>JARHVA010002768.1:622500-1005000 GCA_037957365.1 Torreya grandis
CCAATAAACCTTCTTAATCCTTAACCAAACTCTATTAACCTAACCAAATCACTCTTCAAAAGAACTATTTGAAAGTACTATTCAAAATTACTATTCATTATTACTATTCAATGTGGTTGTAGACACTAAAATTGTGTCTACCCCTTGGTCCCCTCCTAAACCCTTGCACACTTCATTAGTTTAAAATAAATTACTTATTTTAAATTAATAACATCACCCTAGACATCACCCCTCAACACCTCATCGTGGACACCTCGCCCTTAGACCTTTTCTCACCCCATGACTCACCTAAGACCTATTCTTACTCCTCCCAAACCTCTTAACTAACTCTCATGCATATTTAGCCCAACCTTTGACCATTCTCCAATAGATGATGCACTTGGAAGATGGAGAACGGGCTGTTAAGCCCTTTTACCAGTTCTCTTCCTGCCGATGTCGATCAACTATTGGCCGATGTCGGTGGGATCACTGACATCAGTTACATAAATCGATGTCTAACACAGAGTTAAGCCCCTTAGCTCTGATCAATCATTTATGGGACTCTCTCTCACTTGGATTTGGATCTCTCTCTTTCTTCCTCTCAGACTCTGAGACGTAAACAGACATCAAACTTCAACTAATGCTCCCTTAGCCATAGAGACTCTACACCATTCGCTCTAAATTGGACTGAAGCATTGCACAGGGACCTGGACATCAGTTGTAATAGGCATAAGTGTTCAACATCTTGGTTCTTCTTTTCGCTAGAGCTAAGTATTTCTTCTGCCCTTTCATTTCAGTTTATTAGAATAGCTTAGTCAATTTGATATCTCTAAATACTACCAGACCAGACCCGACCTTCAACCAGACCCAACTTTCTTCTTGGAGAGGCTATAAAGCCTTCCTTTCATCTTGGCCCTTTTTGAAAACCTATCATCTACCTTTGTCCTTCTGTAGACCTTATTTGTCTCCCTATAACCCTACACAGACCCTTTTAACTCCCAGACTCCCTCTATTGACCATAGACACAAACCTGAGACTCGTCCAAGGACCATTGCCCCTACTAATGTTGGTAGCCTAACCGACGTCGACAACTGATAAACTGATGCCAATAGACTAATCAATGTTGACAACTGTGACAGACTGATAGCAGAATATAGGTATGCATTACCTCTGTTTCTTTTGTTTAGTCTTTCACCATTTCTTCTTGCAACACTCTTTTGTCAAATAAGTGGACTGTCATCCCTTAAGTCAGTCTTTGCACTTTTAGGACCGAGCTATGCTTGGCATTCCACCATATATCTATCTAACATTCTCTTTATTTAAGTCTTTCTTATCTACAAGTGTCATCTTCCATAGCCAAAGAGGAGCTCCTTCAATTGTCTAGATACGGTGCGTAACTTCATCCAGGTACGTACAAACCCCTGACCATTAATCTTTAGTTTCTTATTTCTTCTAAATATTAAATAGAAAAAATGAGTAGAAACATTTTGGCACGCCTGGTGGGACCCTAGGGTTTTCCTTGGGTTCATTTCTTCTTAAAACTAAACTTTCATATAGCTGCATTAGGAAAATTTTCTCCTCTTACATCCTTCTTCTGTCTCTTTACTTTGAAAAGACACCATAAGCACAAGTTAAAAAGAACCTCTTTCTTTTTCTTCTTGTCAATCTTTCCCTACATCTTAGAGTAGTGAAATTCATGCTCTTAAACCTTTTCCCACTTATTTTCATGTGAACACACATTTCAATTTGGGTTAAAGATTAAATGCATTTCACTCCTACTTGAATGCATATTTAGCTCATCTAGTAATTAACCACATTATGAATAAATGGTAGTGCACATATGTTACATGACTAGACCACATTCACAAAATCAAACATATAACATACCTGAGACAAGGCCCGACTAGGATTTCACCACCTAGCAGATACCTTACCTTTCCTAGTGATCCTACTTGGACTTCACAACCAAGAGGAGGACCCACTCTATTCTCTGGTAGAGTATAAACTATAGGCAAAGTATATATTGGCTAAGTGACCCAGCTTGGCTCTGGGCTCATGAAGTGAGGGGAGCAAGCTCCTAACACCAGGCCACATACGAAACCTAATACAAATTTTGAGCACCAAAACATAACCTGAAACCAACCTTAGACTTCCTCTTTAGGACCTATTCTAAAAGCCCAAACCCCCAAACATATTCTTCTAAGGCTTAAGCCACCATGACTCTAAAAAATTATTCTTAGGAATTTAATGTTTAGAGGTTGCTTGCTGTCATCATTCTATTGTTCTCATCTAATTGTTTGAGCTAGTGAGGACGCATCATTCTGAGACCAAAAATAGCTCAAAATTTCTCTTTTTTTCCAAAAACTTTCAATTTTTTGAGTTTTTGGAAACACAAATACCAACATCAGTTTTTCTATCAACGTCAGCAACATATCCTCACTAACATCAATTTTTCCACTGACGTCTACAACTTATCTTCACTGAAAATGGTTTTTCCACCGACATCGATCACTGTCAACATTATTTATTTCAAAATAGCAAGCTTAAAACCTGACTTTTTTGCTATCAAACACACATTCTGACCACTTCTAGTTTTTTGAAACTAAAAAACATAGTTTTTAGAGCCTAAACCTCTTTTGCCTTGAATGGTTTTGACACATAGTCAAGCCAAAACTCTTGTTGACCACACAAGTCAACAACCACTTCCACCTTCGCCCTTCATAACAAGTCCCTTAATGGATCATACTTCAGACACTGAATGTACTCCTATTCAACCTAGCCCTAATCAACCTCCAATTATTCCTGAAGGGGATCAAAACTTTGAGAGATTCCTTGACCACAACATCAAGGCTCTCCAACACTATCTCGTGAGAACCTGAGACCCTTCAGGTAATCCTAATTATGGGATGCCAACTTCCTTGGTTGAAGTGGCAATGGTATCAATAGCCTCCACTACCCAACCCATAATCACTCAACCCAGTGCCTTGACCAATAACCTGACCATGACCAATGTCCACAATTTGGCCTCCCCTTTTATTTCTAGACCTACCTCCACTGGGGTTTTCTTACCCCCTCAACCACAAATAATTCAACCAAGTTCTACACATTTTCAAAACTTGGTTATCTCTCCTCCACCCACTCTTGTGCCCATAAATGCAGGAGTGACCACCTACCCTTTAACCAGTGTCACCACTATTCAATCACCTATGGTGACACCCAGTCAACTTGTGCCCTCCAAATTCATGACACAAGCCCCTTCAGCTTTAACCTCAGTCCCTATGATGAACTACCAATATGTTTCACCTATGCAAGCACAACCAAGTATGTCATATGCCCCTCCTAAACACCTTCTAGGTACTTTACAACCTAGGGGGTGCCCCTCATGCCAATCCATCAACCGATCTCATTAAGATGCTGATGGATTAGATGTCTAATCTTGAGACATCCATTTCCAGTTCAAGCAATGTTCTTTCATACGAACAAATATGTAATGAACTCATTCACCCTTTGCTGCCTATTAGACCATATCCTAGCTAGTGGGAACTCCCAAAATTTACTCATTTTCAGAGTAAAAAGGACCCATAACAACATTTACGAGCGTTCTAACATGCTTGTTACCTTATAGCACACGATGATGCATTGTTACTGCACACATTTCCCATGTCACTTTTTGGCACTGCACTTGATTGGTATAGCTCCATTACCAGTCATTCACTCTTTTCTTTCACTCAACTAGCTCAACTATTTCTCAACCACTTTTCAATCAACATCACTAAGAAGGTCTCCATTACATACCTATATTCTATTAAACAATTTGATGATGAATTAATAGCTGACTTTGTCACCCATTGGAGAGGATCGATCAACCAACTCTCCTCATTACCTCAAACTAAGCTCATTGAACTCTTTTCACGAGCATGTGCCAAGCACATCTCTTCCACCTTGCAGGTTCAAACATTCCACACATTTGACAAAGCTTTCACTATGGCCAGAAAGCTTAAACTCCACGCAGTTGAAGAAGAAAAGGTCAAATTGTATAGTAACGCAAAATCCAATGACCCTTCTTCATCCAAACCTTCTTCTTCCAGCTCCAAGTCCAAAGGATTGGAAAATGTTGTGGTCTTTAGACCATCATCTTCAACCACAACTAATTAGTCTCAACCTTTAACATTAGAATACATCACAAAACAATTCCAACAATGATACGTATAGCATCAATACACTCCAATAGGAGAGTCATACGCTTCCATGTTGGATAAACTTATCAAGCAGGGAGTCCTCAATCTCCCTCAAATTTGACCACCTCAATTTGACCCCTCAAAAGCCATCCCTACATGGTATAGGGAAAATGACTTCTGTCACTACCACCGTGTCAAAGGTCATGACACAGACAACTGCAAAACCTTCAAGAACATCATTCAAGACATGTTGGACAAGGGGGATCTTGTTTGGGATAACCCAAATGCATTGGCTAACCAAAACATGGATGTCTTTAGACAACCATTCCTAACCAGCCCCCCAGTTAGCATAACATTTAGACCATAGTTGATGAACTTCAAGAGCATAATATATGCATGGTCGACATAGTTTCTAACCAACCTCTCCCACAGTTTGAAGAGGTTAATCAACATATTTATCCACCACAAGTAGAAGAGCCTTCTTCTCCTATTTGTCCACCACGGGTAGAAGAGCCTTCTTCTCCTATTTGTCCACCATAGGTAGAAGAACTCTCTTCTCCTATTTGTCCACCATAGGTAGAAGAGCCTTCTTCTCCTATTTGTCCTCTATCCAACCCCCTTTCACATGTGGGAGAGTCTACTTTGACCTCTCCCATATTGGAGGATGATTTGATGGAACCAACACCGGCTACCTCGCCCTCATCCTTCTTATCATCATTAGGGGATCATACTTTCCCTGCTATTCGACCACACGCAGAAGCCATAACCATCCCATGCCTCTCAAACCTCACTTTCCCACAAGTGAAGGTAGACTTGAACCTCACCTCGCACAATAGTGGTCCTCACATTAAACCAAAGAAGGCTACTAAACCACGTCAGAGAACTCCTCTCTCACCATCATTATTGCCCTCTATTTTGGGCCCACACCCTTCCACCTTAATAGGAGTGCTTCCTACTCTAACACCTATCAAAAACAAAAACAAATTGCCTCCATTACACCCTTTACCCACCAAAAACACACTTCCTCTAAAACATCATCACCTCTCATCAAACAAGTTCCATCTACACATGTGGCCACGCCACCAACCACAAAGATGATACGACAAACTCCCCAAACAACTCCTAAAAAGGAGTTGTCAACCCCAACTACAACAACGAGCACAAAACCATAAAGGGGATCCTATGCTTTGATGTTATGCCAATTGTTGCAGTCGCCTAGCATTATTCTCCTGCCCATTAAACCATCCCAACCTCTTAGACCAAAACCATCTTGGTTCGATGACACTAAAATCTACTAGTATCATCACACACCTGGACATGATACTGAGCATTGCTGTGCCCTTAAGGTTGTCATTTGCCAACACTTGAAAAAGGACACCCCTCACACTAAGGCTTCTTCTGACCATTTTTTTGACCAATCATCGACACCATCCCATGCCTCTCAAATCTCTTCACCTAAATCAGGATCCCCATACAAGACTATGGTCCCTTTACCACCTTCCACTCCTCTATTTGAAATCAACACTGTTAATGTGGCCACTAGGCCCCAAACCATGAAGAATAAAGGAAAATACCAAACTTCTACACTTTTGACATATCCATTATTCATCAAGACCTCTCAACCAACACAACCCAAGATTTCTATTTTAGACATGTCGCGAGCAACATCACTGGGGGAAATTCTTCCTAACCTCTCTAGTCTACATGATATTTGGTATAAGCGACTTGTGGACTACTTGACATATTTTATCATACCTCCCAATCTCTCTAGCAATGGATGGTGGGATTTTATCAAAAGCAATGCTTGCTACACCATGTTGGGGGGACATCTCTACAAATAAGGTCAAGACAACCTCCTTATCTAATGCCTAACAACCACTAAGACTTCCCATGTCATCAAAAAAATCCATGATAGGACTTTTGGGGGACATTTCAGTGGTAACTTGGTTGCCAAGTACATCCTTTGCCTAGGCTATTATTGGCCCACTATCAACCAAGACTGCAAAAACTATGTTCAGCATTGTACCAAATGCCAACAACATACTAACCAACATCATACTAACCGACTTCATGAACAACATAAACCAAAACCTACCTACAAGAATGACCAACATGTGACCAATTTGGAATGAAGCAAATGGGGCAAGTTTGCTCCTAATTGACTCAGACCTTACATCAACACACAAGCATGGATCAAGAACTTATCATCTGTCTTCTCTCGAACCCTGACCAAAACTTGAGCCCTTTAATGCCTTACATCTATGACCATTCTATTGTTAGTCAATTAATCATTCACTTGATGTTTAACTTGAGCTCATCCCTTGAGAAATTCCCATCATAATCATTCCTATTCCTTTCAACCCTTTTTCCCAACATTAGTTAACCCTTTTGTCAAGCATGAATGATTTTTCCTAATAAAAGGGAACCCTTAAACCTCTATAGTCAAGTCCATGACCAAAAGTCTAGTCAAAAATAAAACTATAAAACTAGGATGCCTATTCAAAGGTCATAAATTATAAATGCAGACTACTCCCTCGAAGGATAGCTGCATCATTGCTATAATAAAATAGACTACTCCCTTGAAGGATAGTTATTCACAGACATCCAAACATACAACAAGCACAATATAGACCACTCCCTTGAAGGATGGCTATGACCAAATTTTGCTACATACATAGCACAACATGACCATAAAACACAACAATATCCCCAAGTGGACTTCCTGCATTGATCAGTCCCAAAAAAAAATGACTGACAAATTATTAAGTCATGGACTTGTCTATAGTCATTCTCAGGGTCACCTATAAAAGGGGAAAACTTGTCCCTACTAAAAAAGGGTTACCCTATCCTTACATTTCACACAATCATGCCTATCACCCCAATATACTCAAGGGATTTCGAGCTCACTTAACGTCAAGTGATTCGACTACTTCTCTAACCCAAACCAATGGTCACTGACGTAATGCATGAATGGGGCTTTTTTTTTGCAAAAACCTTATCTATGCCATCATTATAGTCCTTGTCAATGAAAGAGAAATGTGCCTTTCACTTCTTACACACTTTGGTCACATACAATCAAATCATTCTATAACCAAACCAAACCTTTTTCAGACCACTAACATGACTTAGCCCATTCACACTAGTTTCTATGGAAAAAAATACACATGGAAACTATCGACCACACACAACCAATGTTATAGAATACACCATCACACAATATGGAAAAGGCTATAACATCATCTACAATTCATTTTTAGCATACACCATCACCAATATGGAAACTTGCTAGGGATGAAAGACCACATTACCAATGTTACAGAATACACCATCACATAATAAGGAAAAGGCTGTAACATCATCATATCTTCATCATTTTAAGCATGTACCATCACACATATGGGAAATGTTGACATCTCTAAATTGACCAACAATCAACCACTTGGACCCTTTTTCTAAACTTCATTAGTTTGATGCCCCTTACAATAGGGTCTATGTAGGCATCACTCAGTCTTCTGAGGTTAGCTCGGCCATTCCCCCATTTGTCTCCCTAATGATGATAGCCATTTCATTTGTCCATCTACCTCATGGACCAACCATCTAACCTTTAACCAAATCATGACCAATCAACCAGCCTTGATACTTTAAAAGTCACTTTTGACTTCTCATGGGGCACACTAGAGATCACATACATCTCCCTGACCACAAAAAACAACACTTGAGATCACTTATATCTCAATCTAACTCGACCAACGATCATGGAGATTACGCCTATCTCCTTTGACCACGACCACTTTTGAGATAACTCTGCCTTAGTTGTTTTGATTGCATGTATGCTACCTCATAAATAGATTGCAAAATTGTGCACACCTCATATTATGACCCTCACAAGTATCAGACCACACTCCAGTTGATCCCCACTACTTGTGACATTTTCATGTTTTCCAAGAGCACTTCCTGAGCCTGAGATACTTGGAACATGATGACCATTGGAGCTATAGCTTTGATCATTTAACCCAATCAGCTATGACTAAAATCTGGGGACCGATTACTTTGATTCTAGCACTCCTCAACCTTGACCTATGATAATTTAACCTATCTATCATGTGAAGTGGTGAACGCGCAATCCCAACTATTTCAGCGTTCACACTCAAACTTCACCATAACCCATCCATTACCTATCAAATCAACACCTGATATCAAGTTACCTTCCCTCAACTCCTACTTTAAGGGGGAATACCTCATCACCATACCTGGGGCATTTACTCCTATTTTTGTCTTGCAGTTCATCTAAAACAACCAACAAGACAAAAAGGGGCAAATGTAGACACTAAAATTGTGTCTACCTCTTGGTCCCCTCCTAAACCCTTGCACACTTCATTAGTTTAAAATAAATTACTTATTTTAAATTAATAACATCACCTTAGACATCACCCCTCGACACCTCACTGTGGACACCTCACCTTGGACACCTCGCCCTTAGACCTTTTCTCACCCCATGACTCACCTAAGACCTATTCTTACTCCTCCCTAACCTCCTAACTAACTCTCATGCGTATTTAACCTGACCTTTGACTATTCTCCAATGGATGATGCACTTGGTAGATGGAGAACAGGCTGTTAAGCCCTTTTACTAGTTCTCTTCCCACTGACATCGGTCAACTGTCGAGCGTCACCAGTAGGATCACCGATGTTGGTTACATAAACCGACATCTAATGCAAAGTTAAGGCCCTTAGCTCTGATTAATCATTTTTGGGACTCTCTCTCACTCAGATCTAGATCTCTCTCTTTCTTCCTCTGACTCTAAGACAACAGACATCAAACTTCAACTAATGCTCCCTTGGCCATAGAGACTCTACACCAGTCTCTCCAGATTAGACTGAAGCATTGCACGGGGACCTATACATCAGTTGTAATAGGCACAAGTGTTTGACATCTTGGTTCTTCTTTTCACTAGAGCTAAGTATTTCTTCCACCCTTTCATTTCAATAATTTAGAATAACTTAGTCAATTTGTTATCTCTAAATACTACCAGACCATACTCGACCTTCAACCAGACCCGACTTTCTTCCTAGAGAGGCTATAAAGCCTTCCCTTTATCTTGACCCTTTTTGACAACCTATCATCTACCTTTGTCTTTATACGAACCTTATTTGTCTCCCTGCACACTTGCATAGACCCTTTTAACTCCCAAACTCCCTCTGTCGACCACGGACACAAACTTGAGACCCATCCAAGGACCATTGCCCCTATCGATGTCGGTAGCCTAATCGACGTCGACAACTGATAAACTGATGCCGATAGACTAACTAATGTCAGCAACTATGATAGACTGATAGCAAAATATAGGTATGCATTACCTCTATTTCTTTTTTTTAGTCTTTCACCATTTCTTTTTGCAACACTCTTTTGTCAAATAAGTGGACTGTCATCCCTCAAGGAAGTCTTTCACTTTTGGGATCGAGCTGTGCTTGGCAGTCCACCATATATCTATCTAACATTCTCTTTGTTTAAGTCTTTCTTATCTACAGGTGTCATCCTCCACAGCCAAAGAGGAGCTCCTTCAATTGTTTGGATATGGTGCACAACTTCATCCGGGTACGTACAAACCCCTAACCATTAATCTTTAGTTTCTTATTTCTTCTAAATATTAAATAGCAAAAATGAGTAGAAACAATGGGATCCACCATCACTATTCATGATGACATGGCATATCACATGGCAAGTGACATGGAAAGTGACATGGAAGGTGATATGGAAGGTGATATGGCAAGTGATATGGCTTTGAAGTGAGGTGGCTTGAAGTGGGACATCATACCCAATCTGGGACCCTCCTCTAAGGTACCTAATGATATCATTGAGCACAAAAGGGCCCCTCTTTTGTAGTATGGTGAATTTTTCCATATGGTACCATCATTCAACATGTGGTTTTGTCCTCATGCATAGAGAATGGTCCCAAAATTCATGGGGCACTTAGCCAAAATATGGAAATGAGTGGTAGAAAGTATTTTGGACCCATATGCCCATGTGCATGATTCTCACTCTATTTTGGACTCTTTATAAAGTTTTAAGACAAACAAACCAAGTGGGAGACCTATTATCTAAGTGGGAATATCAACCTCTTGTCTTTCATGATCACTCATGAGCCCACTTGGAAAATGATGCCAAAATTCATGGGAAACTTAGCCAAAAGATGAAAGTGAGTGGTGGGAAGTATTTTGGACCGATATGAGCCCATGTACATGATTCCCACTCCATTTTGGACTCTTTAAAAATTTGGGAAACAAACCAACCAAATAATACACCTATTAGATAACTGGGTATATTACCCCTTGTCTTTCATGACCACTTATGAGCCCACTTAGAAAATGGCACCATACTTCATTATTCCACTTTTTTGGCATGTTTCTTGACAACAAATGATAGAAATACCCATTCTTCTTCCCCCATGGTTAAGTTAAGTTTTGGTCAAAGAATTATTGTTTTAGTTTCCCCACTTTTTAATGAGTTCATCATCTTGGATTTTAGAAGAAATCAAAGCAACAAAACTCTACCAAATTTGCAATATATCATCAAAAATCTTCAACAAGCTTCTTCAAGGTAACCTTATATTAGTTTATTTATTTATTGTATTAATTTATTTACTTCCCTTTGGAATTTATTTATTTGACCTCCAAATATTTTCTTTGTTATCCCATTTATCTTTTACCCCATTCCCTTCTTTGTCCCATTTACCCTCATTTACCCCTTTGCCTTCTTGGCTCCTTTTTGACCATTTATCCCTATAAATTTATTGAAAATATTATCATTTTACATATCAAACATATTCCAACCCAAACAGAACCATTCTTCTAACCCTTACCAAATTACCAAACCAAAAACACCATTTTGCCTTAACCAATTTTTGGCACCAGTTGATTTATCTAGTCATTGTTTCAGCAAAGCATTTAACTTATTTGTTTTAATTTTAGTTTTTTGTTGTTATTTGATATTTATAGTTTATTTTCATTTATTTTTTGAAAATTATATAATTATTGTTTATCAAACTTAAGTGTTTAAAGTAGATGGATTGATAGCCTCATATAAAGCTTTTGCTTCTAGGATCTAGCTTATGTTAGGCAATCCACCCATCTACTTGTCTAAAAAACAAGTGTGTTTAAGTGATTTATTATTTTCATTTAATCCTCACTTGGATTAAATTCATGCACATTGTAGTAGGTTTTTCTACACACCCTTCTTCACTTGTTTCTTTCTTCCAAAATTAAGAAAAGCAAAAATTTTAGATAGAAACATTATGGCATGCCCTGTGGGACCCTTTAGTTTTCTTGGGTTCATTTTTTATTTTAGGAAACTTAGAGTTTCATTAGTGAAATTTTCATTTAGTTTCATTATTTAAAATTTCATTTGGTTGCATTAGCGAAAAAGTGTATCATTTAGTTGCATTCTTTACACATTAAGTGTACTTTATCAAATTTTTAGTTACATTATTAGCATTTTAGTTTAATTACTTTAAAAAATTAAGTTTTATTTATTTATTAAAAAAATGACAAACAAAAGTTTTAGTTTCATTTTCTTAGAAAAAGTATATATTTTTTTCCTTTCATTTCTAAAAGAGAAAATAAAAAAGAGAATTCATCATAGGATTAGGATTGAATTTGCATATTCCATTTAGATGCATTTTAGTTATTTTGTTTTCATTTAAAATAAACAAAAAAAATCCTTTGGGATTAATATTAACTTGCATACATAATTTTCTTGCTTATTTAATTAGCTCATCTAATTCAATTTAATCAAAACAAATTAACCATAGTGCACAAATGTTACACAAACCAACCAGTTGTACTAAAACAAACATCAAACACACTTTAGACAAGGCCCAACTAATATTTCATCACCTAGCAAATCACCTTACCCTTTTTTAGTTATCATACTTTGATTCAATCACTGAGGGGATAAAAAACTTAGTTCTCTAGTTGAGTATAATATTTTGTAATCGGTATATTAGCTAAGCACCCACACTAGATATGGGATTGTGATGTGAGGGGAGCAAGATACAAGTATGAAACCATGTACTCAATCCAATATAGAAATATTTTTTATCACCTAAATGCAATCTTAAACCAAGCACAGATTTCTTTCTGAGACCTATTTAAGTCAATTTCTTCTTCACACTTTTCTAAGGCATAAGCCAAAAGAGAGATTAAAAGGAATCCTAGGACTTAACACACTCTTAGTGAATGCATTGTTTTCCTTGAATATTTTTTGATTATTTTTTGTTTTGGGGTGTGAGAACATATCATTCCTTTCCTATTTTATCATATGGTTCTTAATCACCAATAGTGAATGGAACTTGAGGAATAAATCTCACCACAAAATCAACCAAACTCTTACACCTCTACATCCATGGAACACATTTCCAAATCTATGGACTCCCATCACTCTCTGAGAAGTCTTATTTGAGTAGTCCTAGGAGATGCAAATTTTTCCAATTTACTAAACAACAATCACATAGCCTTACAACATTCACTTAGAACTATATCTTACAAAATCCTAATTTTGACACCACCTATAGATATACCTTATGGCATGCCTCTCCACATCATGGGGAATACCTCCACTACCATAGGTACTACTCAACTATTATTTACCCAAGCATTATCATCGACCAACAACCCCCTTGAGGCTACCATTCAAAATCAACCAACCCAAACTACCACTACCCTTATACCTCCTACCAATCACTCCTCTACAATAGGAGTGCCTACCTATAACACTACCCATATCCCTCTAGTTACCTATAATCCATCAAAAACTACTCTGCTTCAAAGGTTTATGGTAACCATACCCTATATTTTACCATCTATTAGTATACATGTCACCACCCTTCCATCAAACACTAACCCAACTACCATTCTTACCCAACAAGCAACATTTAGTTATCTCTATAACCCACAAGGGCATATGCCTTCTACCCAACCACCCAACTCCATCCAACCATTGATATCCACATACCAATATATATCTTCTACCCAACCATTAGAATCCACATACCAATATGTGGTAACCTCTCAAAATTACAACCATTATCAACATGTTCTCAACCACCACCATAATATGCATCTTATAATCTCTTGGGTTCTCAACCCTAAGCAAACTTCATGAAGATGATCATGGACAAGATGACCACTTTAGATTCATCCATCTTAGGTGCTGACAATATCTTATCCTATGACCAAATTTATAGTGAGCCCATCCACCCATCCATACCCATTAAGCCATATCCTCCCTAATGGGAACTTCCCAAGTTCTCTAAGTTTCAAAGCAAGGAGGATCCCCAACAATATCTTAGGGCATTTAGGCATGATTTTTATCTCATCACCTACAATGATTCCCTTCTCTTCTGTACTTTCTCAATGTCTCTAGTCAACCTGACCTTAGATTGGTATAGTGCCTTACCTAAACATTCCATCTTCTCTTTTACCCAATGAGCCAAAAACTTCTTGGATCATGTTTCAATCAATATATCCAAAAACGTTTCTATCACAAAGCTCTACTCCATCCAATAATTTGAGGAAAAATCCATTATTAATTTTGTGGCTCATTGGAAGAGCTTAATTAGCCAACTTTCATTTTTGTTCCCTCAACTCAAACTTATAGAGCTCTTTGCTTAGGCATGTTCCAAGCATATCTCATCCACATTACATGTCCAAAGCTTCCAGAACTTTGATGAAGATTTTACCATGGCTCATAAAATAGAGAACCAATCCATTAACTAAGGAAGGCTTAAACTCAAAAATAAGAACTCAACCTATAAAACCAATGAGGCTTCTTCTTCCAAGTCAAGCAACCAGCCTAATACCAACACTAGGAACAAAGGAACCATAAATGATATTATCCTCAAATCCACACATCCACCATCTACCAACCAAAAAAATTTGAGGAACCAAACCTCCAACTCCTCTAATTATTCAAACCAAAACCCAAAGAACCAAACTTGGAGTAACCAAAAGTAATTAACTCCACTTGGGGAGCCCTATGACTATATTTTGGAAAACTTATTAGAAGCTAATATCATCCAGCTTATACCAATTAAACCACCCCAAAAATATGATGTTTCTCACCTTGTGCCAGGTTGGTATAATAAGAATGACCATTGTGCCTTTCACTAAGTCATAGGACATGATATCAATAGGTGTAATACCTTCAAATACCTTGTCCAATCCCTTATTGATAAGGGAGATCTTAAATTAGACAACCCTAATGCACCATCCAACTAAGACCTTGACATATTTAGGCAACCCTTCCAAAACCACACTCCTACTAAAAATTAGAGTAACAATGACGAGTGCTCTCCTAATACCCATACTATTAACATGGTTCTTGACACATTCACTAATAAAGAACTTGGTCACCAATCTATCAATCCCTCTCTACTTATTGAAGTAAGAGAGTTACCTTCTAGCCCTTTAGAAACCCAAACCAAGGAAATACCTCTTCCTCTTTCCTCATTCATTAAGGTAGTAGAATTACCAACTTCCCCTTTAACTGACACACTAGACCACACACACATCTTACCTTCCTCACAAATTACCATGCAACTTCCCCTCCCATAGAAATCATTCCTGAGAAGGAAATGCCCTTGTCTACTCCTCCCATAGAATAGACATAAATCCCAACCTTGCATATTTTTATTGATGAAGAGGAAAATACTATCATCCCTATGTCTCCACCTAGTGGATTATCTTTTAGACCCACCATTCAGGGAATTAAGCCTTTCTCAAAGTTAATGCACAAACTAGAAATTATCCCCAACCCTAAAATGAATCAAGCCACCTTTTGGAAAAAATTAAGTCTCCCTTATGTTACCAAATTAGAACCTCCAACCACTTCTTTGGTAGACCAACCTAGCACTTATAATAAATAACCAACCAAAACATCCACCTAACCAACCAAAACCTCTGCCAAACTAACCAACCCTCAACCACCTGATCCAATCAAGACCCAAGTAACCAAACCCCTCCAAATCCAAAAACCAAAGCAAATAAATAATTAAAAATACCCAAAGGACCAAAGCCTCAAATTTTACCTCTGTCAATCTTGCCCTCCATTTTTGGTCCTCATCCCTCTAACTTTAACATGAAGTCCATTATATTTGAAATACCCCACCACCTCTATTGGTTATACATTCACACTTACTTTCTAACACACCTCTTTTTACTGCACCAACAATACCTATGTTACCTACCTTACCATCCTTTACCTCTACCCCATTAACCATCTTGCCTAGACCAAAACCATGAACCAAGCATACCACCTTACCTAAGATACCTATCACCAAACCTAGTTTCAAGCAACCTTCTACCTCCACACCCAAAATAAAAACCACTAAACCTTTACCACCTTTAATTGAGTCTTACTTAATCATTCTCCAATGGTTATTATAAACCTCTTCCTTGAGCTTACCACTGATCGAACCCTTTGACCCTTCACATTCCAAACCATCATGGTTTAATAACAATTTGAATTATTTATACCATAAGCCACCTAGCCATGATACAGATAATTGTAAGGCTCTCCAAATTCTCATCCACCACCTTTACGATGAGGATGATCTATTTAAAAACTAACCTCCCATGTCACCCATATATTAACCATACCTACCCAACATTTACCCATTCCCCCAGTCTCACCTAAGAATGAAGACAAGTCCGATCACTCTATTACCTCACCCTCTCTTTCTATCCATACTATCAATGTGGTCATTAGATCACACCATAAGGGTAAAGGGAAGGCTAAGGTGTCCATTCCTTGGACTCATCTTAAATAAAACCCAAGGTGTTTGTCTTAGGTTCCCTCAAATCTAACCCTATATAATATAACCCATATGTAATATCTATTTGGAAATCTATCCTCAAGAAACTTCACCAAACCTTGACAAAAATGAACTTGTATGAGTTAATTTCTACTTCTCCCCATCACCACCAAGTACTCATAGAGGCCTTATAATCCATCAAGGTCTATACCAATCACCCCCAACCTCTAGATGTATTTGTTGGTGCCATCCAAATTTCTAACCTTGTCACTTTTAAAAACTCCAAAATACCTTCCATCCACCTCGAAGACATAGATCCCCCATCTTTATTATCACTTACATAAAATAATACCATGTCAAAAGGGTAATGATTGAAGGGGGGATAACATTAACATCATATTCTCCTATGCTTATGACCAACTCAACTTACTAGATAATATCATGTTAGAATCTATAGTGGTCCTTCGATCCTTTAACGATACTATAACTACTACCTTGGAAACCATTATCCTTCATATCCATGTAGGACCTCACACACTCCCTAAACTATGTTATATGGTATAAGGAGAATTCCAATACATCTTCTTGGGATGACCTTGGATTTAGTCCATGGAATGTGTTCTCTCTACCCTCTATTGATGTATTAAGTTTGAGAATGACAGCCGGGTCATTAATATCCAAGCAGACCCAAATCTTTTCTCAACATGTAACATGACCTATCACCCAAATGATGTTCTCTTACATCCATCCAACATACCTTCAATATTTTCACCCTGACCACCAACCATTGATGAAATATCAACTAGCCCATCCATCCCTTCCTCATATATCCCCCATAATGGATTCCTTGGGATCTATGTTATAATGATTCTCATTAGGGGAGTATCACCTTATAGATTTTGATGCTTTCCTTACTCCTCAAGAATATGTGAACCTCAAACATGACCCTTCCTATGACCCTAACATTAGAAATTTCATCCCTTTTGGTTCCCCCAACCATCAAATGAACTTCATCTATGGAGGACTTGATTGGCCACTTCTTGTTCCCACCACTACCTCCTCCATCCCACCATTCACCTTTGACTTTTCCTACCTTGAAAAACCAACATTCACTAAATTATACCTTCATAAGTGTTCCTAGAAGGGATTTGGCCTTGGTTGATATGAACAAGGACCACATGAGTTACCTTTAATCAAAACCCAAAAACCTCATGAGTCATTTGTCCTTGGGTTTTTACTACCTAAAGAACCCACCAATTCACCCAAACCTATTGACACCATCAAGGAAGACACCTCCTCCTCACCAACCCAACCTCCTTCAAAGTGTGAGGATTTTGACATCATTCCCCCTAATGTTTTTAGTCAATATTTTTAGTTTTGGCCCTCTAACATATCAGAAGGATGGTCAAACTAAAAATCTTCCTCTCAGTGATCCTAAAATGGTAGAAAATGATTCTCTTACCATCAACACCATCCATCATCAAGATGATGATTCTATTATCACCTACCTTGATGACCCATATTATTCAATCCATAAATCTTTTTCTCTTAAAACCTTGACCATGTTAAATGAATCCATCATAGATATCAACTTGGGCACTTTGGATAACCCTCACATTGTCAAATTGGGCCAATCACTGAATGCCAAAGAACTTCAAGACTTTTCCTCTTTCCTCTAAGACCAAAAAATAACATTCACTTTGTCTTACAGTGATATGCCTAGGATTGACCCCACCATTTCTACCCATAACATATTCATTCATCATGACACCAACCTATTAAACAATAACTTTGATATATGCATCCTCTCATAACCCTTCTCATCAAATAACTTTAGCATCTCCTATCTATAAACTGCATTCAACCCATTGACTACCCCTAATGGGTCTCAAATATCATAGTTATCACCAAATCCATTAAGGGTCTATGAATTTGCATGGAATTTTGTAACCTTAACCTCACCTAACCCAAGGATAACTTTCCTCTACCTAGTATTGACTAACTTATTGATTTTGTAGTTGGCCATGAAATGTTATCTCTCATGGATGAGTTTTTAGGTTATAATAAGATATTTATTACACCTGAAGATTAGCATAGAACCACCTTTACCACCCCTTATGGAAATTTTTGTTATAAATTCATGCCTTTTAGGTTAAATAATGATGGCATAGCCTACCAGTGAGCCATGACCTATATCGTCCATGACCTCATCCACATCATCATAGAGGAGTATGTTGATGATCTCTTGGGAAAATCCAAATCTCTCAAAGATGATCTAAAATTTCTCAACATTATATTTGAATGCCTAATCCATTTCTATGTCATACTCAACCCCAAGAAATGTGTTTTTAGGGTCCTTTCAGGAAAGCTTCTTGGCTTTATCATCTCCCTTTGAAGGATTGAGATAGACCCTACCAAGGTCAAAATAATATTGGAAATTCCTCCTCCTTCCAACCTTAATAAATTTCATAGCCTATAGGGAAAGCTTCAATCAATTCATCAATTCATTTCCCATCTTTTAGATTGGTGCAAACCTTTCCATCACCTTCTAAAGAAGGATGTCTCTTTTAACTGGAATAGTGATTGTCAAAAGGCATTTGAATTTCTCATATAGTACCTTTTGTCATCATCTATCCTCGTCCCTCCTATGAATGACCACCCTTTTTAACTATATATCTATTCCACTAACCATTCCCTATGGGTAATGTTGGTTCACTGAAATGAACAACATAAATAACAAGTTGTATACTACATTAGCCGAACACTTGTAGAATATGACACTTTGTATACCCATACCAAGAAACTCTAATTATCCTTGACTTTTATTTCCACCAAACTCTACCACTACCTTCTTAACCGTAAAAACTATGTAATAACCAACACCAACCCACTCAAGCACATGCATTCTAAGCCATACCAAAACTAGCGTATGGCCAAATGACTTATGTTGTTAGAAGAGTTTGATCTTGAGTTCCTTCAGTAAAAGTCCATTAAAGGGTAAGTCATTACTGACTAATTGGCCAAAGCACCTTTGACAAATAACCAACCTCATCCTTTTGAATTTCAAATAAATCCATCACTACTCTTTCCCAAGAGGACATAACCTACCAAATAAATATGTTATTTGATGGGTGTAAGTGTCAATATGGTGGGGGAGCTAGTATCATCCATATCCCCTTTGATGGTGAACACCTTCCTCTATCCTTCAAACTTGATTTTGAATTTACCAATAATATGGTTGAGTTTGAAGCCCTAGTCATAGGTCTCCAAACTGCTCTAGCCTTAGAATTTAAGACAATCAATTTATTTGGTGATTCCTAACTCATGGTTAACCAGGTCAATGGCTTTTATCAATATAAGAATGATGTCTTACAAAAATACAAACTTTTAGTTGACACACTCTTAGCATTATTCAAATGTTACCTAGTCCAATATATTCCCTAATCTACCAACAAATTCACTAATATAATGGTTTGCCTTACTTCTTAAATCCCTTCTCAGCCTTCCAATTCCAAAATATTTGTCACCATTTATAATTTTACCACACCCTCTTATAGTCAATCTGACCTCCATACCATTTATAGTGTGGAGGAATCCCCATTTGACATTTGTTATGCAAAACTTTTAACTAATTTAACCTAGGCATCATTCCTCCCAACCTCTCTAAAAATGCCTGAAGAACCTTTATTCATAATACCTCTTATTACACCATACTAGGGGGAACCCTTTACAAATGTGGTTTCAACGGTCTCCTTCTTCATTGCCTACACATCTATGAAGCTTCCCATGCCATTAGAGAAATTCATGATGGGATATGTGGATGACACTTTATTAGTCTAGTAGTCACTAAACGTATCCTTCACCTTGGCTACTATTAGACCACCCTCAACCAAGACTATTGTGTTTATGTAAAAAAGTGTGTTAAATGTCAACAACACACTAATTTACATCATGTTCCAGCCAATAGCCTCCAAGTATCTAAGGATTTTTTGGCCTTTATCACAATAAGGGCTTGGTCTCATTGGGTAAATCAACCCCCATTCTTTAAAATGACATAACTCCATCATCACAACCACTAAATATTTCATCAAGTGGGTGGAAACTATTCTTCTTATTTCTACCGAAGTGAAAAAGATTATCAACTTTATCAACCATCATATCATTTACCACTTTGGTATTCCTCATAAAATAATCACTGATAATGGTAAATATTTAAAAAATAAGAAATTCCAAGGTCTATGTGATGCATTTGGCATCAAATTAAGATTTTCCTCACCCTACCATCCATAATCAAATGGATAGGCAAAATATTCTAACAAAATCCTTAACAAAATGCTAACTAAATACATCAGTGCTTCAGGTCAGGATTGCTACTTGCACATTCCATTTGATTTATGGGCCTATCACACTAGCATTCAAAACTATATGGGTGCTAACCCTTTCTCTCTAGTCTTCAGAGTAGAGGCATTTTTTCTTCTTTAAGTCTAAATTCCCTTCTTTACATATATTTACAAGATATTATTTCTAAAGAAGATTATCATCAACACTATTTAGCTCAGTTTGAGGTACTTGATGAGTGTCATTTAGTATCCCTCACCCACCTCCATATCTATCAAGAATGTATAAAGTGTGATTATAAAAAGCACCTGAAAGTGTGAGACTTCAATATATGAGACCTAATCCTCAAGGAAAACCAACATGGAGAAAATTAAATGAGGTAAGTTTACTTTCAATTGGCTTGTACCTTATGAGATATAGGAATTTGAATCAAGAGAGGATGGTTAGTATTGTGTTAGTTCCAAAATGAAAATAAAATGAAATAAACACACTAATAGCATAACATCTCTAGGCCTAGACACTAAGGAGAGCTTAGTTAACAATCATGAATGAAACACACAACTAAAATGCAAAATAAAACTCTTTTACCTTCCTTAGATGCTCCAAAATGCTTGTTGTAGTGGCTTCCTTAGCTTGTGCTCATGAAGTCCTTGGAAATGAAAGCTTGACAACCTCCATCTCTCCTTGGCACCTTTGGCTTGTGGCTTGGCTTGTCTTGGATTGGAATCAATTTGGAATTATAACACTAGTTTATTGAAGATTTTTGGAACCAATCTTGAATTATAACTTTTCACTAATTAAGCTTAGAAATGATGTTGTGAGGCCTCCTATTTATAGATTTTTGGATTTCATCAGAGTCACCCTCAGTCATCGATCTCAAGATTGAGATGTGTGGTTGAGGATTAATTCATTTTTTTAAATTATATTTTGTAATTATACTCATCATGGAATTGGAATAATGGTAAATTAAGAGGCATGGAGGGCATCATGGAAGGCATTGATGAGGCATGGAGGGCATGAATCCTGATATTTTTGGCATTTATGGCCTAGGGATGTCTTCCCAAGAAATGAGGTTACTTCATGATGAAAATATTTAATATTCATTTCCAAAACAAAGTATTCAACAAGTTTCCATGGAATTATTAATTAGCCCTTGTTTTGGGTTAATTAGCTCTTAGGCATGATTAAGCACATTCTGCATAAATTACCCAAATTAATCAAAATGCCTGTTATTAGTCCTAAATTTGATTGGATTTGAATTGGAAGTCCACATTAGAAGCATTGGATGAATATTCCCATTTAGGATGTTTCCAAAAAAAATAACAAAGGCATGATTCTTTTGTAAAATATTTGATAGGAAAGAGTAGTCTAGAGCATGTAGGTGCAAATTTGTCATTTTGACTCAAAATAAACTGATCAAAGTTAGATGGCCCATAAATTGCATTGCTCCATTTAGGAATACCCTATGAAAAATCAGCACTTGAATATGTTAGTTTTACATCATTTAATTTTTTTTAGTGTTTTAGGCCAAATTGCGCATTTTAGATGGAAACTAACCAAAACCCTGATTAGAGATTATCGATGACTAGTTTTAGGTGCCTATAGTTTGCCCTTATTTGGTAAGATGTTGCAAACCATAGGCAAAGAAATTTATTCTCAAATAATGATAAATGGCTTGTATTCCAAAAAGAAGATGATGATTGAAGAACAAAGATCCAAATGGTTTTTGGGAAGTCTATGATGATGCCCCCTTGAGGGAGTAGCCATCATATTTGTTGATGGATGGTCCCTCGAAAAGAAATAAGAAGAAAGGTGGAATTAATCCATGGTTAATACTAATAAAAATGAGAAAATGATTGCATGAATTTAAGTAAAAGGGATGTTGATTTGCCAAAAAGTGGTTATAATCAAGAATAAGAGTTAAAATAATGATTTACCCATAGGCAGTTATAATCATTAAGAGGACCTAGATTGGCTAAAGATGATTTTTCCCTAGTTAAGGCTGATTAACAAGCATAACTCAAGGATATAACCTAGAATATAGATTAAATATGAGCAGGTGTAAAATGATGAAATGGATGAATATAAGAATGAGATTGATCAATGTGAATGATTTAGTTGTACCTACCAATGAGGAGATGCTCATCCTGATTAATAATGATACAAATAGAATGGTCAAATGAGTTAATATTGATCAAGGGTGGGATGGAAGGATTTGCCAAGGTGCCAAGGAGAAAATTTTGAAGCTCCATTTATTATAGACCTTCATGAAGCTAAATTTTTCTATAACATGTGATGGTATGATTCATGATAGAACACAATGAAGACTATCCAAAAATATGCATAAAGACTGACTCTTGATCTAATAAACTCTCAAAAAACAATGCATTAATGATAGAAACCATGATGATAATGTTTAAAAATGAATATGGATAGACTCAAGAATAATGTGTGCAAGGAATCACCCAATGAACACATATAGACTGAGTCGAGGTAATAGTGTTGAAAGAAAATAAATAGGTAGATAAATAAGCAAAATAAGAATAAATAAATAAATAAACAACCTAAAATAAATAAACAAATATAAAGATTAAAAGCAAAATAAAGCATCCTAATAATGATAATTCCCTAATAAGGTGAATCGAGGATAACTGACTAGGCTTAGCTAGGATAATTTTTTTTGTATTTTTGAAATGTTATGAATGTTTTTGGAAATTTTGAGTTATCTTAACTCGTTATAAAATGATAAGATACCTACTCGTAAAATGGTGAGAGTGTTTGGCTTAGGTGGCTCATAAAATAGTGAGAGCATATGGAAAGGGGGACTAAGGTGACCTCAACATGAATTGAGAATGACCCATATAGTATTGAAATGACCTCAAGTCATAGTAATTACATCCACACAAAAGATAGGGAAAAAACCAAATAGGTCCCAACAAGTTCTCAAATCTAGCAAATGAACAGTCAAATGAAAACAATGAAGGAAAGGTGATGTGGCAATTCATGATAAATAAGTGTTTCACCTAGTTTGACCATAGGTGGTTATAACCAAGATACAATGATAGAGGTCAATGATACTAATTTTCCCATAGGTGGTTATAATGAGTAACAAGACTGGTGAAACATTGATTTGCCCATAGATGGTTATAATCAACCTCACATAAACAAATATGGATATAGGATGAAAGATAACTTGCCAGATGAACTATCACACTACTTTCATAGATTATCATTATAAACATGGATTTGATTGATTATTGAAACCTGATTGGAATTCCCCCACAAAATGTATGAGAAGAACCAAAGTAGCCAAAATCAAAACAGGATTGGATAGGATGACTAAAAATAGGCTTTGGTCTAGATAGGAATGGAATGATATGATGGTATGGTCTTGCTATAGATAATGATGGTCTAGATAGATTGGATAAAATGGTAAGAGAGTTTCCCCAAAGTGATGGGGTAAATGGCTAAAATATACAATAATGGAAAAAGGATATGTAACAATGGTAATGGCCTATGAAATGATATGTTACATGTTTTTGGCCTGGGTGTGATTTTTGATTCTATTGTTATTGATGATGGGGAGATGCAAATCCTAATCAATAAATGATATAAAAAAATAATCGATCATGTTAATTTATATCTCACACCTCATTCAAAATAGCTGCTCTATCAAAAATGGCCTATAGACTTGGTTTCCAAGAATGCTTTCATGATATTCGTTGGTCATTCATTCTGATTCCTTCAAACATCAAGACAAGGTATCTTTATATCCTTTGGAAAGGAAAGTGAGACGACGGATGTTAAATAGAGAAAAATAATGGATGGTAGGATTGATTGTGAAATGGAATAGTAGATGATAATAGAATATGGAATGGTGGGGAAACAAATACAGATCAGAAATTTTAGTCACACATAATGTTGCTAATGTCAGCTTCAACATAATTTTGGTTATGGTAGGGATGAAGACTTGTTCTCTTGATAGGACCACCAAATTTTTATATTGTTTTATCTTGAGAGTAGCTACCATCTGATTAGGCCATAAATAGGAAGCTATTTTGATTCAATCTTTAATTTTATCTTCATCAAGTAGTAAAGAACTTTTATGCTCAGCTATTGGTGCCTCAAAGAGGTTTTCACCAATAAATTTTTTTTGATTTTCCCATAGCAAATTTGAGAAGGTTTTACTAATGAACATTGGAATTTTAATTTGATTTTCTTATAGCACTTCTAACAAAGTGTCACTAGGAGATGCTAAGTTCTAACTTGGATTGTCCCCTAACACCTTTGAAAATGTCCTATTAGGAGAGTGTTCTTGTACTACATGAATGTTGTTTCAACCTCATTACTCTTTTTAAAATGCTATGTCACCATGTATGTGGTTCAAAAAAGTGTGATTTTATTGATCCCAATAAACACTTGTGGGAGATGGAATGTCAATAATATGGCTATCTTGGTTGATGGTAATGGCTTATGGAATGGTAATGGAATAGAGAGAGGCTTCACAATCCTCATATAAGATACTAGGATAATTTGTGTCAAAGATAAATTACTCATCCTCAAAAACCATACAAGGATCACAAATGTATTCAAATTGATCTATGAGGCATGCATAACCAATTTTGTAATAGTCATAAACATATTCTTCTTCTGAATCTAATTCTGAATCAAGGGACTTTAAATCAAATGTCACAACTGATGTTGATTTTGATGCTAAATCAAATGTCAATTTAAGAATAGAACTTGACTCTAATTTTGATTCTTTATCTAACACGTACTCTATTACAATGATGTCTTATTGAATATTTGGTTTTGGACAAGTAATGGCTTATGATGGCATAATGGGATCCTCAAAGGCTATTTTACCAAAGTGAGACTCCTCTAATATGGGAAATAGGTTAAGAGACAACTCCTTAGAGACTAGCTTGTCAATAGGAAGCTCTTGAAAAAAAGCATATGATTGAGGTAATGATTTGCCCAAAGGTGGTTATAATAATTAAGAAGTGACTTAACAAAGACTGGCTTGTCAGAGTGAGACTCCTTGACAATTGGTATAGGATTAATAGGCAATTCATCATAGGTTGACTTATCACAAGTGGTTGGTTCAATAGAAACATCTCATATTGGTTGGTTTTCTTGGCCTTGGTTTCCAATGACTTGAAAATACTAGTTTTAAACATAACTTGGTCTTTAAATGATTGGATCAGTTGAGGTGTGGTTGGGATTAGCACTGGATGAGGAATGACTTGTGATTAGATAATGATAGGTCCTTAGGGAGCATGATTACTTACATGAGGCAAAGAACAAAGTCCTAAGATGGTAATGATAGGGCATTGTGAAGCATGATTTATTGCACAAGCTAAAGGACTAGGTTCTAGTATGATGATGGGGCATTGTGGAGCTTGATTGCTCACACAAGCCAAAGGACTAGGTCTAGGAATGGTATTCCATAGATATTGTAGAGATTGATAGCTCATATAATCTAGAGGAGGGTTAGGGGTAGCTGATGATTGGATAACAAAAGGACATCATGAAACTTGACTTCTTACGCAAGCAAAAACATCCAAGTCTTCCTCATAAACCATATTATCCCAGTCATGAGTTGGGTCATAAGCTAGTTCTTGATTGTGTTCCATGTACTGATTATTAGAAAGAGGGTATGGATTTGTATCCCAAACAAAATTATCTATATTTGGGTCTTCAAAGTCATCTTCACAAGCCTCTTCATACTAATCAAGGTCTTGATTTAGATTGTAAGATGCTTCATGACTTTTTTCTCATGAATTATTAATATGAGTCAAATAAAAATCTATCTCACATACCATATTAGCACCATTGGGGTCTTGACAAAATCCATAAAAGTCATTTTGTGTGGCCATTCTATCATAATTGAGATTGTAAGTGACTCCACCATAAGTGTAGTTAGACATGTCTACGTAAATGATGAAAGCTCTGAAACCAAAAAGGCTTAGAGTTCTAAAAACTCTAAAAAATGATCTAAAGGACAAATGGTTCAAACATGGTCCAACGTGGTCAAAGGGGTGGAATTGTATCTCCAATGTGGTTTGAAAGTGGATCTATATCTCCCAGAATGATTTGTACTAATACGTGGCATAAAATAGCCTAATATCAAATATCTAATGTCAAATTTCATATGCACAAAAAGTCAAGCATCTAAATAAAAATTGGCATGTGAAAGGTCTAGGTTAAAGTGTTCCAAATAAGGTATAAACTAGGAAAGGGAAAGGTTAAGTTGTTAGGTCTTTTGTCTAAACTTAGAGTTAAAAGCTAGGCTCAAACAAATAGGTATGTGCTAGGACTTTTGGATAAATAACATCAAAAGATAGACTTGAAACAAAGCCTGATGTGATTTGATTTAATCTAATAAGTTTGGAAATAACTTTGACATAGACCCAACACATGGAATCAAACATAAACATGATCATTTGGTGTAAGGCATAAGACAAAAGTCTCTTTGAGAAAGGTTATGTTCTCCTAAATAAAGGCATAAACAATGATGAGGATAGGCTCTAAATAGATAAACCATAAATAGTTTTCAAATTTAGGTAATCAATTAACCAAATTTATGTAACCCAAAAGAGAAAGATTTGTATATTAGCCCCATGAATTAAGGCCTAAACAAAAATCAAACAATGTTTGGATCCAAACTTAATAAGGTTAATTGAAAACTCAATGTTAAAAATTAGGATTTGACCAAACAATTTAGACAAGATTGGACATCATGATGACACAAGACAAAGGTCCAAATGGTATACATAAAATGTTTTGAAACAAATTATTTTGATACAATGGTAAACAAGTCTTAAAAAAAATTAAGTAGCCTAATGGTGTAAGAATGCTCAAATGATGTGTTCAATGTTATGTTTCAAAGACTCAAAGGAAAAATGGTTTGACATGATTTGGGTAGCATAACACTACCCTTTGCAACTCAAATGACACACACACAAACAAGTTTATCAAAAATTTAAAGGCACATGTGTGGTGTAAAATGGACAGCATAATGCCTCTTTAGACAAAAGAGTGACACATAGATAAACTGGTTTTGATATGGTTTATACACAAACAAATAATTTTTGGTCTCAAAAATACCAAGATAAATGACCAAAATACACTAAGTATAATCATCCAAATCCTAATAGTGGTATGGCACGTGGGGTTGACTAAACTATCAAGTTTCAAACATCACTAGGGGAATCAATTGCATAATGACTTTCATGCCAAACAATGCAAAATAAAGGTAAAATTTTTGGGTCCATATCACTCGACTTATTGAAAAAAGGTCTAGTCATTTTTACAACCACTACATCTTATTATTTGCTCAATGTAGTGCAATGTCCAAAGTGCCACTATGTCCCATGTGCAACTCTCATAGAGTCAAATGAAGTCAATTTTTGGAAATGAAACCCCAAGTTAAAGCTTCCCTAAATAACTTTTGGGAGGTGATTAAGTCCCCCTTGCAAGCTAAGATGCATAAAAATAAAGAAAGCATGAAAGTAGAAAGACTTTAGGGTCATTTTCAAGGTCATCCAAACTTTGACGAGTTTTTGGGAAGTGCTTTAGATGACTTTCTTTCTAAGCCTTGGACTAGGCTACTTACAATAGGAATGGTGATTTTGATTCTAAGGTTTCTCTATAGGGGAAAAATGGAAGAGCATACATATAACACCCCTCTTTTTTATAAACAAGATTTGATTAAACAATTATTAAAGACAAAAATCTTGGAAAGATGAGTTCATTTTTAAGCCCAAATGAAAATGAGGTGGTGTTCATTTGACCCCTTGGTATTAGTTGTAACTTTGAAAAATAATGATAAAAAAATTATTTAAGCACCTTAAATTTTACTCTAAGCACCAAAATAATGCTCTTAATTCATTTTAAAACATGAAAAATATGTTCTAAAACATGATTTATTAAACTTGAAATCTGCTAGTTACTTGTCTACTATTAAGGCATCACCCCAAAAGCAAATATGTTAGATTAGAAAAATTTAAACATATTTTCCAAATTTTGTAAAAACTCTATGAAACTTGAAGATAAATTAATACCAAATTCTAAAAATTTAAGAGAAAACATGTGGTTTAAAAAAAAAAAAAAAATCCAAAATGGAATTCTTATGACCCCAAACCAAGCATTGTAAAATAGCTCTCAGGTTTGTGTTTTTAATAAAACACAATGAGCGATGTCATTTATATACCACCAACATTAAAATTTTTTGACTGAGATCTAACCGATGTTAGTTATGCTAACCAATATTGATTAAACCAAGTAACTGATGTTAGTATTTCTTACTGATGTCAATTACTATGTAAACCTATGCCAATAAAAAATGGAAAAATAAAGTTAGAAAATCAATTTGAAAGATTTTTAAAGGTTGAAATGAAGATTTTAAAGATGTAAAATAATATTCTTCATGTGTGAGATGCATCTAGTCCCACCAAGCATGCCATTATGTGATCTAGGAATTTGACTCAAGAGAGGATGGTTAGTATTGTGTTAGTTCCAAAATGAAAACAAAATGAAATAAACACACTAATAGCATAACTTCTCTAGGCCTAAACACTAGGGAGAGCTTATTTAACAATCATGAATGAAACACACAACTAAAATGCAAAATAAAATAAAATTACCTTCTTTGGATTCTCTAAAATGCTTGTTGTGGTGGCTTATTCATGTTGTGCTCATGAAGTCCTCGGTAATGGAAGCTTGACAACCTCCATCTCTCCTTGGCACCTTTGGCTTGTGGATTGGCTTGGCTTGGAATCAATTTGGAATTATAACACTAGTTTCTTGAATCTTTTTGGAACCAATATTGCATTATAACTTTGCACTAATTAAGCTTAGAAATGATGTTGTGAGGCCTCGTATTTATAGATTTTTAGATTTGATCAGAATCAACCGCAACTGTCCAATATCAAGATTGAGATGTGTGGTTGAGGATTAATTCACTTTTTGGAATTAAGTTTTGTAATTATCCTCATCATGGCATTGTAAGAAGGGGCAATTAAGAGGCATGGAGGGCATCATGGAAGGCATTTATGAGGCATAGAGGGCATGAATCCTGATATTTCTAGAATTTATGGCCTAGGGATGTCTTCCAAAGAAATGAGGTAAATTGATTATGAAAATATTCAATATTCAATTCCAAAAAAAAGTATTCAACAATTTTCCCTAGAATTATTAATTATGCCTTGTTTTGGGTTAAAAATCTCTTAGGCATGATTAAGCACACTGTGCATAAATTACTTGATCAAATTTGAATTGGAAGTCTAAGTCAGATGAATTAGATGCATATTCCAATTTAGGATGTTTCCAATAACAAATAACAAAGACATGAGTCTTATGCAAAGTATTTGATAGGAAAGAACAGTCCAGAGCATGTAGGTGCAAATTTGGCATTTTGACTCAAAATGAACTGATCAAATTTAATTGGCCCATAAATTGCATTGCCCCATTTAGGGATACCCTTGCCAAAATCGGCACTTGGATATGTCAATTTTACATCATTTAACATGTTTTAGTGTTTTTAGGACAAATTGTGCATTTTAGATAGAAACTAGCTAAAAGCCTAGTTAGAGGTTATCGATGGCCAAATTTAGGTGTCTACACCTTACATCATAACCCATAAGTATGGATCAAGATCTTACCATTTATTCTCTCTCAAAGGTAAACTAGAACCTATGCCTCTCAATGCTTCACATCTATGCCCATTCTTCTATTAAATAAGGATCAAGCTCATTATTTGTCTAACTTAAGCTCATCCCTTGATTAATGTGATTTTCACCTTCACCCATCTTTCTCCTCTCTCTTTGAGGACAATTGATTACAACATAGATCCTTGTGATTAACCATCATATTCATAACCTAATACTAAATATGGGTACCATGTCTCTACTCATGGCATGGTTCTCATGGATAGTTTTTGTCTCTAACAAAATGGAATCTCTTGTTCATTGTTTCTCAAATCCACACCTTTTGATATATCATTGACCTTCTTATGTTAAAGGTTTTCCCTCATAATGGAAAACCTCTTAACCTAATTAGACTTGTCCATGTCTTAAAACATTGAATCCAAAATAAATTTGGATACCAAAACATTACTTGATATCTTAAGCATTGTAAACTACTCTCTTGAAGGATAGCTACCCAAAAACAAAATAAAAATGATCAAATATAAATTGGACTGCTCCCTTGAAGGACAACTATCAAGATCTTTAAATAAATCCAATAAACTTAGACTACTCCCTTGAAGGATGGCTAAGTTAACTTTGTAAAAAACAAAGCAATTTCTTGGAAGCTTCCCACATTGATCAGCTTCCCATATACAATAATAAGGCAAAAGACCCACTACCACAATGAAATATAAAGCTATAATCAACTCTCATAGAAACATCATAAGTTGGAATCCACAATTGGATTTCACATGTAGACTTCCCACATTCATCATTCTGCATCTATCATATGACATGGACTTGTATATTATCATTCTTAGGTCACCTATAAAAGGGGAAAACTTACGCACATAAGGTTACCATACATATTACCCTTTTTCCTTTACACCACCTATCACCCATCTTACCTTTATAATATCTATAAATAAAGGGATTTCAAGCTTAATTAACACCCTATGATTAAGAAAATTGTTTTATTAACCAACACATGCTAATGCGTAACATTCAAAAGTATTATGTTCCTTATGTCAATCCAATTTTGGGTTTTATTTTACTTTATCCTTGTCAAAAAACATGCATTATACCTCATTTATTATTCTCTCCTCATTGACTCATGTATTCTATTGCATCTATGTCTCAAGAAAATTCATGTCCTTTTCCACATCTAGTATGGTCATCTAGTGTGCCACCACTATCATCCATCCAAACCATAAATGAAATTAGAATAGCATTAACATCAATCAACCCACCTTCTAGGGATACCTTTCTCTGCGACCTCAACTTTCCTTTGACTCACACACTTTCTTTGCAAACCTTCAACCAAATCAAACCATGTGGTCAAAAAAATTATGATAACCAATTTGAACATCCTTTTCTTACCCTTATTGAACTACATTAGCCTGATGTCCACAGATTATGTAGGCATTACTTGACTTAAGGGCAACTCAGCCTCTACTAACTAATTGCCACCTCTTTTTTCTCATTAATTTCCATTACTAACAATGACCTCTTGTTTAGGGCATCCTATGTCAGGGAAGCTTTGGATTCTTCCTAGAATACTTTTATTTTAACATCATCTAATAATTACTCTTTATTTTCCCCCATTATCGAGAGAACTACATTAGCCTGAGGTCTTTTTGGATTATGTAGGTAGTGCTTAGTTACTGAGGTTAGCTCAGCCACATCCTTTATTTTATTTTACCTTCTCACCTAATATTATTTCATCCACTTCTCTACTTATCTCTTCACCACCTCCCTCCCTTAAGCTTGTCAATATCTTTTAACCACTTTAAAAACTTGTCAATCTCTTTTAACATATGGATTTACAACCTTCCTAATTGGCCCCTCTTATCTCCCATAAAGTCACCTTTTACTCTACTTCATTGGCCTCCCCATCACCTTTCCCTATGTATACCTCATGACTAGCTCCCTCACCCACTTTTCATGTTTTTTGTCCCTCTCTCCCCTTCTTACTAACATTTCTCTTTATCCCCTTTGTCTTCTTCTACCATCCTCATATTTTCCCCTTTCCCTTGGAAACCTATCATACCCTCTTCCTCACTCTCTTTTCCAAACCAATTCCACTTCATCTTGTTCCCTTACACACTGATGGACACTTTTACCTCCTCTTCTTTACTACCACCTTCTTATTGCTCTTCCACTACTTCTAAACCAATTTCATTCCAATTATTGGTTTTTGTTTTCCTCTTTCCCAAATTCTCAATTTGGCATGCTTTCTATTTCTTCCATTTCTTCTAGCATCCCTTTTTTTCTTACATGTGCCACCACTCTCTATCAATTTACCATTCTTCCCACATTTTCCAATTTTTCCTCCACAACTAGATTTTAACTAGGTTTTTATCTTTTGAGAAGCCTTCCATAATTTCCCTTTTCTTCTTATCTATTATCACATTTTGCACTTTTCATTTTTCTTTTCCTCTTTCCATCTTGGTACTCACTTATCTTTTGCATCTATGTGAGTGTCCATGCTTTATATCCTTTCTTTAATTCTTCCTTTTTCTTATTATCATCCCTGATCTTCATCCCTTATTTTCATCTCATTCCCTTTCATTATTTTCACCTATTTATTCACCACCTCACCACTTTTTAGCTTGTAAATCTCTTCTAACAAGTTGATTAACACATACCTTGTCTCTTTATCTTCTTATCTACCCATCCTTTGCTTCCCCTCATTTTTCTTAATCCCTTTCTTATTTTCCATCCCATTCTCATCTCTAACACCATCATTTGGATTTGCTTCATTGTTCCTCTCCTTGCCTATCATCATCCATGTTTACTTGGTCATGTCATCACCTACTTCTTCACTTTCTTGTCATCCTTTTTGTGTCCTCATTTAACTAATTTCCCCTCTTGTTTCCTTTTCTTCTATGTTTACTTATTTTTCATTATTATCACCAAGATATTTTATCTTTTGTCTCTTTTATACCTCTTTTCAATTCTATCATGACTTACTATATTACTCATCCTCCCCTTACCCTTCATGATTGTTACACTTCTCTCCCCATCCTTTTCAATTCTCCAATCTGTCATTTTTAAGTAGATTCTTGAAATCCCCATCTTCTACCTTTTATTTTTCTTCTCTTTTTTCCATTTCATTTCATTTTTCTCATCTCCCTTCATGACATTCCTTTTTCTTCCCAACATTCCTTTTTTCCTCCTCCATACCCATGCTTGGTTTCCTCCATTCTTCTCCATCTTCATCTTTATCTGTGACCTCATTGTCTCCTCTGCCTATCTCTTCATCTATTTCCTAGTCTAACTTCACTTCATCCCTTATTGTATCTCCTTTATTTTCTCCCATTATCACTCCATCTTCTCACTCATTAAAGTGTAGTTACTGGTCACATTGCTTATAAATGTATATACATGTTTGCTTCCTTGTGTCCTTTGCTCTCTTGCTTTAATGCATGAAATCTTATTAGGATCATTGCTTCAAAACATAAATTTATTCCTACAAAGTCTTTATCTATTAAGAATGGGTCCTCCTTTTGTCCCTCTCTAACTACTCCCTTCACCCTATCCATCACCTCTTTAACCTTTAAACCCTCTACACATTTTGAGTGTACTTGATAGAGTGTGATTAACACACCTTTTTTTAGCCTTCAAAGCATGCTCATGTGACAAATTTATAGGGATTATGTTCATTAATCCAATCCCACTTTGGGTCTATTTTTATTCCTTATCACCAAAGAAACATCGTGACCTCTTCTCATGCCCTCTTCTCATCCTAATGTGCTTAGTTGATATTTTCATTACAACATTCTTCTCTTGATTATATTCTTCACTTTACCATTAGTTTTTTTCATTGCCTTACCCCATATATTTTACCATAAGTGATATTAAAAAAACCATAACCATAAAAATAACATTCATGAGTATCCACATAACCCTAAGCATAATAATATTACAATAATGACATCCAACACATTTTGTACATGTTTATAAGAAATTGTGAAATATTTTATTTAGGGTGTGAGGAGTCGCATGACACATACAAAATTATTATACTATACACACCTCAGATAAGGCATCTACATACATTATTTGACTATCTAAGCATTAGGCCATTTATCTAGTGACTCTAGATTTGTGTTTAGCCATCCTTCTACTTGATTTCTCCCTAAACTAACATTTGTAACATTCCCTATATCAACAACTGCTAAAGGGCATACTATATTTTCCTCTTCCACATTCATCCCCATAGGGTGAGAATCATATTACACTCTTGGTCTTTCACCTTTATTGACCATTATATCCATTACATCCCTCTGTTCTATTTATTCTACTTTTATAGGTACCACCTTTTGTTTCCTCAATGCACATCCCCTTGTCTAGTGAGGGTTCCTTCTATAGGCAGGTCGATGATCAGGTTCCCCAAAATTGTATCTTACATAGTGGAATTCTCAACTTTTTCACTATTGAGGAGGTAAGATTTCAGGATCAATCTTATACTATGGGTGCCTTTCATCTTGTTTTTAGTTTAATAGTACTTCCATTATCAGCATTACATGTTATAGTATATGATAGATATGTATGTTCACCATATTAATTATTTTAGGTCATGTGGGTTCCTAATTGTCTCCACCATTATTCCCATTATTCATAATCTTTACCTTTGTGTTGTTCCCACTACTATCAGCAACATGTAAAATGAAATGACTTCACAATGTGATATCATTCATAACATGATTCTTTAAATAAAAAAGTACATTATTATTCCTCACTGACATGATTATATTTTCCACTAACTAGGAAGATCATATGACATCATTGATTCTATTGAATAATCTTCCCCCTTGAAATGGTAATGTCTAGTTACCTTTTCATGTGGACACATCACTCTTGATTTGATTGGTCATCTTGATAAAGTCATTATACACCATCATGATGTCTTTTTGTCACCCTTATCATACAATCCACATCCAATGCCTTTGATTGATTTTTCATCTTACCATCCTTGTGGGCCTAGTAGTATATTTTGTCATTGTCACCTTCACCCAAATTGATGTAAATTAGATTCTAGCCATAAGCCACTGCAATAGTCATGCCTTTAAAACTATCATTGTTGCTAGTGGTGGTAGCTTATAAATACTTTTCATAGTATAAATTCCCCCATATTATCTAGTTATATACTCAATAACCTTGGCCACGTAGCTCTTTGTTGGCCATGCCTCTTCTGAGTGGAACCCAAAGTCATTGGTTCTAAGGTTGTGAAATAGAGTATGTAGACATGAACACTTTTTGTTCATACTAGCTATGTAGTTCTTGAGTAAAGCATATTCCATCCTCTATCACTCACCATGATACTAATTTTCTACCTCAAAATTTACTTGACCATAAAATAAATTCTTTATATGCCATCACTTTTCTACTACCATTAAAACTTGGCTTGTTGTGATGATGACCTTTCACCAACAAGAATATGTATATTTTAATACATGCCCATCTCCTAAAACTAAACTCAAATCAATAGATACCATCAATGTGTTTATACCCTCACATCATTTTAGAATTCATAACCTCCTCATGAAGGTACCTCTTCTTTAGCTTAGCTCCATTGTAAGACATTTATGGTGCTTATCTTTTTGTTACCCACTTATTTATCCTACCTTTCCCATCCATATTTTCTCTTCCTAATGTATGTGGGATTATTATGGTTATTATTCACCAATATACACCACAACCCTTAACCATTTCCAAACTATCAACCCAAACCTAACCATGTGCTATATCACATTGGGCCAACCCATATAAAATCAACCAAACAACTACATTGGGCCTAATGTTCTTTTTGATATTTAATCCATATAACTATGTAGGTAGCATCCATTTGGCCTAGTTTATTTTGAATTATCTCCTCCACCCCCTACCAACCCATCCCCACCTATTCACCTTTTCCACCTTGATGTTGGTCATTTTGACCTAAACTATTGAATATTCTTGCAACAACCTTTCCTTGGTCTTTTGGACCATACTAACCAATATTTCCATGATTGAACATTTGAATTTTCATCACCTAGTACACAACTAGACCATTTGTGTTTTCTAAGGGAGCACTTCCTCGCTCAGATACTTGTGAATAACAATGCCCTTGTCTAAAAAACTACCACTGTGCCCAATCATAGTTATGATCATGTGGTACATTGGTAACTTGTCTCTTAAAATTTGACCCTTATTTTGCCAATATTGGAAACTTTTGTTTGTGTGTGATCTTGTCCATCACACTTAGTCATATTTTATGTACACATTTGCATTTCAAATACCCAACCTTTTCTGCACCAACTTCTTATCAAACTTATACTTGACTTTGCTTTTCCTCATTGACTATCAATTTTAGGGGGAACACCTACTCCCATACTTGGGGAATATTTAACTTTGACCAAGTTATCTATTTTTATTTTTTAGCTTGTTAATTCAAAGCTACATAACAAAAAGGGGCAAAATGTAGACACTAGAAAAATGCACACTTACAATTTTTTATGGTTGAATGCCTTAGGACCCCTTAAATACCCCTCTAAACCTTCTTAACCCTTAACCAACACCTCTTAACCTAACCAAATCACTATTCAAAAGAACTATTCAAAATTACTATTCACTATCACTATTCACCATGGGACCCACCATCACTATTCATGATAAATTGGCATGTGACATGGAAATTGACATAGAAGGTGATATGACAAGAAACATGGCTTAGAAGTGAGGTGGCTTGAAGTGGGACAACATACCCCACTTGAGACCCTCTTCTAAGGTACCTAATGACATCATTGAGCACCAAAGGGCCCTTATTTTGAAGTAAGGTGCATTTTTCCCTATGGGACCATCATTCAAAATGTGTTTTTATCCTCATCCTTAGATAATGGTACCAAAATTCATGGGTAACTTAGCCAAAACATGAAATTGAGTGGTGGAAAGTATTTTGGACCCATATGAGCCTATATGCATGATTTCCACTCCATTTTGGACTCTTTAGCAAGTTGGGAGACAAACCAACCATGTGGGAGACCTATTAGCTAAGTGGGAACCTCACCCACTTGTCTTTCATGACCACTCATGAGACCACTTGGAAAATTGTGCCAAAATTTATGGGACACTTAGCCAAAATATGGAAGTGAGTGGTGGAAAGTATTTTGGACCCATATAAGCCCATGCACATGATTCCCACTCCATTTTGGACTCTTTAGCAAGTTGGGAGACAAACCAATAAAATATTAAACCTATTATCTAAGTGTGAATCTCACCCCCTTTTATTTCATAACCACTTATGAAATCACTTGGAAAATGGTGCCATACTTCACTATTCCACTTCTTTGACATGTTTCTTGATAACACATGCTATAAATAACCCTTTCTCCTTCACCAAAGGTTAAGTTAAATTTTGGTCAAAGTATTCTTGTTTTAGGTTTCCAAATTTTCAAGGAGGTCATCATCTTGGATTTTATAATAAATCAAAGCAACAAAACTCAATCAAATTTTCTAGACATCATCAACCATCTTCAACAAGCCATCTTCATCAACATGTTCAACAAGCTTCTTTAAGGTAACCTTGTATTAGTTTGTTAATTTATTGTATTCCTTTATTTATTTCCATTTGGCCTTTATTTTATTGACCTCAAAATATCTTATTTTTCATCTCATTTATCTCTTTGCCATAGTTATCCCATTTATCTTTTACCTCATTTATTTCTTTGTCCCATTTACCCCCTTTTACCCCTTTGATTTCTTGGCTCATTCTTGAAAATTTATCCCTCTTGGTTTATTGAACATATTATCATTTTCCATCTCAAACATTTTCCAACCCCAACCAAAAATGTATTATAACCGTTACCAAATTACCAAACCAAAACCACCATTTTGCCTTAACCAATTTTCAGCACCAACTAATTTATCTAGTCATTGTTTCAGCAAAGCATTTAACTTATTTATTTTAATTATAGTTTTTTGTTGCTATTTCATGTTTTTAGTTTCAGTTTTATATAATTTTATTCAAATCATATCATTTATATTTATCAAACTTAAGTGTTTAAAGTAGGTGGATTGACAACCTCCTAAAAATCTTTCACTTCTAAGATCTAGCACACACTAGGTAATCCACCCATCTACTTGTCTAATAAATAAGTTTGTTTAAGTATTTTATTATTTTAAGGTAATCATCCAAATACAAAAAATAGGTATCCACAATCACTTGGATTCAAATCATTCACATTGTAATAGGTTTTTCTACACACCCTTCTTCACTAGTTTCTTTCTTCCAAAATTAAGAAAAAGCAAACAAATTAGATAGAAACACTTCAAATGAGACCATAAAGTTCCCTATACATATTCCCAAAGAATACTTAACCATTATTATTCATGATTTTCCAAAAATTAAAAAAGGCAAACATTAGTCTTGTAGATACTTGTCCACCAAAGAAATATCCTTGAAAGTGACTTTTAGGAGCATAGAAATTTCTTGTATGCCTTATCTTTCCCTCTTTTTTTGAGTTTATTTTAGATCTACCCACCACATAGTAACACTCCACTCATAAAAATCACTTATTTTTTGCTTTGTTTTATATTTAATATTCCATCCATAAACCTAATTAAAAAACTTGCAAGCTTAACCTATTATTCCAACAAATAGATATTTTAACTGAATACCTAGAACTCCTACCCTGGAGTGGAGCTTAATTTCCATAGAGATATTAAACACTTAGAGGCTACCTCATTCAATTTATGTGGTTTGCATAAAACCCACATCAATAAGATATTTTCACTTGTGCCTGCAAGGTTTAGACCTAATTTTACATGTCCTTTAGTAGTTTTTCTAACATCTCATGGGTATCATGGAGAACTAATATTGAACCCTCAACCACCTTCTCCTCTATTATGGTAGTCCTCACCTTGGTGAAAGAGAAAAGATAATATTATGTCTACCAAACTATAGGTTTTTTCTCTTGTATTAATTTATACATGAGAACCCTTTACATACTCCCCATGGTATGATCTAAGTCCCACTACATATCTGAGTCATATTACATTGTCATCTCTAGTTCCTTTGACACTGTATCAATTCTCAAGATTTGGGGAGGTTTTGGTGGGGTGGTAAAAATGGTAATTATAGGTGTAATATGAGGTGGATGGTGTATTTAAGAAGTGAAATGGGTAAATTAGGAAAGTAGTGGAGGAAGAGGAGGCATGGGGGTGTATGGAGGAAAAATAAATGAGGAGGCCCAAGGGAACATCTATACCTACCACTGACTTTGGTTCATGCCCATCTAAGGGGAAATGACTTTATGGAGATGGGTGTTTAGTATAAGGGAGGATATTGTTTTATTGAAGTTTAATCCCTAGGTACATAAGATGAGGGAAAAGGGAGGTATGGGGATAATACAAGGAGTAATTAGGGTTAGCACCATAAGAGTAGTAAAAATTTGTAGAGGAGGCTAAGAGAGAGTGATATGTACCAATGTCAAAATTTGAGTGTGAGTTAACTTTTGATTCTTCCTTGGTATTTTACATATATCATATTTAGATGTTATGGTAGAGGGAACAAAGGTAGAGGAGGCCATAATGGCCAACTAAGGAAGTTGTTAGGTGACTAAAGGAGTCATTAGGATGGCCTAAGCCATTTGAGATGTGCACATAAGTGTACTTTACCATTATCTCACTTATTAGAGTTGGTGAACTCATGGGAATTCAAGCCTATGGAATTCCCAATGAAGGTATTAGGGAAGTATTTGTTTGGGGAATGGATGAGGTAGATGGAAATGAAGAAGTGAGGACACTGTGCATGACTAAGGTCAGAGGCACTTGAGTTAATTATGGAAGGGATGAAATGGGAAAGAGAGGAGGTACCACTTGAGTGTATTTTTGATAGGATGGTAAACCATGTGGTGGCATGAGAGGCTACTAGAGAGTGGAGGGAGTGGGAGAAGGGACATATACCAGCACTTATTTTTGGTCATTCCCTAAGATCATCTTTAGGTTGTTAATAGTATTTTGTAGTCTATAGTCAATTTACTTGGGATTGATAAACCTATTACCGAGTCACCTAAGTCACCATAGGTGGATCCATGAGATGAGAAGCAAGATCTTGATGGGGATAAAGTGTTGGGATCCTATATAGACTTCTCTTAGAAATATGGGGAGGAGTTACCTCAACATCTTCTCTTGATTTAGTGGTTGTAGAGGAGGAAACATATGGATCAAGCTAAACCTTCTTACACGTATTCTTCTTGTAGGCTTCAACTTAGGTGAGCACTTCTTGGTCATCCATAAAATTTAATTATAGCTCATCATCATCCTCAATTTAGTAGACATAATTATGGTTTAAAAGAGTTGAGTATTTATATAAATGGACCATGATGATGCATCATGGGTCTTCATGGATTAACTCTTCCTAAGGCTAGAGAGTCTCTTCTAACTACCAATTTTTTTAAGGGAGGGAAGGCCTAGTACACATGGTGCTATATAGTGATATAAACTAATAAAGTACCTAAAGACACCCTCCACTAGTTAGTACATGATCTCCTACTTTTCTAGGCAATATGATAATTGGTATGGCAAAAGGAAGGGCTCTTTGAGAATGTTAATGACTCAAATTATTGTCTCATCTGGTGATACCAATATTCACCAATTATAGCAAGGGAGTCTTTATTTATTTTGATAGATATATCATAGGGGTATTGTTGATTATGTTATACACCATTGATATAAGGATTTTTATATTTCCCATATATTATTTCTATAATGGTTATCATATAGCTTTTAGAATACCACATGGAACACTAAGCTTATGAGAACCCATGAAAGAAATGTGTAAGGATTGAAGGTGAGCATCTCATATATTCTGTCTATGAGGTAAATCATCATATATAAATCTTTGCTTTCTTAGGTATCTTTTATTGACTTAACAATGTTAAAATTAACTACCCCTCATAGGTTAAGGACCTAGGAGCCATGCAAGATCATGTGGAGTAGGGGCACCCATAAGATATTAATGTATATGCAGTCCAAGGACCAAAATAATCATTTTAGTAGAATCATACCAACATGAACCTCCTACTTGAAGGTGTGGACCATGTATGCATTATCATCCTCATTATATACCCACTTGGAATCTAGGTTATTAGCCCAGTCCTTTTGTATGTCATGGATTGGGAAGGCTTTAGTCTAGGTCTTCCCCATGACTGTCATATGAAAATGTGTAATCTAGAATATTATATTAGGCCATAAAGTTATCCATTGAGATGTCTATAATTTTATTCCTGAAGTTGGTCGAGTAGACCATGTCATGAATACCTTTTTGCATTTTCCTAGTTGTGAGAAGTAGCTTATTGAATAAGTTAGTGTACGGGAATACTTTTGGCTTGAATTGGGCCATTTACAACCCAAATTTTCAATAATCCCACAAGGAATATTCAAATTCCACTACATACTCATTATCACTACTAGATTCCTTGGATACCTGGTCAATAGCTTTGAATACCTCATTATAGTACTTGAATCAAGTCAAGCCCTCTGGAAAAAGAGTTTCACAGTATTCTAGCTTGGCCTTGGGATTTGAGGATTAGGTGGATATTATAGAGGGATCAAATTATATGGAAGAGTATTGAAAAAAGGGAAGACACAAAGGGTTTTTGGTTGGATCAAAAAGTAAAGAGTCAATTTTGGGAGTCTAGCAGTGATAACCATTAATGAGTTTTCCTTGGGATACTTATATAAAATCATATTCATCCCATAAATTAATGGAATTTGGTAGATCACTCATTATAGATTAAAATTTTAGTTGGTGGCCCAATCATCCCCTTAATTTATTGATATGGAGTTAAATTCATAGTTCATCATCATGCACCACTGGTTGGATCTAACAATGGTGATGTAATGTTTTAAACTATCCAATCATGGTCTAGTTTCCCACTTCATCAATTCCTAGAGTGTGTTATGCACATGAAAAAATCATCTTGAAAATTTACCAAGCCATTCGTAATTTATGCCATGTGTCTTCTATTTATTAGCTTCCATAATAATAATTAATACCCAAACATGGCCTATCACTCTATTCTTATACACTTGGAGGGTGAAATGTCATCTAGGGATACATGGAATCCTCTAATTAGCGTATACAACTCTAACTATACTTCATTATGACCATCTTAGGGCTTTTAGGGCCCCACCTATTTGTTATCACTTCAAGGTGCACCCTTTGAAGGAGATAGTTCAGTTATCTTCATGCTTGAACTAACATAAGATTGACTTAAAGGCTATGGGTGACCTATAGTAAGACCAAACCTATTGTTTATGGGGATATCTCCCTTGGTACATAAAATTAATCTCTCTTATTAACACCTACTGATGTTGGGGTGAAAAGAGGTAGAATGAAAACATGAAAAGAAACCCCATCCTAAGAGTGGTGATTCACTCATGTTCACTTGTCCTCTCTTAACTAATCTTAAAACACACTTTGTGAATCTAATGAAATACTAGTGGCTAAAAAATATTATTTACACACTCATAAACATAATTATTTCATGTGTAGGTTATGTGGAAGGTCTGAAACTTGAAGGTAATAGGAGGAAGGTCTACTTGAGACATTACTAATCAACTCACTCTTCAATACAACTACTACACTCTTAACACTTCACATGACCTACATAGGATGATAATGTAACACTAGGTGAATGAGAGGACTTAAAAAATAATATGAAATCATACTTTATCAAGTAAACAAACCATAACACACACTACTACTAACAAAGAAATATGTAATAATCATTCTATCTATTGATTCTCAAGGCTCAAGATACAATTTGGTAGAATTTTATACACCCATTTGAGGGATGTTAAATAAAGGCCTCAAAGCCTAAATATATATAAATTTTAGAAATAAATATAAGGGAATTTATCATAGGAGTGGCATGAAGAGGCCATAAATGTCATACAATAGTTCCAATACTCTTCCATACTCCACCATGCATTATTTACGTTGACTAGTGCCTTGAATGCACACCATGGAGCATTAAGGTCTATTTTTAGCAATGATTTATTCATGAAAAGTACATGCACACCATCCTTATTCAAATCCATCTCCTTTCATTAGTTTCTAATTATTGAAATAGGTCTAATTAGGTCTTTTCCATTAGGCATTAAATAACTACCCTTTGATTACATATTGACCATATTAAAAAAAAATACCAAAATACTTCATAAAGGCCATGGACATGTATATTTATCATTTAAATGGGTAATTACTTATGTTTTATGATGTCATTTTAACTTCATAATTTCATTCTATGCCCATTAGCTTCTCTATTTTGTTGGCTAAGTAGACTTTAAGGACCAGTAGCCTAGTATCTTGTTCATTCACTATTTGGAGAGTCATGAGAATTTAACCAAGAATTAAAGTTGTCTAAATAGGCTTGATTTACACCTGACCCAATATGATACATCAAGACTTTAGCCCTCCAAATAGATTACAGCTGCAATCTTACCTTTCTTGTATGACTAGAACTTATTTATTAGTTTCTACAAATTAGTTGATTGGTAGAGGTTTGGAGAAGCATTTACAGGTAGTGTTTTGGACATTTCATGATCTAAGAGGATGAAACAATTCTAAAAACACCCCTATAATTATTTTCAACTTTTGACTAGGTCTTTCACTTCATTTTCTACTCAAAATCATGAAAACTTGTAGCTTTCAAAGGTGTATGTACACTATCTATATAGACTAGTACCATAACAATAACCTTCTATGAGTGGAATATGTAACCCAAGTGTTTTTAATGTGGTTCCAATTCATTTTGATTAATTTTATCTTAAATATTTATAATTATGTCCTTATTAGGGTTTTAGGGAGGTTTAATATTGTTATATACTCTTAAAAATTATTCATAGATGTTAGGGCCTTAACCTCTAAACCAATTCCACTAATCCCTTATATAAAAATGTCCCCACCTCTCTTAAAGTGCTTATCCTTAAATGTAGTATCTATATTAAGTTTTTATCCTTTCATGTAGTATCTCTATTAAGTTTTGAGCTTATCAACTTGCCACTCAAGTGGTAAACATGCATTCTAGGTAGACTTGAGGTGTTTTCAAGCCAAAATGACAAGTTATGTATCTCCCTTGCAAGCCAAAGTGACATCACATATTTAGAACAACATGATGATCATCTTCATGAAAGTTTAATCTATCCTCTAATCTTATTTTTATCCTTTGCTATAACCACTAAGTGACACTATCTCAATGAAGGTGTTAGATCAATAGGTATAAGTTCAAGGTTTTTGAGTTTTGGTTTTAAGATATGATTGTGGGGCACCTATTCACTATTCTTAACATTAAAATCACCCCTGAGGGCCATTAGAGTATATATGTTGGCTTTATCAATCCATTAACCTCCTATCATGTGCATATAACCTCTCACTTGGATAACTAGGCATGTATGCAAGAGTTAATAGTCATGGACACCCCTGTAGTGGTTTATGTGAGGTCATTTTGGAACTTTGGAACCCTCTCTCTCCTTAAAAACCTATGGTGTATGTAATTTTTTCCTAATTACTTACTTATGATCTTAAAATATCTTTCTCAAGCCTCATATGTATATTATATCCCCTACACATGCTATCCAATAGGTCATTTGAGTGATTAGGAGACCTAGGGAGACCATTAAGATAGTTTCATAGCTCAATTACTCCATTTGAATGTATTTAGAAGTGTAATTATATAATTGGGTCTAAACTAGGGTTTAGTAAGGGTTTTGGTGGTCCCCATATTAATGATGGTTCATATAGTATGAAAGTCTAAGCTAAAACTTATTATTATGAACCTTTATCCCACTGACCCCTTCATTTATCCCAAATAGCTTAAGGTCCCATGCAAAGTGTCTATGGAGATATGAGTAGAGGATGGTGTGTCTCGGTCTATCTTTTAGGTAGTTTATATAATTTATCTTCTTAACATTTGTTCATAGTGATTGGTCCCCCAATCCCACTCACTCATTTATGGATTTTGAGTCCACAAGGGTGCTCAAGTTTCCCTAAGAGCCTTGGGCTTGGGTCCCTTTATGGGGAAAGGTACAAGTGTTTGTATGTGAAACTCAACTTATTTTCATAGGAAATGGAACTTGAGAGAGAGTTAAACCCAAAAAATTAACCTTCTCATTACACTCCCACACCTAAAACATCTTCCTAATTGGTTTAAACACTCCTCTATGCCCCTACATTTCATTGATCCTTCATAGAGGTATGGATCTACAATTGAGGTGGAGGAAGGGTCTTAAGACCTAACTGTGTCTTTAGGCCTTTTATGGTCAAACTAAATGTTTGAACCTCAACCCACTGTAGATTAATCTATGGCCTACATGCTATTAAAACACCTTCCTCAATATATTCTCTATCTTTTTCACATGTCCTCATCTACCTAGACCATCTCATCATCCCTACTCTCTCTCTCTTAAGCCTACCTTAGATACATTGTCCTATGTGTGAGACTGAATTAATTGATATTGGGAACCTAAAAAATCCCCTAGATATTATATGGTTGTGATTAGGTTTCAATCAAGATTTTTTAACTCATGATCATATCCTTAAGGCTCACCTTCTCTAACTCTACCAACCATGTTTATTTACACAATCACACATAAGTCTATGTGTCTTGAGTATGTAACATAAACCAGATAGTCACCTTAGAATGATACCATCATCATGTGAATATTTGAGGATTTTTTATACATTATTATCTCTAATACTCAACTTTTATATGTCTTGGGAATTGATACTCTCTTTAGTCTTTCACCTTCTAATTCTAGGCAACCTTGACTGACTGTAGGTGCCTAACTCAGTCCAAGGTATACTCCTAAATATTTATTTGGCTTTGGTGAGATTACCTCCATGTTTTACCTTTTTTAATAGTTTTCATCTTCTCCATTTATATGCATATACTATCTTATATTCAAGGTTTAGGGTAAAAATCATCAACAATACTCTAAGTATTAATTTATGTATGTTGACTAACAATAGGTCTGCTAAATAGACTTTTGAACTATAAGAGAGGATTCACTGCATACTTAAGAAATATGTTACTCTCTTTAGATTCAATTCATATCCTTGAGGCATTAATATTCCCAATCATACTCTTTTATCATGTGCAAGGCTCATCATATAGACTTTAGAGGACTCTTCAAGGTGAATCTAAGTCATTTCCTATAGTTGGTGATTTACTTTCTCAATAAGTTTTATAGTTTTATGAGTTTATTTCTCCTATCCTTGATGAAACTTGATAACCCTATAGAGTGTCTACACTTTATCCACATGCTTTAGTTTTGAGTACAGGATCCAAACCTATTAATGAGTGACTTTGGGGCATATAGAGTTTAAAATTAGAATGCAATGCTTACAACTGAGTTGAAATGATATTGTAAATGTTTTCAAATGGTAGAGGCTCTTTGAGTGCTTGAAATGAACTATGATCTCACACCTAAGATGACCTATGAGGACCCTAGATATATCTATGAATATACCTAATAGAATATAACACTTTTAGAGCATTAATGAGGTAAACATATTATAAAATGAAAACTTATGACTTTCCAAAAAACCTTAACCTTTATTAAAAAACCTTAACATTTGTTAAATAGGACTATGGAGTTGTTTGAGAGGTAAATGGTGGTTTCTTGGCCTGAGGAGCCATAATGAAGTTTTAAAACCTTGAGATATGGTCACTTTGGTATGAATACAATACTAATTTTTGTTCTTTACTATGTTTTGATAACCTTCAAACCACCATTATGCAATATATAGCCTTCTCTTGTAATGAAACTTAGACCCACTAGTAATTTTCACTTGGAGGCACTATATGAGAATGTTAGAGGTCTGTATGAACATTTAACTTAAATAAATAAGGCATGAGTAACTTTAAGACACCATTATTGAAAATTTAAACATAATTCTCCTTTAAATGTATACATTGAACACTCTTTCCCATCAATGAAGACTTGCTTGTATCCTAAAGACACTATTAGCCAAGACATTTCTTACTCCTATATGCCCACATGTGTGAACTAGAGGTTGAGGGTGTCATGAAATGTATCTAAAGGATTGGAGAAAATATGAACAATCACTGGTTTGATCAAATAGACCAAAAACTCAAGGAAACCATTCCCCTTCTTTTACCATGTGAAAAGGAAAATGGTGACCAAGTTACCCAAAATCATAGTGTTTGTTCATAGCGCTCAAAATAATAAACCTGCAACCAATTCCCATGATTGGGAGGTCACCAAGTTTACTTTATTTCTCTAAGATCCTATAATTTATCTCTTTCTCTCCTTTATATGAATTAAGTATAAACATGAAGTTCTATTCATGTCTATCAAAGAGCATGGTGGAGGAAGTGAACTAGTTTTGGGCTCTTTGGGCATTAAAACACTTTGATCTCTTCATCATAGGCCTTTGTTGAACTCCCCTTGTAGAACCTTGACTCTACCTAAGCAAATACGTAATGTAAAAATATATACCACTTAGAAAAGTCTTGTAGTATACAAATTTACTATGTTTTCTCATGTTTTAGACCACAAACTATTATTGGTAGGAAGGAAGGAAAATAGGGGTTTAAAAATGTCTTAAAGTTCATGGTATGACTTGGGGAGTTGAAGAGACACATTTTCACATGTGTGGGGACAATTTAGTGGTAATTAGAGGCATTACATTGTGAGAAAGGCCTCATTAATACATGAATTACGTGGATATGACAATGTGGTACTCATGGGGATCCTTTAAGGCATGTTTTATGGACTTAGTGGCCTTACATATTCTTAACACACTAGATAGGTTTATGATGAGTTATTATCTATAACATCTAGTTATCTTCACCATGGCACTTCAAATCCTATTATATACCTTCATAAATGATCAAACACTATGAGGAAACTTAACTTGAGTTGAAGTAGGGAGTAGGGATAATCACTATGGTTCATGACATTACAAGACCTTGGACCTACTGCATTTGATATGATAACTAATGGCCTTACTTTATACTATCCTAACCCCTCATGGACGTAAGAATGATGAAAAAAAGGGTTGTATGTGGGTTCTTAGCATGGGTTATCTCCTTTATATGCCTAGGTGTAGAAATTAGTCAATATTTTTGGTGACTCAACAAGCTTGACCTACTTATTGGTTAAGAGAACCTAGGATACCTTTACTTATCACTCATGATTAGATGAATAAACTTGACTGCATTTTGAGTCTACCTAATATATTTTAGACCTTAAGGACTAAACAAACACAACAATATAAAAAATAAGATATAAGAAAATAATAAAGATACACATTAAAAAAAATAAAACTAACCAACAACTAACAAACATGTGTAACAACACTTAGAGGAAACAAACTAGCGACCATGTACAAGATAACTTGGTGATTCTAATATCAATACTTGAATAACATACCATTGAAAATTATAGGGATTTACTCAACACTAAATATATATAATTGGAAGGCATTTCTTTCCTTATAGCTAGTAATGATATATGGCCCACTCCAAAGACTATCTGATTTGGAATGCTTACTTGGCTTGGCATGGTCCTCATTCCACTTAATTATAATGTCACCTTATTGGAAGGTCTTTTATGAGGCTCTATTTTCAAATTATATTTTTAATTTATCTTGGTTAGACCACATGGAATGCATGGTATTGTCTCTTATATCTTTAAATTCCCTCAACTCATTCATCCTCACTTCCATTACATCACTCTCCATGAATTCAATATGGTGTGTAAGTTTTATGACTGATAGCTCAAGTGAAATGGGAACTTTTAGTTATTTTACATAAATAAGAAGATAAGGTGAGTAACCATTATAATTCTTAGGATTAATCCATCTGACCATAAGGTAGTCCTTAACTTGGTGTGCCATGCCCTTTGGGTTTCCTCTATTTTCCATTTTATGATCCTAATCAAGTTCTTATTGGTGGACTTTGCCAGTCCATTACATTATAGATGGTAGTGGGATGTATACTTGAGGTAGATACCATAATTAATGGACCACTCACACACCTCTACATGACTAAAATCCAATTCATTAAATGATATAATTATGGAAGGGACCCCAAACCTAGTCACTAAGTTGTCATAGAACTCTAAAATTGAGTTCTTAGTTGACTCCTTGAGTTCAGTTACCTCCACCCACCTATTAAAGTAATTATTAGATTAAAAAAGTCACTTAAATCCAATAATATATGGGGAATAATAATACATATAAATTCTAATCCCCATTGCATGAAGGGATGCTCAACTTGAATGGGATTTAGAGGCAAGGCAACTAGTCTTTGTTTGCTAGTGAACATAACACATTTGGGACACATCCTAAGCCAAGAATTGTAATACATAAATAAAATTATGAAAAAAAAATATTTCCCTCATGATATTTGACTTTGTGTTATTGGATACAAATTTCCCTCAAGTAGGCCCATCATGAAACTGCTCTAAAAGATTATCCACTTGACTAGTCTTTACACATCTCAAAAGCATGCCATTAAAGTCTTTCTTAAAGAGTACCCCATCAATCAATATGTAAGTTATGGATTATATCCTGAATTAATTCCTCTTTTTCCTATCTAATTATATGGAACAATTTCCCTTTTGGAGGAAATTTACTATGTCTGGGACCAATTGGAAGGAGGTATAGTTGCATTTACTTGTTGGTCATCTTTTGCTACCAAAACCATCTCCTTATCTTCCTCAACATCTATTTCAAGGTGATCAAAAATTAATCTATCTATTATTAACTTATTAACCTTCACATATATATCATTATCAATGTATTTGGTCACCCAACCAACCCTCTTTTCACTTATGTCTCTATTGAGTATGAAATCTTTGATACTAGGGTGAACCACCATTATAAAGATATTATTGTTATACGCCTTGTGTCTGAACTTATTTAGGACTCTCATGATAAAAATGAATTTTTTTTGAATAAATTTATATCTCTCCTCATACCTATCAAACATTTGATTGAAAAAGGTAATGGGAAGCTTTAGGCCTTCACTATTTCATTGCACGAGCATAAAAAAAATTGGTATCACTTCTAAAGAAGGCGTATATGAAGAAATAGTTTATAGAGTCAAGGTTAAGGAGGGTGGGATCTTGAGAAATGTCCTTATGTATGGCCTAAAAACTTATCTTTCCTTCCTTGTTCCATGATAACTCCTTACATTTCTTAAGCATGTGAGTTAGTGGCTTCACCAATTCTACAAATCTGAATATAAATCTTCTAATGATGTTTATTTTTACCAAGAAAATTTAAAATCCCTTATTGTGTTTGGGTAGTGATAAATCAAGGATTTCCTTTATTATTTTAGGTTCAAAAGAGAGGCAATATTTTGATATAACATGTCCTAGAATTTTTCCCTCGTGGATTGTAAATACACATTTTTGGGGGTTCAAGGAGACCCTAAACTACTTGCACATATCAAAAACCAACCTAAAATGTGTCAAGAAATATTTGGGATCATTGTAAAATATATTGATGTCATCAAGGTAGAAGATCACTATCTCATTTATGAGCCCTTGAAAGGCCACATCCATTTCCATTTGGAAGGTATCCCCTAGTTGAAAGGGCATATTCTTGTATGCATATGTGCCCCACTTAGTTGTGGAGGTAATTTTGTGTTGATCCTCTTCTATAACTAATACCTGATTATATCTAGAGTATCCATCAATAAAATAGAGCATTTGTGAACCTATAAATTTTTAAAGAATATGATCCATATATGGTAGAGGGTAGGGATCCCTTAGTGACACCTTTTTGAGATATCGAAAGTCCATACACAACCTTATCTCCCCATTATTATTCCTCACATGTATAATATTTTACACCAATGTTGAATGTTTGATGGGGAATATAATGTTGTATTCCATAATATTTTTCAACTCTTTCTTCATAAGGATCTCAATTTTGGGGTTGATCGGTCTTTACTTTTGTCTCACAGGTTTGGCACTCTCTTTCAATTCTATAATATATTGAGCCAACCTAGGGTCAAAAACCTTTAAGTCATGATATTAACATGAAAAAAAATATAAAAATTCTTGTAATAATGCTATGAAGTCTGCCTTATCTTCTTTGGTATTCACCTTTCCTATCTTGAGTAACTTGTCTTTGAATATGACAACTTTTTAATAATGTTCCTCCTTAGTGGAAATGCTTACCTTATCCTTCCTCACTTGGTCATCTTAATTGAATATTCTATTTAATGTTTCCAAGACCTTAGATAATTTATTTTCCCTTAATTGGATAAAATTCTCTCCATAATGATGTTGTAACTTTCCTTGATTCTTTGAGCATAATTTTACCTCATATTGTAAGAAATAAGGAATTTGCTTATCATTTTCAAATACTTACCAACTCACCACATTATAAGAGACTAAGGCCTACATACCACATTGATTTGGGATTTTTATTAGATGTATTTTACACCATAAACTTTATCATATTATTCTCCAATGGTAGCTAACCAGTCTACATGTTGATTGGCCTCTCTAAGAATGGAGCGAATGTCAAAAGATTGAAAGTTATCCAAGAGGTCCCAAATCCTACATTTGTAAGCCTTCAAGAGTGGATTTTTTACTTCATTTTGGACTCTTACCTACTATACCACTAACTAACTATCCCCCATAAATTATAAGAGCTTGATGCCTCTCTTTCTTGCCCATTATAGATTATGGATGAGGGCCTCATATTTTGCAGTATTGAAAGTGCAATTGAATTTAAATCTTAAGGAAGAATAATACCTTTAATTCTGATGCGAGATAATCATAACACATTACCCACTCCTATTCTTTGATCTAGATCCATAAAATAATAAGTTTCATACCCCTTCATGCTCTTGACTAGTGTTAGTGAGACTTGGTATGGTAGCTCCTTCATGCATGCAACACACACCTAGACTTGCTTCTTCAATATTTTTGTAAGGATCATAGCCATGATTATCTGCTACCCACTCATCAAGGAGAAAATTTTATAAGCCTTATACTATTTCCATGGGCTCTTAGTCATTTGGGTGATCATACATATTAGAGATAGTGAAATTTGACATTTGATAGGTTGGGCATCTAGGGTTCTAAGTGGAACCTATAAATAGGTTTAGACCTTATGGTAACTATTACAGCCCAAATTTTCACCCTATAGAAGTCAATTATACATTCTCAAATTTGGGATCACATGGAACTATCTCTAAGTATATGTATATTGCTACAAGAGATAGATATATAGATTATGGGATAGCTCCCTTGATCTATCTATTTAGGCTCACACACTATACTATGATAATAACTATTGGAGGTGAAAATGGAAGAAAGAAACATAAAATTAACATACACTAATGGAGGTGATACACTAAGGATATCTCCACAAACATACTTTAAAATTTCACTATGAAGGAAGATTGTTAAAATTGATATCAATTCAACATTCTTCTAGCATAAGTGTTTCTACATGGAGGTAGATTGCTATGCATTTCAAGAGGTTGGTGACTAGGAGGTCTAATCTTAAACACTACTAATATCTCTTCATAGTTCAAAAAACACCTAACAAATAATTAGACTTCATGAGACCCATTATAAGAAGTATTACTCACATAATGCATACAAGATTAGAATATAAGTTAGGAAAAATAATCATCACTTGTCATCCAAATAGACTAGTTGACATACTTAGGCAATAATTTTAGAGCTTAAACTAGCTTGAGAAAACTTTATTCAAAGGCAAAACAAGATGTAAAATGATTAGGGATTTTCCATAACAATTATAGATACTTTATAATGCCAAAATGGATTCAACATATACAACATATAAGAGGAGAGAGAATGAATGACATTGAAGAGTCACCATGCCAAATGTCAAGTCTTGAAGGCTAGTTACAATGCAAGAGGAGTTATAGAATAGATCATGAAGTTCTCTTACATAAGTTTCCATCTAAAACATGGCATGTTCTTGAAGTTGGTGTAGGGACACTTTATTGTCCTTCTTGTGATCTAGAAATTTGACTCAAGAGAGGATGGTTAGTATGGTGTTATTTCCAAAATGAAAACAAAGTGAAATAAACACACTAATAACATAACATCTCTAGGCCTAGACATTAGGGAGAGCTTAGTTAACAAAATAAAATTAAAAACACAACTAAAAATAAAATAATCAAGTACAAGAGTTCCTTCACCTTCCTTGGATGCTCCAAATGCCATTGTAATGGTGTCTTGCTCGACTTGTGCTCATGAAGTTCTTGGTAATGGAAGCTTGACAACCTCTATTTCTCCTTGGCACCTTTGGCTTGTAGCTTGGCTTGGCTTGGAATCAATTTGGAATGGTAAAATTAGTTTTCTAAAGATTTTTAAACCAATCTTACATTATAACTTTGCACTATTTTAGTTTAGAAATGATGTTGTGAAGCCTCTTATTTATAGAATTTTGGATTTGATCAGAATCAACCTCAACCATCCATCTCAAGATTGAGATGTGTGGTTGAGGATTAATTTAATTTATGGAATTAAGTTTGTAATTATCCTCATCATGTTATTAAACTAAGGGGAAATTAAGAGGCATGGAGGGAACCATGGAGGGAATTAATGAGACATTGAGGGCATGAATCCTGATATTTATGGCATTTATGGCCTAGTGATGTCTTCTCAAGAAATGAGGTCACTTGATGATGCAGATATTCAATATTCCCTTTTAATATTGAGATATTCAAATATATATATGGAATTCTTAATTAGGCTCTAGTTTGGATTAATTAGATCTTAAGCATGACTAATCACTTTGTGTACAAATTACTCAATTTGATTTAAATGCCTTGTTATTGGTCATAATTTGACTGGATTAGAATTGGAAGTCCACATCAGATATATTGATGTGTATTCCCATTTATAATGTTTCCAAAAAAAATAATAAAGGTACATATCTTGTGCAAAATATTTGATAGGGAAGAGCAATCCAGAGCACCTAGGTGCAATTTTGGCATTTTGACTCAAAATGATCTGATCAAAGTTAGCTAGCCCATAAATTACATTACCCCATTTAGTGATACCCTGGCTAAAATAAGCACTTAAATATGTTAGTTTCACATCATTTTACATGTTTTAGTGTTTTAAGGCAAAATTATGCATTTTGGATGGAAATTAGCCAAAAGCTTGATTAGAGGTTATCGGTGGCTAGATTTAGGTGTCTACAATTTACCCCTATTTAGGAAGGCATTACAAGCTATAAGCATAATAAAATCATCTCAAAGAATGAAAAGGTCTTGTATACCTACAACTGTAATGATGATAAACTAATTATATGATGCCCCCTTGAGGGAATGGTTGTCATAAGTAGGGTCAACAAATGGCCCTTTAAAAAGAAAGAAGTGAAGCAAGGGGATCAAAGAAAGGAAAGATGATGGGGTGAAAACACAATGATAGTGAAAAAGTAGTCAAAATAATTGAGAATGCAAGTGGGATAGTTTAAAATGGTTTACCCAAAGGTGATTATAAGCATTGTACACCAATAGTGGCAATGTGGTATGATAACACAATGATTTACCCAAAGGTGGTTATAATCATTGAGAAGATGGAGCTGCCCTAGTTAGGACAGACAAACAAGAGAATAACATACCCCTTTATGGGAATAAAAATTAAAGTGGTGACAACACAATTATTTTACCAAAGGTAGTTATAATCATTGAGAAATGTAGGTGGGACAGTGTGCAATGATTTTCCCATAGGCAGTTAGAATCATTGGACCTTGATTATGGCAAACATGATAAAATTGACCAAGAATGATGATAAATTAACATAGAGGGTAATGATGATTTGGAACAACCTACTAATAGGGAGATGCTCATCTAAACTAATAAAGGTTGAAATTATTTTGTGGTCAATTAATCTATTTTGGATATGATTTTGATGGAATCAATATGTTAGTGTTGAATAGATGTCACCATTGCTTAATAGACTTCTTAAATATTAAGTTTGTTGTAGCACATGAAGGTAGGCTTCATGATAAAAAAACATAAATAATTGGCTAAAATATACATAAGTACTGATTCCCATAATCCAATAGTCAATAGAAAATAATGCACTAATGATAGAAACCATGATAATAATTTAGACATGAATATGGATGGATTCAAGTGGAAGTGTGGACAAGGAATCACCCAATGAACACACATAAATTAAATCAAGGCAATAGTGCTGAAAGCAAATAAACAGATAGAAAAACAAATAAAATAATAATAAATAGATAAACATATAACATAATAAAAACCCTATGAACATTGCCCCTAGAAAATAGGTGACAACTTAACAAATGAACAAAATAAGGGAATAGAATAAAAAGAAGGGGGTGACCAAGTTGTCTCCATATTCACTATGCAAGTGGATGTTACCTATATAGTTTTATGGATGTAATATCCATTAAAAACTTCAAGCCAAATATAGTTCTCCTAGGGAATGGGAAGAATGTGATAACTGAGGAAAATAAGTAGAATGGATGTGATATAAGAATAGGAATGGTCTTGAAAAATGGAAAATGTGTGAGAGAGAAAAGGCCAAAAAGGATGGGGAAACTAAATGATAAGTGATTTGCTTGTAACTTAGTAAGGGTTCCTAGAATCCTTAAGGCAAAGAAGTGGTTAATGTCTTTATTCTTCTCTAATAATTTTTTAAATGTTTTTGGAAGTGTTTTGGAGTGTCTCAACTCAATTGAGGATGATGAGACACTAAATGGTTCAATCTCACAAAATAATGAGAATGTTCAAACTTATATTGCTTGAAAAATGGTGAGAGTGTGGCTTAGGTTACTCATAAAATGATAAGAGTGTGGCTTAGGTTTCTCATAAAATAGTGAGAGTGTGGCTTAGGTTGATCACAAAATAGTGAGAGCATGGCTTAGGTTACTCATAAAATGGTGAGAATGTGGCTTAAGTTTCTCATAAAATAGTAAGAGCATGGCTTAGGTTACTCACAAAATAGAGAGAGCATAGATTTGGTTTCTCATAAAATGGTGAGAGCATGGCTTAGGTTAATCATAAAATGGTGAGAATATGGCTTAGGTTACTTGTAAAATGGTGAGAGTGTGGCTTAGGTTGCTCAAAAAATGGTGAGAGCATGGGGAAAAAGGTGATTGAGATGACCTCAATAAGTATTGAGTGCTACCTACATATTCCTAGATTAGGACCTCAAGTCACTATAGTTACACCCTTACAATGAAGGAATTTGACTAGTGCAATAGCCAATTCAAACAAAATAGACACAATTGGTAAAAAGACATAGTATGGCATAAGAAGTGGCAAGTTGGTATGTCAAGGTTTAATGTTTACCCTAGTTTGCCCATAGGTGGTTATAACTAGGACATAATGGTATAGATAAATGTTACTAATATTCCCAAAGGTCATTATAATTAGTAGCAAGATCAGTGGTAAGAAAGGAATAAAACCAAAGGATGCAATTGTTGAAACTTCTCTCAAACTATCCAAAAATATGATCTCTATCTAAAGTTCTTGAATAAATTGATGAACTAATCAGAGACCTCGATCCTGAAACTATGTAATGAATGAAAAAAAACCAAGGTCAAATGGGATAGGTTTTTAGAACACATAGGGTTGATAGGTCAGAAGTGGAAAGTGAATATGGAAAAGAGGATGGATAAGAATGGTATTTGTACAAAGAAGAATAGTGATAAAATGGTATAACTAAAATGGTCCTCACAGATAATACACTTTAGCATTCAATCATAGTATTTATTGAGATGAATAATATTCATCATATCTATAATTTCATCTTCATCTATTGTGGTAAGCCTATATGATCCTAATCCATAATCTGTAGTGATGATGAAAGGCCCTATCCATTTTGGTTTGAATTTCCCTTTATGTTTCTTCTCAACTGTGGTATTCTTTTGGTTTTATTTAAGAACAAGATCACTAAGTTTAAATTTTCTATATTTAACACACTAATTATAGTGGCCTTTGATTCTATTTTGATATACTTGAAGATTGTTGAGCATGACTATGAATTTTACATCAAGTATATCTAGCTCTTGTAGGTGAGCTACTTGATAATCATGATCATTTAGGACATTCTTAAAAGAGATGCATATTGAAGGAAACTCAACCTCAATGGGAAGGATGGCTTAAGTACCATAAACAAGTGAGTATGGAGTGGCTCCTATGGGGGTATGATTATTGGTACGATATGCCCAAAGGGTAGGGAATATCTAGTGTCAATCATGACCAACATCATTGACATTATTTTTAAGAATGTTGACAATGGTTTTACTGGATGCCTCAACTTGGCCATTACCTTGAGGGTAATATACCATAGAAAAATGTTGGGTGATATTATATTCTATAAATAACTAGTCTACATCTTTGTTCTTGAATGATCCTACATTATCAAATATAATGTCAGAGTGGATACCATAACGGCAAATGAGATGCTTGAAGATGAATCTAGAAATTTGCTTTCTAGTCACGTAAGTGAGGGGTACAACTTCAACCCACTTAGTGAATTTTTTAGTGATGGTAAGGATATGTTTATGGTCATTAGATGAAGTGGGGTTAATCTTCCCAATGAGGTTAAGCCCCCATATAGAAAATGGCCATGGTGTCAACATTAGTTTTAGGGTTTTTATTGGGGCATGAATCAGACTACCATGTCATTGACATTTGTCATATTTATTTACATATGTAGTGGCATCTACATCCATTGTGGGCCAATAATAACTAGTATGTAAGAGATTTTTAGATAGGACTACCCCACTAGAATGAGCTCCACATACTTCTTCATGAACTTCTCTTAATGCTAGTGTAGACTCTACCAAAGTTAAACAATGAAGTAGAGTTCCATAAAAACTATGATGGTAAAGAGTGGATCCAAGTAAAGTATAATGAGTGGAATGATGAATGAAGGATTTGGTTTGTTTTTAAGAGAGGTTAGGTGGTAAAACTTGGTTATGAAGGTAGTTGTAAAGGTCTAAGTACTAGATAGAATTAGGACCAATAATATCACAAATCATGGCAATAGTTGAAGGTTCATGAGCTGGTGCTGACAAATTTTTGATGAGGAATTAATATTATCTAACTTTATCTATTTTCTAAATTAGAGAGCCAATATTAGCCATGACATCTATAATTATATTAGTAGCCCTTAATATGTGCTCAAACTGAATGTTGGCAATTTGCTTTTTAAGAGTGTCAACCATGTCTTTATATGGAACCAGCTTGTCATCTTTGGTCTAAAAATTATCTGTAACCTAATTGATGATTAACTGAAAATCACCATAAACTTGGAGACAATATATATTCCACTACACTACTTATCAAAGTCTTGTAATAAGTGCTTCATACTCAACCATGTTGTTTGTACAAGGAAAGTTAATTCTGAAGGATTTAGGGATTAGATCCCCTTGTGGTGTAATAAATATTAGAATTTCCCCCAATCCATGTGCAATGAATGAACCATTAAAGTATAGCTTCTAAGGCTACACCTCAAGGGGTGTATCAATAATGGTTATGATGGATTCATCAAAAATTGAAACTTGAGTGGCTATGTGTCCATGAGAAGTGCTTCTGCGAGTTGATCTACAAGAACTTGTGCCTTGATTGCTTTTTGATTGACATAATCTATGTCAAATTCACTGAGAAGCATGATCCATTTAGTCATTATACCTTGAAAATATATTTTATATAGTAGATACTTGTGTGGATCTAATTTTAAAATGACCATGGTTCTATTATTCAACATGTAATGACATAGTTTTTGAGATATAAAAACCATGGCTAGACAAGCTTTTTCAACATGTGCATAGTTATGTTTATATGTAACCAAGGTATAACTTAAGTAGTATATAGCATGATCCTTTATATTTTCATCATGTTGAGCCAAGAGTGCTCTTAGGGCATGATCAGTAGCTGATAGGTATAACAAGAATGAATTTCATGGCATAGGCGGTAATAAAATAGATGAATTAATAAGATTGTCTTTGAGTTATTAAAAAGCTATTTGGCAGTAATCATCCTAGTGAAATGTAACTCCTTTCTTTAAAAGGTGTGTAAATGGATGGCACTTATCTATTAATTGAGAGATTAAATTTTAGACTAACTAGATTGTACCCTACAAACTATGGAGTTGTTTCAAATTGGTTAGTGGTGGCATCTTGGTTATAATATGGACTTTAGCTGGATCAAATTTAATACCTCTATGAGACATGATGAAGCCAATTAATTTACCTGAGGCTACACCAAACACACATTTATTTGGATTTAGTTTAACTTTTTACTCTTGTATTCTTTTAAATATCTTATGCAACAATGTTGGATGGTCGACCTTAGTTTTGGATTTTAATAATATGTCATCGACATAGTCTTCAATAATATCATGGGTCATATCATGGAATATGATAGTCATTTCCCTTTGATATGTATCTTGAGCATTCTTGATGCTAAATGGCATTACCTAGTAAGAAAATGTTCCCCATAGAGTGGTGAATGCTATTTTATGTTGATCTTCTAGTGCTATTTTAATTTGATTATATCTTAAAAATCCATCCATAAGTGAAAGAATTTCATAACCTATCATGGAATCGATGATCATGTTGATATTAGGCAAGGGAAAATCATCTTTAGGATAATCTTTGTTGATGTCTCAAAAATTATTACAAATTTTGATCCCTTCAAGATTTTTACTAATAGGTACAACATTAGAGATCAATTTAGAGTAGTTAATGGATTAGATACATCCTAATTCTAAAAGTTTTTCAAACTCTTTATTTACCAATATAATAATTCAAGGATTTATCTTTCATAGATTTTATTTTACCATTTTAGCATTAAGATTAACCACAAGGTGGTGTAAAACCAAGGTGGGGTCTAAACTTGGCATGTTAGAGTAAGCCCATGCAAAAATATCAACAAACTCTTTCAATAGAGATGTAAAGATGTCATGTTCCTCCTCAGTGAGAGATGTTCCTAATTTTATCCATTTTAGGTCTGATAGAGTCTTGATATCTACCTTCATTATATCTTTGACTAGAAGGGTCAAACCATCTTCTAGGATAGTGGACAGTGACTTGAACTATTGGACTATGTCAAGGTCCTTTCTTATGTCTTTCTCTTCAACTTCTCCTAGGCACGATGAATCTAAATCCACTAATGGGAGATCTAGCCATGTAACAAAAACAATTAGAAATTCTTGGAGAATTTGATCAAATACTTGTTGCTACTCAAAATTGAACTCAGATCTATAGGCAAGTTTGTCATTGGTGGTTTCTTGGTCTAAATTTGAAGAAGAATGAACACCCTCATCTAATGGCACCTAAAACAAGTTTTCACCACTAAACTAGCCTTTATCTTTACTTTTTCCTTGGTCAAAAAGCACCTCAAAGAGGTTTTCACTTTGGGACCTCAATGCTTTACTTTTTTTTTGGCTAAGGGTGTTCACTCGCTCTCCAAAATAGGTTGTAGGATCTAATGTGATGGAGAATCATGATTTGTGATCTCCAAATGGAACATTATCTCTAAGGCCTTAGAAATCATAGAATGCCTCATCATTCTGGAACTCATCGATCAATAGACTAGATTCTTATTGGTCCCAATCTATCAGTTATGCATAATATAATGGTAATGAACTACAATGAATGGCTAGGGTAAGGGTAAAAATGGCATTATTATCAAATAGGTTGGTTTTATCTAGGTTATCAAAGGTAAGGCTGTGATTAGACTCTGGTTCACTATTAGCATCATCATCACTAGTCATTGGTGATGGAGTTTGAATAAGATATGTGGGGTCACCCCTAAGTGGTTTAAATCCAAGTCCATAAGGTATTTCATACTTAGTCATGGAAATTGTCTCAATGGTTCCTTGTTGATTCAGTCTGAGGCCTCTTCCTTCATATCTGTGATGCTTCATGATCCTATTAGGAATAGGATACTTTTTATTTATAACAATCAGCATGGTCATTATTGTATAACCATGATTCGTGCCCTTCAAGAGGGTCAAGTCCTAGGCTAGATGTTGGTACAAATATGGCAGGTCCCTTATCTTTATTCTTTCATTGCCAATACATATTTGGGATGACTTTAGGTCGACTAAAGGTTTTTGGATTCTGAGGAAGATTGGCAATATGAAATGTGTCATGGATCACATATTCTCCTGGTTCATTATCTAAAATGGTGAAATGATTAAAATATTCAAGAGGTGGCATGTGGGAAATGGAATCCAAGGTATTAAGATCTATGAAATTATCTGATGAAGGATCAATAAGTATAGCCTTTCCTTTATCCTACTTGGAACTTGGATTCATGTCATACTGATAATTATAGCTTTGAAACTTAGCCTCAAGATGCTTGCAGTGCTCATATGGGTATAAATATCTTAGAATATTCACTTCCATCCCTAAATGGGAAAACATGATACATTAGTGTAGTGTTGAAAGGACTGCATGAATCTTATGTAACCAAGGTCTGCCTAGAAGTATGTTGTATGATAACTAAAGATCAAGCACATGGTAAAGTGTATCATGGGTCAAAGGCCCAATGATAACTAACAAACTAATGGTGCCTTGTGACTCTCTTCCTTGATTACCATAGGATTTAATGTTTATTATTTCTGGCTAGAGATCTATTATTATGTACCCAAGAAGCTTGGTGAGCTTTAGAGACAATATGTTGAGGCCATATCCATTGTCTATAAGGATGCATTTCACTTTATGCCATCTGATATAGACTTCTATGTATAATGGGTTATTTTGAATTGGGCCAAGGGATGACATATCACTTTGGTTGAATGTGACTTGTTGGGCTAGAGCTAGGTGTCCAACAAAATCTTGAAATTTATCAAGGGATATGTCACTAGAAATAGTGGATTGGGTCAAAAAATCATTTACCATGTTCTTATGGACTATTGACATTCACAACAAATCTAAAATAGAAATTTGTGTTAGTGTCTTTTTTAATTGTTCCACAATATCAAACTTATTATTTTAGTTAGTTGTGAATGGTTTATTTTGAGGCTAAATAGTTGGTTAGAGGATAAGCAAAGTGGTGGATGGTTGTGGGCCAGGGATAGTAATCTTCAACATCTAAGTTGTGATTGCACAATCAAGATTAAATATTGAACCATTATTGCTAACTTCTATTGGAAATGGTGTGGGACTAGATAGGACAAGTCTCAATTTTTAATGTACTTGCATGTGGTCACATGGTAAGAATGCATTGTCATTATAAGATCCAAAAGTAAAAGTCCTAGTTTTCTAGTTTACTTGTATGCACTCTTAGGTCAAATAAGGATTATCCATGTAATTTGGTTAGATAGTATTATTTATAAATGGTCTAGGCTGATTAGTTCTTGATCTAGGATTAATGGAGATAGTATTAATGCTACCCCCTACAATATGACCTATAACCCTATTATAGTCATGTACAATTGCATGGTAAGTTTGTTGGTTATTACCATTATAACCTTGGTTTTATCTATTGGTTTGTCATTATGGATTCTACTATTGTATTTGTCAATTTTGTTGGTTTAGCATTTAATTTTGATATTGTTGATTTTGTTATTGCACTAGCCGTGGTTGTGGTTGTTGTTGTTGTCGATTATTTTTTTGTTGTTGATTTTTATGTTGGGAAAAAGGGTTTTGATAAATCCCAAGAGTTTGATTGGAAGTGAAAGCACCATTATCCAATGATATCTCCTTTTTCTCCAACATATTCTCAATTAAATGTTTGATATGGACACATCTTTGTATATTATGTCCATTGGCCTAATGATAGTCATAAAATTCATCTTCATGGCACCAATTAGGGTAAGGAATACCTTGTAGATAATGCTTTGGTATAGGCCAACTAATTAGATTAGTGAAAACAAGATTGTGAAATATATATTCAATAGGTTCTCTTAGGTCACTAAAGACATGATGTGTAGGCATGGTTCTCTTAAGAGGAGGGGTTTATAATGGTAAAGGTTGATGTATTTATTGTGAATGTTTTAGTTATTATACTTGTAACATCAATTAGAGAGGTTACTAGGTAGGAATAAGTCGAAAAGGTGGTGTGGATGATATTTTCACATGATAGGATTCATTTACTCCATTTACCATAACATTCCTATTTTGGTTGAATTGCTTCGGTGTTTCATGGTTATTGGCTAGTGTTGGTTGTGATGCTTGTGTTTGATTTGGGTGTTGGTCATTTCACTAATTTGTACCTTGATTTTTATTAGTTAAATTGAGCTTGATGACTCCCTTATTGATGAGTTCCCTCTCAATCAATAAACCTTTATCAATGATCTCTTTAAACATATGTGCACATTGTAGTTCTAGATGATAGGCTATCTCACTATACAAATTTTTAGTAAACATAATGGATAATTATTTATATAGTAAACTATGGGTGAAATAGATTGAGAGGGATCTCCATCACTGTAAATAACTTGTAAAAGTCTCCCCACCTTTCTGATTTTCTTATGTCAGGTCCACTAATGAAATATCATGCTCGAGATTATAGGAAAAATGTTGCACAAATTTATCAAAAATATAATCAAAGTTCATTACTAAATTCTTAGGTAACTTTAAAAACCACTTCAAGGCTTGTCTAGGCAAGCTCCTTGGAAATAATAGAAAAAGGTATATGTCGCTATATGCTACTGGTTGACATGTGACAAAGAATTTGGTCAAATGAGCCTTAGGATCACCTTTGTCTTTGTATTTATTGAATTTTGGTGGTTCATATCCTGGAGGAAATGGTATCTACAAATAATCCATGTTGAATGGATAAGAACATACATCATCTAACTTTAAATTTTTAGTTTGCTTCCTTGCCTGAATAGTACCAATTGAATCCTTCATTTGTTGCAATTCTTAGGAGAGGAAACTAGAAGGGATATTGGTTTAAGGGAGAATGTTGGTTTGGGTAAATGGATGAGAGTTCATAAGTGGGACACTTTGACCAGGGTATGATGGAGACACCTATTGAGGTATATTAGCTTGGTTAGGGAATGGACTAGGAATACACATATGTAGATTAGGATGTACATGAAATTTCACATTTGGTTGTGGGATATTTTTTTTGGGTTGGTGATAAAGTTTTGACTTGTAGGATATTATGGTTGGGATAGTAGTATATAACTATATTATGCATGTTGTATTTGAAAATGGATATGTTGCTGACTAATTAAACCTTACTATTGAGTGGGAACTTGTGCACCAAGACTCTATCTCTAGATTTATGGCATATTCTCAACTAATGGTTATCTAGTAGGTACTTGAGAAACATGGGGACCTCTTTGTTTCATGAATCCTAATGAGGAAATGAAATTAGTTTATATATTTGACATCTATCACTGACCAATATTTACATGATGTTGAATACTCGTTACTTGGTTTTGAATTGGCATATTAGTCTATGACTGAAGAGGTATGTTTGTCATGACATGGTGAGGTGGAATATTAGTTTCCCCTAATTGAGGTGATAATGCATTTATTTTATGTTACATTAATATATTAGGTTGGGTCTATTATTGTGTAATACTACTCATTACTTGTCAAAAAGGAGTAGGATTCATCACATTATATCATTGAGGTGTGACAATGGCCATTGTTTAATTACCTAATCTCATAAGTTTTACACTTGAAGAAAGTAGCTGGTTAAGGTTGGGGTGCAAAAACTCTTATTCCTTGGTTTGATGATCTGATCATGTGATTAGCTATAGGCACATGTTGTTGGCTAGTTTTTTGTACATTAGTACTACTTTGATCAAGATTGGATGCTATTTACACATTGTCCACTATGTTTGGCTCACTATTCAGTGTAGAAGTTAAAGACACTTCTTCAATAATAGGCATATGCATCAAGTTATCTATCAAATTAGTTTGTATGAATGGGTTAAAACATAGATTTTCTTGTCTAGTAAATTCCATCAACACTATTGTTGAAGGTATTGGGTCAATGAGGGGCTTACTCACCATGTTCATCTACTTAAAATCATGTGCTAAATTTAGATAGGTTTGGTATGCTATTTGCCTTTGGTTAAAGTGATTCTCCATGATGTTCTTACCTTGATTGGATATATTAGGGTCTTGATACATTGTTTGGGCTATAGCCATATGATTACTAGAAGAAACCTATTGATTGTAAATGATACTGTGGGTATTGTTCTAGGTATTACATGGTTTGCTCTTGGTATTACTTTATGTAAGGTGGTGTGTTAAACAAATAGTTAGCTAATGGATCTTCACTTTGTGCCCCTGGTTGAGTAATATAAGATGGACAAGAATCTATCTCATAAGTAATGTTATTTGCATAGGGATCTTACACCATTTCTTCTTGTGCAACTACATTATGAATCCCTGGATTATACATGAGTCTATTATGAGTGCATGAATACATGTTAGGATCTATAGTCAATGTTTTGTGATAAAAGGTCAAAGAGTTATACAAACTCTTAGAAAAGGACAATGTCTAAAATAGATGATGTCCCAACTTGGTCTAGATTTTTCAAAAGGTTTATGCAAAGGTTTGTGAGGAAACAAGATAGAGTGAAGTATCTAACATTTCACTTTTCACACAAAGTTAAGCAAGTAAATGGACCAAAAATCAAAATGCTAAACTCTAAGGTCAAAGTGTTTCAAATCAATCTAATATAGGAATTTAAAAGTTACTAGGTCTTTTGGCCAAACATAGCATCAAAAGCTAGGCTCAAACAAGGCATGTGCTAAGACTCTTAGCCAAACGGTGTCAAAATATAGACATTGAAACTAGATGAATGTTTTAATCTAATGGATTTGAAACACTTCTAAAAAACATGATGCATTTGATTCTTGGACATGAAGTTGGTCAACTAGGTATAAGGTATGAAACAAAAGGCAATTTAGCTATAGTTTATTTTCTCACAAAAAATGGTATAAAACTGGGTTTGTTTGGACAATCAAGCTAGATAAAAGTGAATAGTATAACTATTTTAGATAAAATATCAAAAAAGTACACTTGGATTGGTTTGAAAATGTAGGAAAAATTTTTAAACTCTATGTAAAAAGGTCTATGAAATAATATTTGAAATGTTTTGGGCAGCATGATGATGCTATACTACCTAAAAAGGTGTGATAAAAAGGTTTGCTTCAAAAAAATTCTAAGGCAAAGATGATTTTATATAATTTTGACAGCATAACACTACCTTTCACGACTTAAAGTGCAAGCATTTAGCAAAAAATGGCTTAAGTCTATCAAGTGATGATAATGATTATGAGTCTTAAACAATCTTCAACCTAAATTGGAAATGAAACCTAAGTTCCCTCATGTTTAGTACAAATGGAAAACCCACTTAACATATCAACCTTATGAACTTATAAAGGTGTAATTTTTAATTTAAATTATAAATGAAGGACTTAAACAACTTTGGTAAAGGTCGAGACTCAATTGGGCAGCATAACTATGCCAAAGTGGATGATATGACTCTCAAGCTTTTGATGAACTTCGAACAAGTCAAATGGATGATCTCAAGTGGGTAGCATAATGCCTCTTTGTTTAAAGTAAAATTTGGATTATGTTTTTATATTGTTTGTTTACAACAAGTTTTTGACTCTACACAAGACTTTAGACTAGGACAAGATCAACTACTTAATCACCCTTAGATCCTAAACTGACAAGGTTGCTTGGTATTGTTGGAATCCATCAATATATGTCATTTGAGAGGATTTTTAGTGTTCATCCAAAATTAAATGCACATTATATAGTAGTGTTTTTACACCCCCACTTCTCTCAAATGATAGTACTATGACATGGACCTTGAGGTGCACCTTGTACCAATAATACTTCCAAAACAAGTGGGGATTTGTCTAAGATCTAATAATTTTTTGAATGATCTAGGGGAATCAATTCCACAATGACTTTCATGCTAAATAATTCAAAATAAAAGCATGGATTTTGGGTATGTATCACTTGGCTTATTGTAAAAAGGTATAGTCCTTTTCGCAACCACTACATCGTGATATTCACTTAGTGTAGTGTGACTTCCAAAGTGCCACTATGTCCTATGTGAAACTCCAAAGGAGCCAAATGAAGTAAATCCTAAGAGATGAAACCCTAGGTCAAAGCTTTCCTAAAGAACTTATTGGAGGTGATGAAGTCCCCCTCATAAACCAAGATGCATAAAAATAAATAAAGCATGAAATTAGAAAGACTGTAAGGTCATTTTTAGGATCACCCAAACTTTGATGAGCTTTTGGTGGAGTGCTTTAGATGACTTTATTTTTAATCCTTGGAATAGGATACTTTATAATAGGAATGACACTTTTGATTCTAAGGGTTCCCTATTAAGGACAAATCGAAGAGCATACATGTAACACCCCTTTTTTTTCCAAACAAAAATCTAACTAAACAACTATTAAAATTAATAATTGAAAAGTGTGTTCAATTTTAAACCCAAATAAAATGTTTGGTGGTGTTCATTTTACCCCTTGGTCTTAGTTTCCAACTTTGAAAAACATTCACCAAAAACATCTAAAAATTCTTTGTTAAACACCAAAACAAGGTTCCTAATAAATTTTTAAGCATGCAAACATGATTTAAACATGTTTTGAGGAAGTTTGAACTTGGTCCTATAGTAAAATTGTTAGCATGTCCTTTATCTTTGAAGATCTTTTGAATTTAAAACAAAAATCTTTGGAAAAGTAGCTCTTAGGTCTTTTCTTTTTGAAAAACATAGTGATCGACATTGGTTATTACCACTGACATCAGTTATGTCCAACCAAGATCTAACTAATGTCAATTATGTTGATTGATGTCAGTTAAGCTAGGTAACTAATGTTGGTATTTCTACCAATGTCGGTTACTATGTAAAAACTATGGCAACCAAAAATGGTAAAATAAAGTTACAAAATTAGTTTGTAAGATTTTTAAGAGCTCAAATAAATATTTTAAAGTTGTAAAAGGATCTCCTTCACGTGTAGGATGCATCTCATCCCATTGGGCATGTCATTATGTGATCTAAGAATTTGACTCAAGAGAGAATGGTTAGTATGGTGTTAGTTCCAAAATGAAAAAAAAGTGGAATAAACACACTAATAGAATAACATCTCTTGGCCTAGATACTAGGGAGAGCTTAGTTAACAAAAGCAAATGAAAAACACAACTAAAAAGTAAGTAATCAAATACAAGAGTTCCTTCACCTTCCTTGGATGCTCCAAATGCATTTGTAATGGTATCTTTCTCATCTTATGCTCATAAATTTCTTGGTAATGGAAGCCTGACAACCTCTATTTCTCCTTGGCACCTTTGGATTATGGCTTGGATTGGCTTGAAATAAATTTAGCATGGTAGCACTAGTTGCTTGAAGCTTTTAGAACCAATCTTGCATTATAAATTTTCACTATTTTAGCTTAGAAATGATGTTTTGAGGCCTCCTATTTATAGATTTTTGGATTTGATTAGAATCAACCTCAACCATCCATCTCAAGATTGAGATGTTTGGTTGAGGATTAATTTAATTTTTGGAATTAATTTTGTAATTATCCTCATCATGACACTAGAAGAAGGGGAAATTAAGTGGCATGGAGGGCATCATGGAGGGCATTGATGAGGCATGGAGGGCACGAATCCTAATATTTGTGGCATTTATGGCCTAATGATGTCTTCACAAGAAATGAAGTCACCTGATGATGTAGATATTCAATATTCATTTTCAATATTGAGATATTCAAAAATATCTATAGAATTATTGATTAGGCTCTAATGTGGATTAATTAGATCTTAAGCATGATTAAGCACTTTTTGCACAAATTACTCAATTTGATTAGAATGCCTTGTTATTGGTCCTAAATTTGACTAGATTAGAATTAAAAGTCCACGTCTGATGAATATTACCATTTAGAATGTTTCCAATAATAAATAACAAAGGTACATGTATTGTGCAAAATATTTGATAAGGAAGAGAAATCAAGAACACCCAGTTGTAATTTTGGCATTTTGACTCGAAATGATTTGATCAAAGTTAGCTAGCCCATAAATTACATTACCCCATTTAGTGATACCCTGGACAAAATCATCACTTGAATATGTTAGTTTCACATCACTTTTCATGTTTTAGTGGTTTTAGGCTGAATTTTCTATTTTGGATAGAAATTGGCCAAAATCTTGATTAGAGGTTATCGGTGGCCAGATTTATGTGTCGACACTTCTTGAAATTCCCCTCTTGATAAGGAGTTCACTATCTATCTATAACTATCTTATAGATCATTGACACATATTATCTAAATTGAGAAGGTGAAAACATGATTGGTGTAGATCATCATGCACTCTTCTAATTGATAACCTTCTCTTTACCACTTGTTTCTTCCTTTTGGTGACTCATTATCCCTCTAGGCCTCAACTCTCACAGTTGTAACTCAAGTGACTTTCACACACTTAAGGAGTTAATTATAGAGATGTGAGACACCTATTTAGAACTTCTTTTTCCTTTGGTATATCATATATAAATCACTAAAACTCAATATCACACCCATCATCTTCAACTTGGTAGTCACCTTTTTTCTCACTATTTTATTCAAGACTTCCTACAACAATTAGCCTAAAAGAGGAGTTTACATGCATGAATAAGGTAAGAATGAGGTATGAGGAGTTATAACACATCTCCACATACAATCCACCATGAATTTCACCTGTCTCTTCCTTTTTTCACCTTCAAATTACCTTAAATATTATAAAAAACATATATTTTACCTCATTCGTACAAGTGATGGTATAAAAAAACTAAGTGGTAGGGATCTTGAGAGAGTGCCAAGTAGGTCCAAATCATCTTATAGGCCAATTAACCCATTTTAGATGTATTTATATTCATATTTTAGTCATCAAGATCTTATGATATTTTTAAGTCATTTAGGTTCTTAATAGTGATTCATAAAGGTTAAGCCCTTAACCCACAAACCAATTATTGAGTATTATCATTGATGTCATAGGCGTATATTGTGAAGGTTGATGTCAAAGGTGATTAAACATAGCTGATAGTGTGTAACATTTCAAGGTTAATTAAAAGAGTGTTTTCATGAGAGAAAGAGAAAGAGAGAATTTGAAAGCAACTAATGTCTTAAAATTGTATGAAGGTACAAGTCATTGAAGTCAAAGTGCATAGGAAGCCTAATCTTAATATGAAGAGGTATGTGCATGGTGAAATTAATGAACACAAACATGTAAAGGTTGTATCACATTATTTGAGAATGTGAATAAGGTATAGAAGCATTAATAAAAGTTTTAGAGTGAGCCTATAGGGGTATGACCTTTAGGCTAAGTATACGCCCAAACCACTTCTAGAGCTTGCTTAGCCTAATGTGGTATGAAGATTATATTTAAAGTAAATTATGCACATGTTAGTATGGATAGATGTGAGACAAGTTATTTTAGGCATGTTCAAAAATTTTGAGGTAAAAAATTAGAAGAAAAGCACATGAATCACTATTTTAGGCCTTCTCAAGCTCACACCTAAAAAGCACTTTTAGACATTCATTGGCATGTGTAACCTCAACATGGGAATATGAAATGTTAATTAGAGATGGGGAAGGGGCCTATATAATATCTCTAGGCATTATTTTTAGATTCAAGTGGCAATCCTTTATGAATAATCGTTAACACCAAACCTATGTTAAACCTCCCTAAAACCATAATAAGGACTTGATATGAAAATATTATTCAAAACAACTTAGGATGGATTAAAATTTCTATATAAACTATTGGATCATGTATTAAACTCTGTCAGGTACCTCCAAGTGGTGATGGTTAGTGAAATAAGAGAGAAAATGCATAGATACAAGTTTATTTGTTAAGAAATTATTGTAGCTCTCAAAATTTGTATTGGTGAAGAAATGTAAATGGACTGTAGAAGAATATAGAAACTAATTTTACATGTCCATCATGATTTATGGATAGGTTATATCCTTAAAGTGTTTTAGGTTGGTCATCCAAGTAAGATAGTTATAGACAGACCTAACGGTGTGAATAGTGTAAAACCCATGTATAGATGAAAAGATAGATTTGAATGTTTGTGCATGATAGATTTATGGAATTTAAAATATTTGGAGGTCAGTGTATCTGTTAAAAAAGTTTCTCACAAAATGACTTATCTGGTTTAAATAGTACTATGAAATATAAGTTCAAGAAATTGGTCTATAAGACCAATATTTTACATTAGACCATATGAATTTTCTAACTAAATATGATATAGAGATATCATAGAACCATTTTTATGCATCAGGGGTCATGAAAAGTGTATACATAGGTGCTTAAGGTCTAATTCATCATGACTAGTTTTTGAGGTGAATTGGTAGTTTTGAGTAAGTGAGTTGTAGAGATGTTCTTGAGACTTTATCTCCTGAGTCAAAGTGTTACAAGCATTTGGTGATAAATATGAGGTCATGGAGAATCTATTTAGATTTTTCATTTTTTAGAGTTTAATATCTTAAGGGTTTTTAATTTTCATTTTTTCAAGATAGACTTTTGAGGTATACATGCCTCATAGGGTAATTTATGCTAAAAGAGCTTTTATGATATTAATAAAGGATAAAGGTCTAATAAATCATGGATGAGGTTATAATAGTTTGTTTTATAAGTGATTTAATGTGTTTTTATTTTTAGAGAAAGTGATCTGGACCCAAAAATATCAAGTCTTAGCATTAAAAGGATAAACCTAATGTAATTAGGTCTCCATGAGACCTAAAAGATGATTTAGGCCTAATTGAGTTATGGTAGACTAAAAGGGTTTAAAATTATGTTTTAATCATGTTAATATTATTTTATAAGACCTATTTTATGGCTAAGCTAATATTTTTAATGTGTGTGGCTGACCAAGTGGTGTGTGACCATGAGACTAGTATATATATAAGGCAGTTTAGGCCTATTTGAAAAAAATGCAAATTAATTAAATAAAATCTTTCATGGTTGAGTAAAAGTAGGTCTTTAAATGAGGTAATAATAAAAAATCAAAGGTATGGTGATCAAAATACATGATGTGAATGAGTTGGTACTTATTCACTTAGGGATTTGGAGTTTCCTTACAAGTAGGTTCTTGCTAAAGCCTAGTCAATTGGGTGTTTGACTTTATTGGGGTTGATGATCCAAGTTGAGTTGGTGCTCAATAGAATTTATGATTTTATTTTATAGGAATATAATACATTTGTATATATTATAATGGGTTTTATTTCCCTTGAGGGTTTCACACTCATATATGTGTTATCTTATTTGAATGGTTCTTTATGCTTTGTCAAATCACTATGTTGATTTCATAGTTCATGAATGATTGAGTATAATTGCAAGAAAATTTTTAAACACTGATTTACCCCTATCAATAATTTTACTTACAAATTTTTTTATCATATCCTAGTCTTTTAAATCAACCCTAGCAACTAAAAGGAGATCCTAGAAGCACAAACATGTCTACTCATCAAGTACAAGGAGGTTTCTCAACCAATAAGGCTCCTCTCTTTATTGGTTATAACTATGAATTTTTGATCATCAAAATGAATAAATATCTAATATCCTTGGGATATGACATATGGCAATCTATTATTGATGGATTCACTCCACCTTCTATACCACCAACTAATGCAGGAGGAAAGAAGGCAAGTGAGAACAAATCTAAGGCAATGAATGCCATCATGTATGGTCTTTCAAAGATATAATTTATAAATTTCATGCATTGTGATACAAATAAGTGGATTTGGGAAAAGGTTAAAACTATTTATAAAGGAGACATGAAAGTCAAATTGGCAAAGTTATAAACCCACCAAAGGTAGTTTGAAATTTTGAGAATTAAGGAGGATGAAAACATTGAATATTATCTATTAAGAGTAGATGAAGTGGTAAATGTCATCATATGTATAGGAGAAAAGTTGGAAGAATCAACAATATTAAAAAAAGTATTAATATCCATGACATCTAAGTTTGATTCAAAAGTGTCTGATATGGAGGAGATAATAGATCTTAACATACTATAGATGGATAAACTTCATGATAGTTTAACTTATTATGAAATGAGAATAAGTGATGAAAGACCTTCCAAGAAGGAAGCTGTATTCAAAGCTAAGAAAAATTCCCAATGTAAAAAGGTCAAGGATGATGTTGATATAGACATTATTGATGACAAGATAAAAGCCATGTTTTTTAGAAAACTAAGGAAAATATTAGGTAAGTATAAAGGTAAGTTTCCATTAAAGTGATTTAACTATGGTAATATTGGCAACTTTGCATTTAAATGTCCTAAAAAGGATAAAAATGAGCATGATAGAGAACATGATGAAAATTATGGTGATAATAGAATTTATATAAGCTTAACAAGATAAAAAAGAGTTTCAAGAAGTATGAAGGAAAGAAACAGTCATTCAAGAACAAGAAAAGTTTCTATACCAAAGAAGATAGTATCTCCTATGACATAAGTGACACAAGTACATCTAATAGTGATGATGATAGTAATGATCATGATAGAAATTAAACCTTATTCATGTCTATATAAATAGAAAATGAAGGTTTTTCAAGATGGAAAATTCTAATGAAAGATGAAGAAGAGGATGAAGTGAATCTTGAGGTAGAATTGGTAACTGCTCTAGAGGAGTTAAAGTTCCAAAGAAGGAAGAATAAAAAATTGAAATCATTGGTTAAGAGTTATGATGAACAAATAAATCTCTTTGAATAAATACTAAGTAACAATAATAATAAACATGAGGATATCATAAAACAATTGGAAACTCAAATTGAGATTGTCACTACAAGTATTAACACCAAGGAGGAAGAATGCATCAAGTTTGGAATAGGAATGGAGTCCTTGAAGCTAGAATTGGATCAGACAACAATCAAGTTGAGGACACATCAGAAATTTGAAAAGACCACTGAAGCACTTAGTGCCATTTTGAATAGTTAAAGGTATCCACATGATAAAATAGGTATTAGGTTCAAATAAGACCAAAAAGAAAATAAGGAAAGTCAGACCTCAAAGGATAATAGACCATCAATAAATTATGGTACTAATAGAATAAAGACCTATGTAAAAAATCTCAAATTTGATATTCAAATTGATCATAAACAAGTCAAAAAAATTGTGAATCCTTCAAGAGACAACAAAGGTAAAGGTGCATCATTCAACATCAGATAGACAAGGTATGTGAATTATTTCAATGGTTATTATTTCTCATGTAATCAATATGGACATAACACTATGGATTATAGACATCATGCTAGAATAAATTCCTCATGGAGGAATAGGATGAATACTCATCTCAAGAGTAGAAGATAAATTATATGCTATAAGTGTCATCAGATAAGACATATTACAATGAGTTTCAAGATGAGTCATATGAGGAATATTAGTTAAGATAAAAGGGTATACAGTCATACCACTGAGAAGTGGATTAGGAAGTTAGACCCTATGGACAAAGTGAAGGAGGAGTACAAGACTAAAGGAGAAGAATATATGATAGATAAAATGACATTTAACATCAAAGATGAAGGTATGAAATGTTATATAGATAGTGGTTTCTCAACACACATTACAAGAGACAAAAATTAGTTCATTTCATTGAGGAAGAATGTTGTAGGGATAATAAGATTTGGAGATAACACTACTGCCAATATTGTTGGCAAGGGTATCTTGAGTTTGGACAATGGGAAGACCAACATAGAGAATGTTTTGTATGGGGAAGGATTGAAACATAGATTTCTTAGTGTAAGTCAAATTTTCAATTAAGGACACACACAAACCTTTCATGACAGAGGGCGTGATATGAAAACCAAATCAGTAAGGCTAATTACCAATGCTAAGAGGATTGAGAATAATTTGTATGTCTTTAATGAGATCAAGAAGGAGAGATGTTTTATGATCAATATGGATGAATTTTGGATATAACACAGAAGGTTAGGTCACCTAAAATTTGATAATATGGTTAATATAAGCAATAAGAAGTTTGTGAAGAATATGCCTAAAATCACTAAACCTACAAACACACTTTGCAAGGCATGTCAACATGGTAAGAAAACTAGAAGAAGGTTTAAGTCTAATGAGTATTTTACTATAATAACTTTATATTTAATACACACTAATCTCTATGGACCTATAAGAATCCAAAAAATTCAAGTAGATACCTATTTCATGTTACTTATAGATGACTACATAAGAATGAATTGGGTAGCATTATTGAAAGAAAAGTTAGAAGATCTTGATAAGTTCAAGGCATTCAAGTCTCTAGTTGAGAATGAAATGAATGGGAAGATTAATTACCTAGTATATGACATAGGATGAGAGTTATGGTAAAATGAGTTTGATGAATTCTATGAGGTCTATGAAATAAGGAGACAGTTCTCAACACTTAAGACACCTTATTAGAATATGTTAGTGGAAATAAAGAATATAATAGTTCAAGAGATGGCAAGAACTATGCTAAATATATCAAGATTATCTGATGGATACTAGAGATAGGAAGTGATCACTATAGTATACATATTTAATAGAGGATAGATAAGGACTAATGTCAATAAGACCCATTATGAACTATATAAAGGTAGACCTACTAATGTGGAACACTTTAGAGTGTTTGGAAACAAATGCTTCATCAAAAGAGATGAGGAAGACTTAGGTTAGTTTAATTATAGGTATGAAGAGGGTATGTTCTTGGGATACTTGTGATCAATAAATTTGACAAATAAAGGAGGTTAGATAAAGTGTTAGTCCATAAGACCATGAAATCAACACACTAACATACTAACATATTAAATCTTAGATTTTAGGGGGAGCTTAATGAACAAACAACAAATGAAAACCCAACTAAAATGCAAAGAAAAAAATATTTACCTTCCTTGAGAGCTCTAAATGATTTATTCATTTGGATTTCTCTAATTATGCATAAGAAGTCTCCATCAATGACATATGGCTAACATCATCTCCTCTATGCACCATTATTGAATGCTTGGCTTGAATGATATGGCTTGGCTCAATTTCAACATTATAAGACTAGCATTTTAGATTCATGAATATATTCTTGAGTTATAACTCTACTTTGATTGAGTTCCCTAATTGAAGAACTCTAAGATTGCTTCTATAGGATTTCAAATCCATTAGAATGGGTTAAATCTAATCATAGTTGAGTTTATTAACTTTTGTTGAGTTTGGCATATTCCTAAAATATTTTTCTAGATATTTTTAAAAAGTGACAACTCACAAAGGTAATGAGTGCATTATATAATGTTATAAGATGCTCTTGAATTTCCTTTATAGTAATTGATTTAATAGTTCATGTGTGAATCAATTAGGATTTGAAATTGATTTAACGTGTTAATTGATTTTGATTACGGTGTGTGAGATAATTAATTTTTTTTAGGAATTTGGTCATTTGTTTGATTTTGATTAATTTATTATGTGTATTTGCCTTTTTTAATTTATTTAATGCATTTATAAATCCTAATTTGATACTAATATAAATTCTTGGGCTAAGTATTCAATGATTGGCAAGAATTGGTCTAAAGTCAGATATGAAGCCATTGGTGGCCAAATTTACATGTCTATAGTTTTCCCTTATTTGGAAATATGTTATAAGCTATAAGCCTAGTAATATATTTTCAAATAATAAAATGTTTATTTATGATTATGACTACAATGGTAATGATTGTATTGTAGCTTCCCCATCAAGGGAGTGGTTGGCAAGTGGATCGACAAATGGTCCCTTAAAAGAAAGAAGTGAAATAAGGAGACCAAACAAATGAATATGATGAGGTAAAAACACAATTATTTATTTAAAGTTGGTAAAAGTCACTAATAAATGCAATTGGGATGGTGTATAATGGTTTTTCCAAAGTAAATTATAATCATTATACCCTGATAATGGCAATGTGGTATGATAACACAATGATTTACCCCAACAAGTGATATAATCATTAAGAAGATGGAGTTTCCCTAGTTAGGATAAACAAACAAGAAAGGAGAATTGGTGATAACATAATGAATTACCCTATTAGGTGATATAATCATTGAGAATGCATGTGGGATTTTATACAGTGCTAATGCAGTATACCCCAATCATGAAAAACATGATTAATGGTTGATGATTGATAAGTTGATACAGAGGATAAAGATGAATTAGGAAAACCTACTAGTAGGGAGATGCTCATTTGAACTAATAAATGTTAAAATTAATTACATTCCTTAATTAATCTATTTGAGATATGATAGGGTACTGGATTGGGATTATTACTAATGTTAGTACCAAGGAGATGGTGATGCTGAATTGATGTTATAGACCTCTCAAAGCTGATGTTTATTATATAAATTAAAGGTAGGCCTCATGATAAACACCATGGGAGCTTGGTCAAAATATGCATAAGGACTGACTCCTAATATCCAATACTCAATGGAAAATAATTTCACCAATGATAAAAACCATGATCAGAATGTAGACATTTGAATATAGATAGATTCAAGAATAATGTGCAAAGAATCAGCCAATGAACACATATAGACTAAATCAAGGCCACAATGATAAAACCAAACAAGCAAGCACACAAATAAAATAGATAAACAAATAAACAAGAAAGACAAACAAAGAAACAAACAAGTGTTAGTCCCTATGTTAGTATAAACAACATGGTGAATATTGCCCCTAAAAACTAGGTGACAACTAAATAGACAAACAAATTGGGGGAATAAAATAAAAGGAAGGGGGTGGCCAAGTTGTCTCCATATGTGTTAGGAAAGTAGACACTGCCTACATAGTTCCATGTATATGATGATATAATGAAACTTTAGACTAAATGTAGTTTTCCCAAGAAATGGGGAAAAAATGATGATTGATAGAAGACATTGTGGACATGATAGAAGAATAATGATGAACTCACAAAATGATGATAGCATAAGATAAAAGTTCAAAAAGGATGGAGAAACTAAGGAACAAGTGATTTTTTTTGACTTAGTGAAGGTTCCCAAAATATTTAAGGCAAAGAAATTATCAATATTTTTAGTTTTTCTAAATGATTTTCAAATGTTTTTGGAATTTTCAAAGCATCTCAACTCAATTGAGAATGACAAGACACTAAAAATATATAAGATAATAAAATGATGAGAGTGTTATAACTTGAAATGATGCTCATAAAATGGTGAGAGAATAAGAACTTGAAATTATGCTCACAAAATGGTGAGAGCATGGCTAAAGTTGCTCACAAAATTATGAGAGAATTATAACTTGAAATGATGCTCACAAAATGACAAGAGTATGGTTGAAGGGGGATTGAGATGAACTCAATGTCAATCAAACATGGCCCACATATTCTGAAAATGGTTTTAGTTTATATTAGTTCACCTCAAAGTGGAGGAATTTGACTAGTATAGTAACCAATTCAAACAAAATAGGCATAGTTGGTATGATGTCATAGTATGGCATATGAATGGATAAGTGATATGTCAAGGCACAATAAACAAATATTACCCCTAGTTTCCCATATGTGGTTATAACAAGGATACAATTGATAGATCAATGATACTAATCTACCCCAATTGGTGATATAATTAGTATTAAGACTGGTGAACATTGATTTATCCCAATAGGTGATTTTAGGCTCACATAAATAAACATGATAAGAAGGGAATAAGAAATGAAGGATGCAATTACCAAAGCTTCTATCATACTACTAAAAAATACTACCTCTATTTAAAATGCATGAAATAACTACTGAAACTGATCTGATTCTATATGTTGAAAATGTGAAACCAAAGGATGAACCAAGGTCAAACGGGCTAGGTTGATAGAATTCAAAACATGTTTGGTTGAGTAGGAATGGAATGGTAAAATGGCATGATAGGATGGCCTTGTTTAGAATACTAATGGTTTGATAGATTATATAAAATTCTAAGAGGGTTTCCCCCAAGTGATAAGGTGAATGGTTAGGATATGTGACAATGAAAAAAGGATTGATAACTTGATATGATATGGTACATGTTTGGTTCTTGCTTGGGTATGATAAATGATTTTGTTGTTCCTACTGAAGTGGAGATGCACATCTTGATCAATAAATGATATAACTACAATAGTCAATCATGTAAATTTCTAGCCCATACCTCATCTAAATAGCTACTCTATCAAGAACTTGTTATAAATTTGGATGCAAATGATGTTGTTGTGATCTTCATTGGTCATTGATTATGATTCCTTGAAGTGCTGAGACAAGATATCCTCATAGTCTCTATAAAGGAAAGTGTGACCATGGATGATAAATATGGATAAATTTTGGTTGATAGGTTTGTTTATAAAATGGAATGGTGGAGGATAATAGAATGAATAATGGATGGATAACAAATGAAGATCAGGATTTTTAGGCACACACAATGTTGTTGATTCTAGATTTGGCATATCTTTAGATGTGGTGGGGCTAAAAACTTCTAAATATTCTCTTAATAATACCCCCATATGTTTTTGTTTGATGGTAAGAGTAGATACCATCTGATTAGGCTTTATATCAAAATTTGTTTTTATTTGATCTTTGATTTTGTCTTCATCAAGTATTAAATAGATGTTGTGATCAGCTATTGGTGCCTCAAAGAGGTTTTGACCAATGAAGTTTTCTTGATTATGCCATAACACCTCTAAGAAGGTTTTACTAAGGAATGGTAATTTTTTACTTTGATTCTTCCCTAACACCTCCAAAAAAGGTTTCACTAGAAGATTTGAGTTCTGACTTTGATTTCCCCCTAGCACCTTTGAATAGGTTTCACTAAGAAAGTCTTCTTATGCTATATGATTATGGTCTTATCCTCCTTTATTTTATTTATCTAATATGTTATCATGGATGTAATTTAGTAAGTTATGATTCTATCATTTCCAATTGATACTTGTGGGAGGTGGAATGTCAATGATATGGTTATGATGGTTAGTGGTAATGGAATGGGAAGAGGCTGCACAATCCTCATAGAAGATACTAGGAGAACTTGTGTCAATGTTGAAGTAATCATCCTTAAAAACCATAAAAGGATCTTAAATGTATTTGTACTAATATTCTAGGCATTTATAACCAATATTGTAATACTCATGAACATATTTTGATTCTGAATCTAATTTTGACTCAATGGACTCTGAATCCAACGTCAAGACTGATGTTGATTCTAATTATAATGCTAAATCTAATGTCAATTAAATAATAAAACCTAAATCTAACTCTAAATCTTCATCTGATTGGTACTATATTACAATGATGTCTAATTGAATGTTTGTTATTGGATAAGTTATGACTTGTGATGGCAAAATGGGCTCCACAAAAATTGGTTTATCCAAGTGACACTCCTCTAGGATGGGAAAAAGGTCAAGAGATAACTCCTTAGAGACTATATTATCAATATGAGACTCTTGAAAAATAGGTATATGGTCAAGGTAACGATTTGCCTAAAGGTAGATATAATCATTAAGAAGTGGCTCAATAAAGACTGGTTCATCAGAGTGAGACACCTTGACAACTTGTATAGGATCAATAGGTGATTCATCATAGGTTGACTTATCAAAATTGGTTGGTTCAAAAAAACCATCTTAGATTGGTTGGTTTTTTTAGCTTTGGTTTCCAATGAGTTATAAAATACTAGTTTTGAACATAGTTTGATCTTCTAATGATTGGATTGGTTGAAGGATTGATTAAATTGGTTGGGTTACAGTAGAATGATTGGTTGAGGTTGGATAATAGGTTGGGATCGTAATTAGATTGGTTGATATTTGGGTTGGATTGGTTGGAGTTTAGGATAAATTATGGGCTAAGGGTGAAAGATTATATGAGGTTTATGTTGAATGATTGGTTGGCATCGTAATTAGATTAGTTGATATTTGGGTTGAATTGGTTAGGGTTTTCTAAAGTGGGGAATGATAGTCACTAGATGAGGAATGGTTGATGGTTAGATGATGGGTGGGAATCATGGAGATTGATTTCTCACACAAGCCAAAGTATGAGGTATTGGAATAAAAATGGTATGGCATCATGGATCTTGATGGCTTGTATAAGCCAAAGCATTTAAGTCCTCATAAACCATATCATCCTAGTCAGGGTCTTAAGTTGGACTGTAAGTCAATCCTTGCCTTTGTTCTCTATATTTATTATTATAAGGAGGGTATGGATCCATATCTTAAACAAAATTATCATTGTAGAGGTTTGTACCTAATTATGCCTCACTAACCATATCATCCTATTTGAGGTCTTGAATTTGGTCCTCAGTTTGATTTTTGCAAGGTGGATAAAATTCTATCTCACAAACCATGTTATCATCAAAGGGGTCTTGAATAAATCCATAAAAATCAAAGCCATTTTGTGCAACCATTATATAATAATTTATATTGTATATGACTCCACCATAAGTGTAGCTAGACATATCCACATAAATGATGAAAGCTCTAAAAACAAAAAGACTTAGAGTACTGTAACCTCTACAAAACTATGTCAAAAGTAAAAATGGTTCAATATTAGTCTAACTTGGTCAAAATGGTGGAGCTGTATCTCTAAATAATGATTTGATCATGAAATTTTATCTCCAAAATAGTTTGTATTAAAACTTGGCATAAAAAAGTTTAATGTCTAATGTCATACACATAAAAGGTCAAGCAATGAATAAAAACTAGTATGTCAATTTTTAGACCAAAGTGTTCCAAACAAGATCTAAACTAGCAAAGGGAAGAGTTGAGTTGCTAGGTCTTTTGTCCAAATATGGAGGCAAAATCTAGGCTCAAACAAGCATGATCTTCTAGGACTTTTGGCCAAATATGGCATCAAAATCTAGACTTGAATCAAAATATGATATTATTTGATTTAATCTAACAAGGTTGGAACAACTTTGACATAGACTTGAAACATATAATCAAACATAAACATGATCAATTGGTATAATCCATAAATTAAAAGTCACTTGAAGAAAAAATCATGCTTTCCCAAATAAAATCACAAACAAATATGAGGATAGGTTGAATGAACAAACAAGTGATAGTTTTCGAATTTGGGCAATAGATTAACCTATGTTACAGAACCCAAAATAGAAAGATATGTGTATTGGCCCTTATGAAATGAGGCCTAAATAAAAATCAATCAATTTTTGAATTCTAACTTGGAAAGGTTAATTAAAAACTCAATGGTTGAAAACTGTGATTGGACTAAATAAGCTAGACAAGATTGAACAACATGAAGGTGCATGAACAAGGTCTAAATGGCATATGTGATATGGTTTGGTTGGTTTGAAACAATAGTTTTTAATACAAGATCAAACAATTATTGAAATAAAATGAGTAGCCTAATGACATAATCATGCTCTAATTATGTGATCAATGTTTTATTTTAAAGACTCCAAGGTAATAATTTGATAATTATTTGGGTAGTATAACGATACCTATCTCAAACAAGTAACACATACAAACATGTTTAGCAAAAATTATAAGGCACAAGTGTGGTGTAAAATGGATAAAATAATGCCTCTTTAGACAAAAGAGTGGTGTATAAACAAATTGGTTTAGACATGGATATAAATAGACAAATAAGTTTTAATATCAAAACATACCAAGCAAAAATGACCAAAATAGACTAAGTATAATTGTCTAAATCCTAGTAAGGGTATGTCAATGTGGGGTTGAGTAAAACTAATTAGTTTTTTATCATTCTAGATGGATCAATTGCATAACTAATTTCATGTCAAATTATGTAAAATAAACACACTTTAATTAGGTATCTATGGCAGTTATCTTGATACGAAAAGGTCTTTCCCTTTTTGCAACCACTACATCAGTCACTTACTCAGTGTACTATGATGTCTAATGTGTAGATATGTCTCAGTGCTTAACCTCAATATTAAAATGTGGTTTAACCACTCAAAAATCCAATCCTAGTGAGGGTGGTGAAGTTGATGCTAGGTGATGAAATCCTAGGTCAAAGCTTCCCTAACTTGTGGGAGGTAATGAAGTCCCCCTCACAAGCCAAGATGCAATGAAATAAATTGCACAATAGAAAGACTTTATGGTCACCTCAAGATCACTCAATACTATTATCAATTTTTTGGGAGGGATTTAAATGACACTCTTTCTATGCCTTGGACTAGGCTCAACGTGTGATGAGATTGCACTTTTGATGCCAAAAGTTCCCTACGTGTGATGGATGGGAGAGCATACACCCATGTCTCTTTTTGCTAAAACACAATCAACAAGAAATTTTACAAATAATGGAATTGAGGTTAATTTGATTAAACCAAATTGCAAGTGTTTGATTAGATTTGTTACTATCCCCTTGGATTTAAGATGTGCAAATGGAAATAATTGTAAACCACCAAGAATGAAGTTGGTTATTTTGATCCCAAAAGTTTCATAAAGAGGACAGATGGGAGAGCATACACACACAAATTCCTATTTAATTAAACAAGTTTAGACTAAAAAAATAATGAAAATAACTTGCAAAATCTTTGAAGAGTATTTAATTTTATAACACTAAATGAAATGTGTAGTGGTGTTCTTTTAGCCCCTTGGCTTTAAGTTATGAATTTTGAAAGAAACTAAAAAAACTTAACCAATAAAACACCCTAAAAAGTTTCTTTAAACACCAAAATGAAGGATTCCTAGTTTGTTTTAGACATCTAAATGAAGTGTGAAAAGACTAAGTTAGATTAAAATGGTTTTCTTCAAATAGGTCCTGCAAAGAAAAGGTCAAAACTTCATTTCACCTTGAAGCTTATTTATAAAATGAGACAAGAAAATTCGAAGGGTAAAATATGTCGATCTAAAGGTAAAACCTCAAAAAATAATACATTAGGTTAGGTAAAGGTTATAAAAAATCTCAAAAATAAACTAAAAAAATCTCAAAAAAAAAAAAAAAAAAAACACCTGTGAATCATGCAAACAAGAAGTTAGAAGGTTAAAAACAAGAAAATAGAACACAAAAATCATAAAAACATATAGTCAATAATTTAACCACATATTGTAAAATATATATGTATTTGTCGTGAAATATTTTTAAGTTATTTATAGGTTTAGGGCACACCTTTTTGTAAAAATTCAGGTCAAACTAGTGAATAAGAAAAAGTTATTAGATCTATAAAAACCATTTTTACCAAAAAATTAATAAATAAAAACTGACAGTCACTAAAAGAGTCATAACTTTTTAACTACATTTCATATTTTAATAAAAATTTTAGAGAATTAATATGAAACCAATAAAAATATTTTATAAAAAATTTAGAAAAAATAAATAAATTAAAAATTAGAGATATTTTAACATCTATTTTTGTTCAAAGATGTGGGGTGCGTAATCGTGTCCCACTAGGTGTGCCATTTGTGATCAAAAATTTTAACAAAGAGAAGAGGTTATATCAAGTTTTGGTACATAAAACCATGAAATCGACACACTAACATACTAACATCTCTAAGCCTAGATCTTATGGGAGCTTAATGAACAAATAAAAATAAAAAACCCAACTAAAATGCAAAGAACAACAATCTTTACCTTCCTTAAGAGTTATAAATTATTTATTCATTTGACTTGATCAGATTATGCATAAGAAGTCTTCATCAATGATATATGACTAAAATCATCTCCTCTATGCACCATTGTTGAATTCTTAACTTCATTGATATGGCTTGGCTCATTTTCAACATTATAACACTAGGATTTTAGCTTCATGATTTTATTCCTACATTATAACTCTACTTTGATTGAGATCCCTAAATGAAGAGATCTAGGCTTTCTTTTATAGGATTTCAAATCCCTTGGAATGGGTTAAATCTAATAATAGTTGAGTTTATTAACTTTGGTTGTGTTTGACATATTATTCAAATATTTTTTAGATATTTTTAAAAATTGACAACTCATATAGGTAATGAGTGTATTCTAGAATGTTATAAGATGATCTTGAATTTACTTTTTAGTAATTGATTTAATAGCTCATGGGTGAACTCAATTAGGATTTAAAATTGATTTAACTTGCTAACTAATTTCGATTAAGGTGTGCAAGTTAATTAATTTTGTTCAGGCATTTGGTCATTTATTTAATTTTGATTAATTTAATGTGTGTATTTGCTTTGTTTAATTGATTTAATAGGCCAAATTGATTTAATGCAAGGTTATAAAGATAAATTCAAGAATAATAGAAATTATAAGGCTATGTAGTTAATGATTGGCAAGAATTAGTCTAAAATTAGATATGAAGCCATTGGTGGTCAAATTTACATGTCTGCATCAAGCTAAACATATCCTCTAAATAATAATGCCAATAAAACCCCTTATAAATTGTATAAAGGTAGACTTGTTAATGTGGAACACTTTAAAGTGTTTGAAAGCAAATGCTTCATCAAAAGAGATGAAGAAGACTTAGGTAAGTTTGATTCTAGGTATGAAGAGGGTATATTCTTGGGATACTCATTAGTAAGCTTAGACTATAAATGTTATAATAAGAGGTTATAAAACATAGTGGAAAACACAATGTGAAGATTGATGAGACAAGTTCTAAGAAGTCACACTCATAGTCAAAGGCTACATCAGGGAATTTGGAATTCAAAAATGAAGAAGAATCAAAATATATATATGAAGAAGAAGAAGTTTATGAAAGACAATATTCAAAAGGTCCTTCAAGATATATGCAGAGAGACCATCCTGAATCACAAATCATTGGTAATAAGGATATAGGTATGTAAACATGGAGAAAGCTAGTAAGTAACCTAAATTAACAGAATCTTGATCTATTATATAATATTTAACCTAATAAACTTGTATAAGAAAACAAAGACAAGTTTTGGATAGGTGTTATGAATAAGGAGTTAGACCAAATATAAAAAATGAGACTTAGGAACTAGTTACTAGGCCTAAAGACAAGAATTTCATTGACATAAAATGGGTGTTTAGGAACAAGTTGAATGAAGATGAAGTCACTAAAAACAAGGATATCTTGGTATACAAGAGGTAATCTTAAGTATAATGGGTATATTTTGAGGATACCTTTGTTCTAGTATCAATATTGGAGGCTATCAAACTATTTATAGAATATGCAGGATTCAAAAGGGTTCAAAGTGTATCAGATGGATGTCAAGTTAGATTTTTTGAATGGGAACTTGGAATAGGAGGTGTACAAAGAGAAACTTAAAGGTTTATCATTATCAGGTAACAAATACTATGTATGTATATTTGAAAAGGATATTTATGGTCTAAATGAAGCTCTTAGAGCTTGGTATACTAGATTGGACAAGTACCTATTAGACCAAGGATTCAAGAGAGGAATTATAGATAATATTCTATACATAAAGATAGAAAATGATCATCAATTGATAGTGGTTATCTATGTGTATGACATCATATTTTGTGGAAATAGTGAGAATATTACTAAGGCATTTGAATATGTGATGAATAGTGAGTTTGAAATTTTCATGCTAGGAAAACTATCATTATTTATTGGGTTATAAATCATTCAATCAAAAAAAGGTTTATTCATTTCATAAGCTAAATATATAAGAGAGACATTGAAGAAGATTGAGATGGTAGATTTAAAGGTAGTTAACATACTTATGATCATAGGGTGTAATTTAAGCAAGTAATATGAATCTATATAGGTCAATCTGACATCATATAGGTTAATGATTGTAAGTTTGATATACTTACTACCTCTAGACATGACATCATGCAAGAAGTAGGTCTTATGGGAATATTTCAAGTAGACCTAAATAAAAATCATTTTCAACTGGTAAAAATTATACTTAGGTGTCTCAAATCAACTATGGAGTTTGGGTTATGGTATCCAAAGAGCAATGAGTTTAAATTGACAACATATACATATGTAGACTATGCAGGGAGTCTATATGATAATAAAATCATTAATGGAAGAGATTTATTCTTAGGAGAATGCCTAGTATCATGGATAAGCAAGAAGTAACTATATACGACATTATATACTTGTGATGATGCATATATTTCAATAGCTTCATGTTACACTCAATTCTTATGGAGGAGATACACCTTAACAAACTATAAGGTTGAGTATGATAGTCCTAGCCCTATTTATTGTGATAATATAAGTGCCATAAGAATCTCAAAGAATCCTATAATTCACTCAATAAATAAACACATTCCCATCAAGTATCATTTCTTAAGAGAGAAGGTAGGTGCATAAAGTGTTAAACTTAAATATGTTTCTATAAAGGATAATATTATAGATATTTTGACTAAGCCACTTCCAAAGGCAATGTTTCAACATCTAAGACATGAATTGGATGTAATTCCTACCCTTAGTAGTCATTCAGGAAGTCAAGTGATTAGAGGGATCTAATAAAATGGTTTATTATCTCTAATATTAGGTTATTAGTGTTGAAACTGTATGCATGGAGATAGGGGGAACATGTTTATATGGTGTTTCATAAACTCATAATCCTATGTGTTGAGTGTTTTGGTTATAAGAAGTGTGATCCAATAAGTTGAAAGTGTCTCTTTGTCATTTATGTCAAAGGGGGAGAAAATTAAAAATGATGAAGAAATATCCTATTGAGATACATTTTTCTAAGAGTGGTTTCCATAATAATAAAGTGGGAGATTATTGAGTATTGTCATTAATGTCATAGGTGCATCTTGTGAAGGTTTATGTCAAAGATGATTAATAACAATTGATATTGTGTAATGTGTCGAGTTTCATTAAAAGAGTGTTGTAATGAGAGAAAGAGAGAGATAATTTGAAGGCAGCTAATGTCTTATGGTTTTATGAATGTACATGTCATTGAAGTTAAAATACATCAGAAGCCTAGGCATGACATGAAGAGGTATGTGCATGGTGAAATGGATGAATAGAGACATGTAAAGGTTGTATGGAATTGTTTAAGAATGTGAATATGGTATATAATAATTCATAAGAGTTTTAGAGTGATCCTATAGGGGTAGGACCTTCAAGGTAAGTATGCACCTAGACCACTTCTAGACCCTGTCTGGCCTAATGATGAATGAAGATAAAATTTTAAGGAAAGTATGGACAAAGGTGAGATAAGTGGTTTTAGGAATGTTCATAAAGTTTTAGGTCAAGAATTAGATTAAAAGTGCATGAATCCCTAATTTAGGACTTCTCAAACTCACAGAATGAGGTCTTAAACCCAAGAAGCACTTTTAGACATTTGTTGGCATGTGTAACCTCTACATGGAATATGAGCCATTAAGAAGAGATGGGGAAGGGTCCTAACTTATATCTCTATTAATTAGTTTTGGATTCAAGTGGAAGTCCTTTATGAATAATTATTAATATCAAAACCTATGTTAAACCTCCCTAAAACCCTAATAAGGACTTGATATGAAATATCTTATTCAAAATAGCTCAATATGGATTCAAATGTATATATAAAATATTGTATCATGTTTTAAACTCTTGGTACCTTTAGATGATGGTGTTTAGTCCAATAAAAGAGAAAATATACATATATAGGCTTATTTGTCAAGAAATTATTAAAGCTCTCAAAAGTTGTATTGGTCAAGAAAATAAAGTAGATGGTAGAATAAAATAGAGAACCATTTTACATGTCCATGATGATTTATGGATAGGTTTTTTCCTTCAATTATTCTAATTTGATCATCCAAATAAGCTAGTCAAAGTTAGACCTAATGGTGTGAATAGTGTAAAATCCAAATAGAGATGAAAAGATAGATTTGAAGGCCTATGTAAGATTGATTAATGTAAAAAAGTGCATGAAAGATTTATTTAATAATTTTAGGTCATGATAATTATCTTATAATATTTTTATTTCATTATATGTGGTGAAAAAGTTTCTCATAAAATTCCCTATCTGGCTCAAATAGTACTATGAAACATAGGGTCAAGAAATTAGTCTACAAGATGAATATTTTACATTAGACCATATGATTTTTATATATTAAGATGGTATAGAGATATAATATAAATATTTTTATACATTAGGATCCATGACAACTATCTACATAGGTGTTAAAGTTTTAATTCATCATGATTAGTTTTTGAGGTGAATTGGCAGTTTTGAGTAAACAAGTTGCAGAGATGTTCTTAAGCCTTTATCTCCTAAGTGAAAATGTTCCAAGTATTTGGTGATGAACTTAAGGTCATTTATAATCTATATACATTTTTAAATTTTTATAATTTAGTATATTAAGGGTGTTTAAGCTTCATTTTTTCAAGATAGACTTTTGAGGTATATAGGCCTAATAGGGCAATTTGTCCTAAAGGAACTTTCATGGTCTGAACAACGGATACAAGTCTAATTAATCATGGAGGTTAGTTGTGTTTTTTATTTAGTTTATTTAATGTTTTTTTATTTTTATATAAATCCATCTAGGCCTAATAAGATCAATTCTTAGCATTAAAATGGCAAACCTAATGTAATTAGGTCTCCATGAGACTTAAAAGAGGATTTAGGCCTAATTGAGTTATGGTAGACAAAAATGGATTCAAGTTACATTTGAATCATGTTATTAATATGTTATAATACCTATTTTATGGATAAAATAAGAGGTTTAAGGTGTGTGGCTGATGAAGTGGTGTGTGACCATGAGATTAGTATATATACAACGCAGTTTGGGCCTATTTGAAAAAAATACAAATTAAGCAAATAAAATCTTGCATGGTTAAGCAGAAGGAGGTCTTAAAATTATATGATAATAAAAGATTAAAAATGTGGTAATAAAGAAACATCTGGTGTCTAAATTGGTGTTGAGTCACTTAGGGAGTTGGTGCTTCCTAACACGTAGGTACTTGTTAAAGCCTAGTAAAATGGGCACTTAAATTTATTTGGGTTGGTGCTCCAAGTTGAGTTAGTGATCAACATAATTTGTTATTTTGTTTTATAGGATTGTATTCCATTTTTATAAATAATAGTGGGTTTTATTACCCTTGAGGGATTCCTAATCATATATGTGTTATCTTGTCTAAATGGTTCTTTATGCTTTCATAGATCACTATGTTACTTTCATAGTTCATGAATGATTGGGTATAATTGTAAGCAAGTTTTTAAACATTGATTCATCCTCCCCTCAGTATTTTTGATTTCAAGACTACCTATAAAAACCAACTTATAATAGGAGTTTCCATGGATGACTTAAGTGATAATGAGGCATGAGAATTTATAACACATATCCACTCACCTTCCATTATGACTTTCACCCATCTATTCCTTTCTACACATTTAAATTACCTCAAATCTTATAGTAAAAAACACAAAATTTATCTCATATGTATAAGTGATGGTACAAAATAACTAAGTGGTAGGGATATTTAAGGAGTTACAAGTAGTTCTAAATAATCTTTCAATCTAATTGGCCCCTTCTAGATGCATTTATATTCATATTTTCCTCATCAAACTCTTGTGAGGGTTTTAGGCCATTTAGGTTCTTAACAATGATTTATAAAGGTTAATCCCTTAAACCTAACAAAAATTCCACTTATTTTAATTAAATTACCCACCTCAACTCTCCCTAAGTGATTTATACCACATGTATCTTGTTCGTACATATGTGAGTGAAATATGTTAGCTCTCAAGTTCTTACTATTTATTTTGGACACCCCTAAGATAGATTGTGGGCACAAATGACCAATACGAGTTTTTATCTACAAACCTATGATTAATATCAACCATAAACTCTCTCATTAAGGATATTAAATTACTTTTTAATATTACATGACCATAGGAGTATCATTAAAATCCACGAGGTTCATGTTTAGTTCATAGGTTTAGTAGGCATAAACTATGTTTTTGAGCATGTGACCACATATGAGTGTTCCTAGTGGTTTTAGGTGATTATAAAAACTTATTAAACTTAAAAAAATCCTAAACATCATACCAAATTCATTTTAGGCTCTACCATTTATCCTTTCACCATCAATGTACTAGGCCTACAAATTGCTTTGCTTGTGGAGTGCTTTAGTTTTGAGATAAAATAGTGATCACTTCCATAGTTATTCTAAACCAAATGATATAATATAGGTATATTAAAACTCATGATAGCACTGTGTATCAATTTTTAAAGTTTTAACATGCTTCTGGAGCCCTCAACATCCCAAATTCTCAAGACTAGCTTATAAACTTGTGATTGTGTGCAACGTTTTGGTTAACTAAGTATGAGGTTAGAAACTAGTTTATTCAACCTTAGTCATGTTTTATTTACATATAAGATCTCATTTAAATGTGATATTATTAATTTTAGAGTTATTTCTACATGGTCATCCATATTATACCTCTCCCTAACAAACAAACTTGTATCCTTCATTAGCTTAGGCTAGTCTGAGCATGAGTCAAATTATAGGTGTCAATTAGGGGAATCACAAGATTAATGTAGGTGATGATACATGTATAAGCACTATAATTCACAAATTTAGTTTCTCCTAGACCATATAACACTATAATGTACTTGTTTCTACCTTGAGATCATGCAACCATTCCTTACCATCAATGCGCTAGGTGTCACTTACAATGTGCATTATTCCAAATTCAGTTTTGCATAATGGCACTGTATTTTTTTGAGTGTTTTCCATCAATATTTTAATTGAATTAAAATAAATTAAAACATCATTATATCTTAGCCAAAAAATATCCTCTTATTTCAAGATGTGACCTTTAGGATTAGGCTTTAAGAATGAAGTTATTAGGTTTACACAAACCTCATAGACCTTCACCATAAGATGAAACTGTATGGAGTAAAATATCTTTTTAGATAAGTTAAGGCAAAACTTCCCATTAATAAACTTTCTTAAACTTGACCGAATGTAGGTCTTGAGTTTAATCTCACAACCAATCTCCAATCTCTTTCAATGGCTCAATCCTATTGTTGTTACCTTGAGAATATTCTCAAAAAAATTGAAAGTACTTACTTCTTCAATATGATTTTTCAAAGCCTATTTACAACTAGCTTTATATTCTCCTTGGAATAATTGATTATGAACACTGATATGCCTTTGAACAAACTCAAAACTCACACCAACACACAATAATATATAAACACATAAAACAAGACACCAAGACATGCACTTGTACTCTCTAAGCACTTAGGGAAAACACACAAACAACTCGAAGGAAAACACACGCCTATCCTAATATATATAAGCCCTCAAAGCACATGAGGTGAAGTATAACTTCTTCATTTCTTCAACCATGGTCAAATATAATGCTTCTTAAATCATTATTGCTCCTTAAAAACAAATCATCATAGAATGAATGTTTGTCAATGAAAACTTCCTTATGGAGGTAATCAAATAACTTACCATTCTTGGGGCTTCTACTAACTACAATTATGTCACTTGAAACTCTTATGAACACTCCAACTAACTCTCTTAGATTTTTTTTAACTTTTCATCTTTCTTGACCTTTATCATGTTCAATTGGCACCCCTCAATGTGATCATTGTGAGTCATGAAACCCATCCCATCTTCAAATTCATTTGAATCATGATATTCTTGTTATTAAAAATCATCAAGGCCATCTTATTTTTCACCAAACACTTCATTGTCTATCAGAATCATTTCTTGATTAATAGATACCCCAAGATCTTATTTCTATTTATTAGGTACATGGTTGACCTCATTTTCAAGTCTATATTTATTTAGAAGAGTTGAAAACTTTCTTACCTCCTCAAACTCCTGCACTATGGCATTGAATTGTTGACACAAATGATCTATCTCTTATTGAGATTCATGATCATGAGTGTTCTCTTCTTTGGGAAGAAGAACTAAATGTTCATTAGGACTACCATGTTTTTCTACATCTAGGGTATGAATATAATCATCCATGTGCAAAAGGTAATTATGCCATGAAACTTGTTCTAGAGTGTAAAAACAAATTCCTTAAGAGACCCATCACATAATTCATGGAGGATGTATGTACCAAGACCAATTTATTTAAATACATACTACTCAGCTCCCCATTCATCAAGGTATAAGTTAGTTATGCCATCAAGAAGTGTTAGAGGTTATTGATCACTAGGATGATCTTCTTATTCACTAATATTTAAATTCATGTTAGATATATAAGGCACATATGGATCTACATGAAAACTAGATATAAGTTTAGATTTGATTGACACCATAGCACAATAGCTATTTCTGAATGCCATATATGACTAATCTAAAGTTAAATATCCTCCAATCTTAGTAGTAAAATCTATTAACAAAAAAGGGCAAAGTGGGGTGGAAAATACACAACCACAACATATTAAATAATAGTGAAATAATATAAGCATGAAGAACAACTTGAAAACCTTTGATTATGTCAATTATCTTAGAAACTGACCCATCTAATTGTAGTACTCCTTTGGAATGAGGCTCATACTTCAAATTAATTTTCTCATCTACTTGCTTGGGAATGACTGAAGTACTTGATCCATTATCAATCAATTAATTATGGACCAAAGCATATCCAATGATGATATAATGATAAAATTGAGGAGTTTTTTCTACTTTCTCAACTTTGTTTGGTTATTCCTCACTAGGCTTCAATTTATTTGTCAAGGTTGCTTCTTTCCCACTAGGCTACTTGATTGTAATGCTGAGTTTGGATAGCTCCTCTTGGAGTATGTCTACTTGTCTAGGTATTTCAAGTGTATCCCATATTGATACATTCACATGAGCCTTCTTAATTTTATGTACAATGTTAGTGAAAGAGCCACTAACCTTAGCTTGTCCACTAATAGCAATGGTGTTTCCTATACCTTGATAATTTTGAAGTGTGGAATAGTTCTTAGCATTATGATTTCTTTGATAAATTTGTGAATTTGGGACTACATTAGAAATACATACCCTTTGGGATGTTTGAACACTCATTGATGAACCCTTACCATACCATTGAACCTCTTCAATTTCCTTTCTCTTTCACCTTGTGTTGGTATCTATAGGACTTGAGTATTTACTTGACTACCCTTGGTAATTTAGCACATGAGTCATCTTCCTACCAATTGACTAAATTAGACTCCACTTGATCACTCTTTCCATTGTTATCTCCTCTATTAGGTATCTCAAATTGATTCATGGCTGACATTGTTCTCAAATTTGCCATGACAGATTGATTGAAGGACTCATTGACATAGGTAGATAGATCATGAGGTTTATCCCATGAAATATGACCCTCATGCTCTTGAAAAAGGTTTTTTTGAGTAGGCACTAATGCTCTTGAGGTGGAGAGAACATTAAGTTTATATCCATTATATGACTTTCATTTAAATAACTACCCTTGACCTTGAGGATGACCTTGAAAGGGTGGTCTATTGCCTTGATAATTTGGATAGGACTGATTATGTTGATAGTGGATTTGGAAAGGCCTCACTTTCTGATATTGTATGATCTTATTGAGGCCTAGCATATCTTTCTCAATATCCCTCACTCTTTCTACCTCATTATATTTACTTGGTTAACTAGGGGCAGCTAGATTATGTTTTGGTGTAGGGATTGGAGAAATAGTAGGTGTAGGGGTTTAAAAATTAGGGAATAGAGGCAAGGGATCTCTTGGAGTAATCTTCCTATACTAAATCAAATAATTCTCATTTATAATTTCCACTTCATAGGAATTATGTAATGTGTTACCTCCCATAGATTGTACTATCATAAAAATATCACTATAAAAAGATAAGATAACAAAGGAAATAATGATGTGCAATAGGTATTAAAAATATTGGGATCCTATCCCATGTCTTATGAAACCTTGTTTTTAATTATTGAATAGATTCTTGAAGTGCTCTCCTTATGTTGGATAGCTACTCAGTCAATGAAAAGTTGTCACTCTTGTCCTCAAACCTTCTCCTCAAATAATTTCCTAATTCATCCCACGTGGTGATAGATTGAGAAGCCAAAGTGTCATACCAGTCAAGAGCTTTCCCATTGAAAGAGATAGCCAAAAACTTAATTTATATGTTTTCCTTATGATGTGATGTATATTGCATAAGTTGGAAATATTTTTGATGTGTTCAATAGGGGTAATGGTAGTCTCACATGTGTATGAGGGAACAATTTTTGAGGGTAGATATGGGAATTTAATCATAATGGGAAAGTCCTAGAGGACTATAAACATTGAAGACAACAAATGTTAGGTTACTTGCCTTGATGGACATAGGATTTTTCAATATTGGGCCAGTAGAAAACTTTCTTATAGTTTTATGAGAAAGGTATGATCTTGTGGGGTAAGGATGGGTGTTAGTAACTCTATATGATTTTATTTAATAGTAAGGAAGATCTTGGAAATCAAAAGGAATGCCTTTAGTATGAGATCTTGTGCTTACCTTAGGCATGAAACAATGCACTAGTCTACCACCAAGAGTCAAATTTGGGAGCCACTAGATACTCCAAGAAGTATATTATTATAGCCTCTTATTGTCAAGACCAACATCCACCTTGAAAAACCTTATTAGAATTCATATCCCATCAAGCATGCCAGAACTATTATATCCCAAATTTTCACCCTATAAAAGTCAATTAAACCTTCTCAAATTTGAGATAACATGAAACTATTTCTAAGTATATGTAGATTGCTACAAGAGATAGATCTATATATTATGGGTTAGTTCCATTGATATTTTTATTTAAGATCACACACTACCCTAAGATAATCACTATTAGGGATGAAAATGGAAGAAGGGAACATAAAAGTAACCTACACTAATGGAGGTGATACACCAAGGATATCTCCACAAACATACTTGAAACTTACACTATGAAGGCAGATTGCTAAAATTAATCTCAACTCAAGATTCTTCTAGCATAAGTTTTTATACATGGAGGCAAATTGATATGCATTTATATAGGTGGGTGAATAGGAAGTATAATATTAGACATTACTAATCTCTCTTCACATTTTTCAAAACACCTAAAAATAATTACACTTCATGAAACATGTTAGAAGAAGTATTACTGACATAATGCATAAATGAGTAGAATGGAAGCAAGGAGAAATAATCATTACTTGTCATCTAAATAAACTACTTGACATACTTATGTAATAATTACAAATACTAAACCAACTTGAGAAAGCTTTATTCAAAGGCAAAACAAGAAGTCAAACCAGTAAGGATTTTCCATCCCAATTGTGGATAATTTACAATACCAAAATGGATTCAATTATAAAGCATAAGAGAGGAGAGAGAAAGAATGACATTGAAGATTCACCATGCCAAGTCTCAAGTCTTGAAGACTAGTTATAATTCAAGATAAGGAGTTAGAGAACATATCATGAAGTTCTCTTAGACAAGTGTCCATCTAAAACATGGCATCTTCTTGAAGTTGGCACAGGGACACTTCATTGTCCTTCTTGAAACTACCCTCTTGATGAGGAGTTATAAAATATATCTAACTTAATAAGGTTAAAAAATTATTGGTGTAGATCATCATGCACTATTCCAACTAATAACCTTCTCTTTGCCACTTGTTGTTTCTTACTTTCAGTCACTCATTAGCCCTCTATGCCTCAAATCTCACATTTGTTAGTTAGGTGACTTTCACACACTTAAGAATATTCATTAAAGAGATTTAGACACCTATTAAGACCTTATTTGTCCTTTTATCTATCATATAGACTTCAAGAAAATTCAATATCACACCTCTCATCTCCAACTTGGTAGTCACCATCTTTCCCATTATTCTATTCAAGACTACCTGCAAAAACTATCTTAGCAGAGAAGTTTCCATGCATGACTTAGGTGATAATGAGGTATGAGGATCTAGAACACATATATACATACATTCCACCATGAATTTCACCTATTTATTCCTTTTCACACCTTCAAATTACTTCAAATCTTGTAGAAAACATACAATTTACCTCATTCATATAAGTGATGGTACAAAAAAAAATGAGTGGTAGGGATATTGAGAGAGTGAAAAATAGGTCCAAATCATATTCTAGATGAATTGACCCCTTATAGATGTATTTATTTTCATATTTTCCTCATCAGGTTCTTATGACATTTTAAAGAGGGTTTTAGGTTATTTAGGTTCTTAACAATAATTCATAAAGTTTAAGCCCCTAACCATCAAACCAATTCTAATGGGTTAAATTAAAATATCCCCCTAAAATCTCCTCAAGTACTTGATACCCCATGCATCTTGTGCATACAAATATGAGTGAAATAAGTTAACTCTCAAGTTTTTACTATGCATTCTAGACACCCCTAAGATAGATTGAGGCCACAAATAGCCAATATAATTTTTTATCTACAAATAATTGAGTATAATAAACCCTCCACTCTCTCATAAAGGCTTTAAAATTTCTTGGGAAGATCACATAATCATAAGAGTGTCATTAGAAGCCATGTGGTCCATGTATAATTTTTATGCCTAGAAGGCATATACTGTGTTTCGAAGCATGTAACCACCTATGAGTGTTCTTAGTTGTTTTAGGTGATTCTCAACACTTATTCACCTTAATAAAAACCCTAAACATCATTCAAAAATCATTAAATGAATTTCCATTTTTCCTTTCACCATCAATGTACTAGATACATTGATTACTTTGCTTGTGGAGTACCTCAGGTGTGAGACAAAACAATGAACACTTCCAATTTTATTCTAACCCAAATAAGACCATGAAGGTATATTAAAACTCATGATGACACTTTTAATAAATTTTAAAATCATGACCATTCTTCTAGATTCCTCAACATCCAAAATTATCAAGCCTAGCTTATAGACTTGTGACAGTGTGTAAAGTTTTGGTTGACTGAGTATGAGGTTTGAAACCAATTTATGTAACCTTATTTATGATTTTTTCATTTAATAATATTATCCAAATGTGATATTATCAATCTGAGAGTGATTTATACATGGTCATCCATCTTATACCTCTTCCTACCAATCAAACTTGCATCCTTCATTAGTTTATATTAATTTGAGCATGAGTCAAACTATAGGTGTCAATTAGGGGAATCATTAGATTTATATAGGCGATGATACATGTCTGATCATTTTACTTCACACCTTTAGTTTCTCCTAAGGTTACTAGGATCATCTCACACTTGAATATACTCATTTTTGCCTTGATATCATGCAACCATTCCTTACCATCAATGCACTAGGTGTCACTTGCAATGTGCATTGTTCCAGATTTATTTTGGCCTAATGGCAATGTAGTTTTTTGAGTGTTTTAATAATTTTTTTGACTAAGATAAAATCTAATAAACCATGATTATCTCTCAAATAAAAAATTCCTCTTGTGTCAAGATGTGACCCCTAAGCCTAGGCTGCAAGAATGAAGTTATTAGGTTTACATAGACCTTAAATAACTTCACCATAAGATGACATTATATGGAGCAAAATATATTTTCAGAGAAGTTAAGGCACATCTTCCTATTAAGTAGATTTATTCAAATAATTGACTTTAGGTCTTGAATTAAATCTCATAACTAATATCTAATCTCTTTTAATGGCTTAGTCCTACTATTTTTACCTTGAGAATCTTCTTAAAACCTTGAAACTCGTTGTTCCATCAATATGACTATTCAAAGCCTATTTCCAACTAGTTGTAGATGCTCCTTTTTAATACTTGATTGTGATTTAAGGATTTCACTATGATTTAGGGCCTTTATCATACTAACATTGAGCCCCTTAATATTTTTATAATGTTATTAATGGTGTATTGAGATACTATCAGTGTTTTTTATTTCAAAACTCATTAAAATCCTTATCTAAGCACTCTTAGACAATCTTATAGGTGATTGTCTACTAAGCATGTGAGTTCAATCTTTAATTTCACTTAGTTTCAAATGATTTGAGATTTCATTTCAATTGGTCCATTGAATTATAGTTAGACCATAACCATTATTTGAGAGGTTGAAAATAAGTGTATTACCTTTGATCTAAATCTAATCATAGGAGAATGAACTCTAGAACTAACAAAACATTATCCTCAGCCTTTACTAGTACTCATTCCTAACACAAGAGAATGATTATACCTATCCTTTCATGATCACATATTCTAACTAGTATGAATCCAAAATTAAATGGGTGGATATGATATTCAAGACTATATTCATCACTTGGTTCACATATTCCAATTTAAAAAATGTAAATAGATGAGGAAAATTGGGCTATAGGGATTATATAGGTAGTTTGAATGTATTAACAATATTAATGATTATTCATACAGTAAAACAAACCAATATTGAAACCATTAACATTAAATAGAAGATAATAAGGTATAATAACATCCTCTAAGTGAATTCACTCCGAATCTTCTTCGTTTATCCATACCCAATTAAAACGATTGACCCTTTCTGAGTTGTCCAAGGGAGTGATAGGAGAGAGATCTAGTTTTTGAAAATTTTGGATATTTTAAAGCCACATGATCTTGGAAATGATCTATGGAGATATCAAGATAAATTATTTAAGTATTCAAATGTTCTAGGTGAGTCATTATAGTTGTACAATCATCTGAAACTAACCTTTTGTAGATGATATTCATTAATTTACATTGAACCTATAACATTATAGTTCCAAAACTATCTCTAACACTTACCTAACATGTGATATGTTATCCTTCTCTTTGACATTTTTCCTTTTTATGAGATTCATGTAAAACTAATTAAAATTACCAAAAGGTGGCATAAATGGATATTAAGAAAGAAGAACAAATATGATAAAGGCTTAAAACATATTATGTGACCCTCAAAGGATTACTTAGCATAATTTAAGACCATGGTGACCATTTTTAAGCCTATGAGACCTTATGAAAATTTTAAATATGCAAGGGGGTTGACTTAATTTTACCTAGGGTAAAATTTGGTCAACAATAATCTTTGTCCCATACCTAGTCCTAAAAAACATGTAGGACCAATCAGAAGAGAGCTACTCCCAATTTTAGTAATAAAATACCTAGATAATTATAATGAAAATTAGGGAGGGAGGTCAAATACTATCACATCCTAAGATAAAGTGTAATTAGGATAAATATCCAATATTATTTTAATGTATTTAAGGACACCCAAAGTATTGGTAGGAGATCCATCTAATTGTAAAACCTCTTTTGCATTAGGTTAATACTTAAGCCCCAATTGATCAACTATAGACTTAGGCATAAGAAAAGTACTATCCCCAATATCTATAATGTAATTATGTACTATGGAATAAATTATGATTATTAAAAGGCATAAGGGAGGTGGTTAGACTACATTAGGTTTTTGGGACTCGTGAAGTTGACAAGAATTAGTGAGGGTTGTAGTGGCCTTTTTTAATTGTTTATCCAAGACATGGAGTTTTGAATGCTCTTCTTGAAGGATGTGCTTTTGCCTAAGAATAATAAAATTATCCCACATAGGTATAATAACATGTGAATTATTCATATGGTCTATAATGCTAAGATGAGGGCTAGCTTCCTTGGACTACAACTAAGGAATAAAAACATTGCTTAAAGTTTGTGTGAACTGAGGTATAAAAGGATCCTTATGATTCTTCCCTTTCCCATCTTGAATTTATTGAGTTGATCATGTTTTATGAGCTGAATCTTGATTAGTAGTCCCTTGAGGTTTTTAAAAATGTGGATAAGTTTACTTGGCAAGTCCTGAACTATCATCAACTACCCTTCTCTTAGCCCTTATATGGGCTGCAACTAAACTTTTTACCTTAACTATATTCTGACCCTAATTTGTTGTAACTTATTCAAAGTAGTGTTCACCTTATTGGAAGTTATAAAAGTTAGTTTTAAAGGGTTATTTACTTCTACTTTCCCCTTGTTGACTTGGCATCTTAGCTTGAGTCATGAAAGGGGTGTCTCCATGGATCATAGGAAGACCTTCCTTATGTTGTGGAGGAGGTAGATTTTCATATGATGGAAGAGAAGGACCCTAGATGCATGAAAGATTATTGATACACATCACCACTAGAGAAAGTTACATATCATGTAACTTCCCCCATTGATCATGCCATTGACCCTATTGAGCATAATTATTCTTAGTTGGAAATAAGGTTATAAAACTACTTATAAAATTGGGGTTATAACTGTTGAAAGGTCTTGCTTATGTAATATGACCTTGGAATTATTGATTGGGATGATAGGGAGGTTTATTATATTGATAGGGATGATAAGGGGTTTAATAGGGTGCTTTATAAGGCAAATGGGGTGGAATTTTTTGCTTCTCCAAGGCCACTATATTGTTATTTTGGGCCTTGATAAACCCTTTTATCTTGCCCAATCTATCCACTTGAATTCCATATACTTGATCATGATTTATTGGGGATGGTAATGGAGAAATGGTAGGGATAAGGGGTTGAATTTATAGGAACAAATGCATGAGGGGTCTAAGGGGGAGATACCTTATTGGATTAGGAATTTTTCTACCATTATGACCACCTCATAAGCTTCTAACAAGGCGATTCCCCCCATCGACTGTATCATGACTACCACATCAAAATTTATATCCCTTAGGTAGTGGAAGAATGCATAACTTGGGGTGGGTTTGATGACTATTGCTATCCTATCCCATGTTTTTTTAAATGTATAGTTGAAATCTACCATGAATTCTTGGGGGGGGGGGCTCTTTCAATCATGGTGAGTTACTCCACCAAAGAGAGATGGTCATTATTATCCTTAAAATGTTTCCAAAAATTCTCCCCAAATTCATAATAGGTATTGATGTATGCAAGTGCTAATCCCCTATACCACTAGAGTGCCTTACCCTTTAAGAAGCTTGCCAAAAGTTGCATAGCCACATTCTCTTAGGTTACATAATGGACCGAACATAGATTAGATATGTCTAAAATATGTTCTATAGGGGTAGTTGATTTCTCTCCTATGAAATAGGGAAGGATTTTGAGGGAAAAAACATGTATGTCATAAAAATGATTAAAGGTTAAGGGTCTACCACCATTAAAAGTAAAAAATCTTGTATTCTAGACCTAGCGATTAGTGGTATAGGATTTACAAAAATGTTTGTTTAGGAATAATTAGGAGAGTTATGGGTGTAGGATTGGGATTAAACTTAGGATATCTCTTTCTCCTAACAATGTCTAATGACAAATCAACAAAATCAATGTGCTTACCTTTTGAGGAAGATCTTGTGGCCACATTTTGCACGTAACTCAACTGAAAATATGCCACTAAAGTACATGAGTATTTTTAATGTTTTACAAGATTAATAATGCATGCTCTAAGTCACTTGAATGTTTTTCCCACCATGCACTAAAAAAATATTTTCACTCTAAGCTGTACCCTTTGAAGAAGATAGTTCAATTATCTTCAATATTGGACTAATATGGGATTGGCCTAAAGGTTTTGGATGACTTATAATAAGACCAAACCTCTAATTTATGGGGCTAGTTACCATGGTATATCAAATGAAGCTCTCCTCATAATACCTACTGATGTTTCATTAAAAAGAGGTATAATGAAAACATGAAAATAAAATCTATCCTAAGAGTGGTGATGTACCAATGTTCACTTGTCCTTTCTTAACTGATCTTCAAACACACTTTATGAATCTAATGAAAGACTAGTGACTAAATAGGATTCTTGACACACTCTTAAACATAAGTATTTCATGTTGAGGTTATGTGGAAGGTTTTCAAATTGAAGGCAATGAGAGGAAGGTCTGCTTGAGACACTACCAATCAGCTCACTCTTCAATACAAACACCACACACTCAACACTTCACATGACTTGCATAGGATGAAAACATAACACTATGTGAAGTAGAGGACCTAAAAAATAAAATGAACATCATAAATTATATAATTCAATAATCCATAACACACACTACTGCCAACAAAGAAGTCTGCAATAGTCCCTATCTCTATGGATTCTCAAGGTTCAAGATACAATTTGGTAGAGTTTTGCTACACCTAATTAAGGGATGTCAAACAAAGTCCTCAAGGCCTCAATATATATAATTTTGAAAAATATAGAGAAGGAAATTTTTTGAGGAGTGGAATGAATAGGCCATAATGGTCATACAATAGTTATAATAGTCTTCGATACTCCACCATGCATTGTTTGGGTTGACTAATGCCTTGAATGAGTACCTTAGAGCATTAAGGTATATTTTTAGCAATGTTTTATTCATCAAGAGTCCATGTGTGCCATCCTTAGTCAAAAACCTATCCTTTAATTAGTTACTAATTAATGAAAAAGGTCCAATTAGGCCTTCTCCATTAAACATTAAGTAGATGTCCTTTGAATACTTATTGGCCATGTTCAATAAACTACCAAAAAAATTCATAATTACCTTAGAAATGTAGATTAATTGCTATAGGTGGTAGTTACATATGTTTTATTATGGAATATTAAATTCATTATGGCCTTCTATGCCTAATATTTTCTCCATTTTGTTGGCTAACTAGACCTTATGGACTAGTAGCCTAGTTTCTTGTTCATTCACTATTTAGAGAGTCATGAGACTTGAACTAGGACTTTAATCTATCTAATTAGGCATTACTTAAATCTTAAATAATATGATACATCAAAACTTATGCCCCCAAAATATCCTACACCTACAATCTTACCCTTCTTATATGGATAAACCATCTTTATTAGCTTTTGTAGACTAACTGATTGGTGGAGGCTTGCAACGGCATTTATAGGTAGCTTTTTAGACATTTCATTATTTTAGAGGATGAAATAAGTCTCATACCACCCCATATAATGATTAACATCTTATGACCAGGTCCTACACTTTATTTCCTACTCAAAATCCTAAAAAATAATAATTTTTGGAGGTGTTCATAGAACATCCATATAAAATAATACCATATCAGAAACCTTCTCTGAGTAGACTACATGACCCAAGTGTTTGTAAAATGGTTACAATGAATTTTGATGCATTTTCTCTTAAATATTTCCAATCAAGTCTTTATTAGGGTTTTAAGGATGTTTAAGAGTGTTTTAGACTCTTAATAATGATTCATTGAGGTTAAGGCCTTAACCTTCGAACCAATTACACTAATATATTGTAGATAAATCCCCAACCTATCCTAAAGTTCTTATCCTCCCATGCAACATCTCTATAAATTTTTGAGCTTGTAAACCTACCTCTTGGGTGGGAAACATGCATTCTCGGTAGTCTTGAGGTAATTTTAGGTGAAAATGACCAGCTATGTATCTCCTTTATAAGCCAAAGTGATATCAAACATCTATAAAAATATGATGATAATATTAATAAAGTTTTTAGGTATCTTTTGATCTTATTTTTGTCCTCTACTATAACCTCTAAGTGGTACTATCTCAATTAAGGTTATAGATCACTTGGTATAAGTGTAATATTTCTATGTTTTAGTCTTAAGCTATGGTTTTGAGGCACCTAACCACTATTTTTGACATTAAGATCACCCTTAAGGGTCCTTAGAGTATTTATGTTGGCTTAATCAAGCCATTTAACTCCTATTATATGCATAAAACCTTTCACTTGGATACTTAGGCCTATCTACAAGAGTTACCAGTCATAATGGCCCCTATAAGTGGCTAATGTGAGTTCATTTGGGAATTCTGGGACCCTCTCTCCTCAAAAACCTATGGTGTATGCAAAAAATTTCCAACTCCTTAGGGGATTAAAATAGCTTTTTCAGACTTGATCCATACATTATATCCACTACACATGCCATCTAATAGGTAATTTGACTACTTAAAAGACTTGGGGAGACCATTAGGACTATTTCATAGCTCAATTATTCCATTATATTGCATTTGGAGGTGTAATTATATCATCTAGTCTAAAGTAGGTTTTACAAAGGGTTTTGGATGTTTACCATCTTAATGATGGTTCATACAATAAAGACCTCTAAACCAAAACTTATTGTTATGAACCTTTATCCCACTAACCCCTTCAACTCTCCTAAATAGCTTATGGTCCCATGTAAAGTGTTTATGAAGATATGAGTAGAGGATGGTGTGTCTTGATCATTCTATTAGGTAGTCCATGTAGGTTATCTTCATAACATTAATATATAGAGTTGGGTCCCCCAACCCCACTCACTCTTTTATGGATTTTGATTCTATGGGGGTAGTGGAATAATGGTAGGCATAGGGGGTTGAATTTATATGAAAAAAGGCATAAGGGGTCTAAGGGAGAGCTTACCTACTTAGATTAGGTAATTTTATACCCTTATGGCCACCTCATAATCTTTTGGTAAGGTGCTTCTTCCCATTGACTATGTCATAACTACCACACTAGAATTTAGAACCCTTAGGTAGTATAATAATGCATACTTTTGGGTGGGCTTGATGACTATGAGGATCCTATCCCATGTTTTTTTAAATCTATACTTAAAACCTACCATGAATTCTTGGTGGGATCTTTCAATCATGGTGAGTTTCTCCACTAAAGAGAGATGGTCACTCCTATCGTCAAAAATGTTTCAACAAATTCTCCCTAAACTCATACTAGGTATTGATGGATGCAAGTTCTAAGCCCCTATACCACTAGAGTGCCTTACCCTTAAAAAAGGTTTCCAATATCCTCATAGCCACATCCTCTTAGGTTACATTATGGACTAAGCATAGATTGGATATTTTTGCAATATGTTCTATAGGGATAGTTGAGTTATCTCTTATGAAATAGGGAAGGATTTTGAGGGAAACAATAGGTATGTCATCAAACTAATTAAGGTTTAAAGGGATACCACCATTTAAAGTAAAAAAGGATTACATTCTAGGCCTAACCATTCAAGATAAAGGATATGTAATAGTGTTTGTTTGGGCAGAATTAAGAGAGTTAGGGGGGTACGATTGGGATTAAACCTAGGATATCTCTTTCTCCTAGAAATGTCCAATGATAAATAAATAAACTCAATGTCCTTACCTTTTGAAGAAGATCTTGTGGCTACCTTTTACATGTAACTCAACTGTAGATATACCACTAAAGTACTTGAAGCTTTCTCATGTTTTTAAAGATTGCCAATGCATGCCCCAAGTCACTTGAATGTTGTTCTCACCATGCATTCCAAAATTATTATCACTCTAAGCTGCACCCTTTAAAGGAGATGTATCAATTCTTTTCAATCTCAAATTAGCATGGGATTAGCCTAAAGGTTTTTGATGAATAAACCTCTAACTTATGGGGTTATCTCCCCTAGTACATCAAATGAATCTCTCCTCATAAGACCTATTGATTTTAGGGTGAAAATAGTTATAATGAAAGCATGAAAACAAAACCTATCCTAAGAGTGGCACTACACCAATGTTCACTTGTCCTCTCTTAACTAATATTAAAACACACTTTGTGAATCTAATGAAAGACTAGCTACTAAACAAGCTTCTTGACACACTCTTAAACATAATTATTTCATTTTGAGACTATGTGTAAGGTCTTCAAATTGAATGAAATGGGAGGAAGGTTAGCTAGAGGCACTACTAATCAACTCACTCTTCAATACAAATACCACACTCTTAACACTTCACATGACTTGCAAAGGATGACAATGTAACACTAGGTGAAGGAGAGGACTTGAAAAATAAGATGAAAATTATAATTTTTTCAAGTCAAAAAAACATAACACACACTATTGCTAACAAAGAAGTTTGAAACAATCCTTCTCTCTATTGATTCTCAAGGTTCAAGATACAATTTGGAAAAGTTTTACTACACCAAACTAAGAGATGTCAAACAAAGGCCTCAAGGCTTAAATATATATAAATGTGAGAAATATAAATAAGGAACTATTGGCATAGGATTGGAATGAAGAGGACATAATAATCATACAATAGTTATAACAATCTTCCATACTCCACCATATGTTGCTTGGGTTGACTAATGCCTTGATTGAGAACATTAGAGCATTGAGGTCTATTTTTAGTAACGTTTAGTTCTTGAAGAGTCCAAGCATTTCATCCTTAGTCAAACCCCTCTCCTTTAATTATTTAATAAGTAATGAAAGAAGTTTAATTAGGTCTTCTCTATTAAGCATTAAGTAGCTATCCTTTGACTGCATATTGGCCATGTTAAATAGACTACTAAAATACTTCATAATCACCATGGACATGTAGCTAAATTTCTTTAGTTGGTATTTATAAATTTTTTATGATGAAACATTGAATTTATTGTGGCATTTTATTCCATTAGCTTCTCCATTTTGTTTTCTAAGTATACCTTATGGACTAGTAGCCTAGTTTCTTGTTCATTCACTATTTAGAGAGTCATGAAAATTGAAATAGGACTTCAAGTTATCCAAATAGGATGTATTTACAACTTAACCTATCTAATACATCAATAATTTGGCCCTCCAAATATCCTACACTTTAAATCTCACCATTTTTGTATGACTAGACCATCTTTATTAACTTTTGTAGACTGACTAATTGGTAGAGGTTTATAAAAGCATTTATAGGTAGTGTTTTGGAAATTTTATGATTTTAGAGGATGAAACAAGTCTTAAAACACCCCCTCTAATGATTGACATATTTTTACCAAGTCTTATGCTTCATTTCCTTCTTAATATCTTGAAAACTTACAATTTTAAAAGTTATTCATACAATGTCCATATAGAACAGTACCATAACAGAAACCTTCTCTGAGTATACTACATGTTATAAGTGTTTTTAAAGTGGTTCCAATGCATTTTGATGCATTTTATCTTAAATATTTCCAATCAGGTCTATATTAGGGTTTTAGGGAGGTTTAAGAGTGTTCTAGACTCTTAATAATGATTCATAAAGGTTAGGGCTTTAAATTTTGAACCAATTTTACTAATCCATTGTAGATAAATACCCCACCTCTCTTAAATTTATTAGCCTAAAATTTAGTATCTCTATAAATATTTGAGCTTTCCAACTTTCCTCTTGAGTGGGAAACATGCATTCGTAATAGTCTTGAGGGGGTTTTAAGCCAAAATGACTAGCTGTGTATCTCCCCTACAAGCCTAAGTGATATAGCACATCTATAAAAACATGATGATCATCTTAATGAATGTCTAAGGTGTCCTTTGATCTTATGTTTTTCCTTTGATATAACCTCTAAGTGGTACTATCTCAATTAAGGAGCTAGATGAATTAGTATAAATGTAGGGTTACTAAGTTTTGGTATTAATCTATGGTTATAAGGCACATAGACATTATTTTTAACATGAATATCACCCTTAAATGTCTTTAGATTATATGTGTTGGCTTCATCAAGCCATTTACCTCCTATTATATGCATACAACCTTTCACTTGGACACTTAGGCCTATTTTCAAGAGTTACCAATCATGGAGGCCTCTATAAGTGGCTGATGTGAGTTCATTTGGGAACATTGGGACCCTATCTCTCCTAAAAACATATAGTGTTTATAAAATTTTCCCAACTCCTTACTTATGAAATTAAAATAGCTTTCTTAGACTTGACCCATACATTATATCCCTTACACATGCCATCCAATAGGTCATTTAAGTGCTTAGGAGACTTGGGGAGACTATTAGGACTATTTCATAGCTCAATTAATCAATTTTAATTGAGTTCTTAGGATACTTTGGGATATTATTAGGATAATTTCCTAGCTCAATTACTCCATTTGAATGCATTTGGAGGTGTAATTCTATCATCAAGTCTAAACTAGGGTTTAAGAAGGGTTTTGGAGGTCCACCATATTAACGATGATTCATACAATAAAAAACTATAAAAAAAACTTGTTTTTATGAATCTTTATCCTACTAACCCATTAATCTCTCCTAAATAGCTTAGGGTCCCATGTAAAGTGTTTGTCGAGATATGAGCAGAGGATGGTGTGTCTCAATCTCTCTATTAGGTAGTTTGTGTAGGTTATATTCTTAACATTCATTTATAGAGATAGGTCCCGTAACCCCACTCACTCTTTTATAGATTTTGAGTCTATAGGGGTGCTCAAGTTTGTATAAGATCCCTAGGCCTATGTCCCTTTGTGGTGAAAGGTACAAGTGTTTGAAAGTGCAACTCAACCTATCTGCATAAGAAATGGAGTATACGAGGGAGCTAAATCCAAAATTTAACCTTCTCATTACACTTAAATAACTCAAACATCTTATTCATGGGTTACAAAACATTCTTATACCCATATATTTCATTGATCCTTCCTCAAGGTATGGGTTTGCTACTAAGGTGGAAGTAGGGTCTTAAGACCTAAATATGTCTTTAGGTCTTGTAGGGTTAGATTGAATGTTGGAACCTCAACCCATTGTATATCAATTTATTTCTTTCATGTTTTTATAATACATTCATAAAAAAATTAAGTACCTTTTTTACATGTCTTCATCCACCCATACCATCTCATCATTCCTACTCTCTCTCTTAAGCCTACCTTGGCTACACAGTCCTATGTGTGAAACAAAAATAATTGATGATAGGAATCTAATAAATATAATTATATATTATAGTGGTGTTATTAGGTTTCAATATTCATGTTTTAAATCATGATCATATCCCTAAGGCTTATCTTCTCTAACTCTAACAACTAGGTTTATTTACATAGTCACATATAGGCATGTGTGTCCTGAGTATGCAACCCATAATAGATAGTCACGTTACAATTATGACATAATAATGTGAAACCTAGAGGGTTTATTATACCTTATTCTCTTTGAGACTCCACTTTCATATGTTTTGGGCATTTCCACTCTCTTGAGTCTGGCACCTTCTCATTCTAGGCAACCCTAATTGACTGTATATTCACAGTTTAATCCAAGGTGTCCTTCTACATATTTATTTGACTTTGGTGAGATGACCTCCATGTTTTAAATTTTCTATTAGTTTACTTATTCTCCATTTGTCTTATATTCAAGGTTGAAGGTATAAAAAATCAACAAAACTATGAAAACTGAATCATGTATGTTTACTAATAACAAGTCTGCTAAATATACCTTTAAGCTAGAAGAGATGTTCCATTGTATACTTGAGATATATATGAATCTATTAGTTTAAATTAATCTCCTTGAGGCATTAATCTACCCATTTTTTAGAAATACTATCATTGATGTCAAATGTCTAGCATTATTGGTGATAAAATCCCCATTGCATTTAATGGTGTTTTTAATATTCATATCTTAGCTAATGTGTGTTAATATTTATTTAATATTAATGAATATATTTTTGGTTTCATATTAGTCAAAAAAGGGACCATGAAGAAGTAAAAGAGTCACATGTAAAATATAAAAGAGGAATGAGACACATTTTCTCATGAAGAGTCATCTTGAGGAATTCTAAGAGTCACCATGTGAAGACAAAAGAGGGTATGACACATTTTTCCATGAATATAAAAAGTTACCAAGATAAAGACAAAAGAGGAAAGGATGAATTTTATTATGAAAGGTCACCATATGAATTTTCGATGCAAGTATACCAAGGGTCATGTAATTTTGGCTCTATTTTCCATGAAGATTGAAGGGTCACAACGGGTTAATGCCAAAGGTCATTTGGAAAGATATAAATAAAGGCTTGAGAAGCCATTTATAATATGCAAGAGAGTGTATGGTTTTTATTTGTTTTTTAAGAGATAAAAGTAGGAGATATTGTAGATTTCTATCATTTATTGAGTAATCAACATTGAGATATAGTTGTGTTTTATACACAAGAGGGGTTGGTGATCAAAAATATTTGAAAGGGGTTGGTGCTAAAAAATAGTTGTGTTGGTGCTCAAAAAAGGGGTTGGTACTCCTATAAGTTGGTGCATAAAAACTTTATAATTTGAGTTGGTGTTCATTCATATACTTGATATTGTTCTCTATGGTTTTTTCCAGCATGGGTTTCCATGTAAAAATCTACTCTCTCTCTCTCTCTCTCTCTCTCTCTCATGTGGTGCATATTATTGTTTTAGTTTATTACATATCTTGAATGTGTGATTAAGTGGTTAAATAAAAGAAATCTGATTAAGTTAAAGATATATAATATACTGATTCACCCCCCCTCTCAGTATATTTCATGCTTAACAATTGGTGTCAAAGCAGGTTCATTTTGAAAAAGTTTTATAGCTTGAAGGTAGATTGGGAAAGCATGATGGATAGATCACATGAAGGTTTTTATACAAATATGGCACCTTTATTTTATGGGACAAATTATTATTTTTCAAGCATAAGGATGAAGACTTATTTGATGATCATTAAATTCAACATTTGGCAAGTACTGGTGGATGAATATGAAGAGCCACAAACACTTGTAACTACTCTGGTAGAAAAGAAGGAAAGTGAAAATAATTCTAAAGCTTTAAATGCCATTTTATATGTTTTATGTGAATCAAAATTTGTTAAATTTATGCAATGTAAATCTGCTCATGAAACTTGGGTAAAACTTGAGAATATTTACAAAGGTGATGGAAAGGTTCAAAAGGCTAAGCTTTAGACTTTCGAAAGATATTTTGAGAGTTTGAAGATGGAAGAGGAAAAAAATAGCAACTTATCTTTTGCAGGTTGATCAAATAGTTAATCTAATTCAAGGTCTTAGAGAAAAGTTAGAAGAATCAATTATAGTTCAAAACATTTTTAGATCTCTACCATTGAGATATGATGCAAAAATTTTATCAATTGAAGAGATGAAGAATTTATCCAAGCTAAAGATGGATGAGCTACATGGTATTCTTACAACATATGAGATGTGGACCAAAGAAGAGAAACCCTCAAAAAGAGAAGCTACTTTCAAGACATCAAAGAAAGAGAAGGCTGAGATTCAAGAATCAAGTGACATTTTTACTGATGATGAAGATGATAACGAAGTTCTATTCATTTGTAAGATGAAAAAGGGCACAAGTAAATATCAATGAAAATTACCTTTTAAATGTTTTAATTATGGAAAGATTGGACATTTGTAGCTAAGTGCCTAGATAAGGGCAATGGTGAAAATGAAGAAGGAAAGTCTACATACGAGAAGAATTTCAAAGGAAAATTCAAGAAGGGATTCAAGAAGAAGAGTGTGTATTCTAAATATCCTAGCTCAGTCAAAGATAATGGAGTCATTGATTTAGAAGAAGAAGAGATTTTATTCATGGCCATACATGAATTTGCCTCTACAAGAAAAATATAGTTGATCAAGAAGAAGAATAGGATGAATTTGAAGTAAATCTAGAAGGAGAAATAATGTGTGCCTTAGAATATTTAAAATCTCTTGAAAATAAGAATTGAAGATTAAAGCTCTAGATCAAGAAAAATAAAAAAGAAGTCAAAGGAAATAATTGAAGATCTGCAAGCACACTTTGAAGAAGTCAAGAAGAATGAGGAAGATCTAATGACATATTTACAAATAGTAATTAAATAATGTGAAAGGTATGTTATTTAAATTGTTTTTTAAAAAGTACATCTTGATAAAACAAATAAAGCAATCAATGATACAACACCCAATGATTCAAAATTTGAGAATAACACTAATATGTTCAATAAGAGATTAGAAAATCAAAGATCAATGTCGGATAAGATAGGTATTGGATTTGAAAAAGAGAAATGAGAGAAAACTAATTTCATAGACAAGGAAAAAGGAAAGAGAAATGCTGAAGCTCTTACAAAAGAGGAAATAAAAAGGAAAGAAGTTAAGAATATAGAGGACATCTCAAACAAAGAAGGTTGGAGGGAACATAGCTAGAAAAGGCAATTAGGTCATAGATACACAAATAGGTTCAATTTTTATGGTTACTATTTTTATTTTAATGGATATGGTCATAAGAAAATAGAATGTTGAAAAAGGGATAATAATTTCAAAAATAAGGAGAAAGAAAGTCATGCAGAGTCAAGTAGAAGCCACAACTCTTTTAATCATCTATCATGATTTAATAAAGAGGCGATAATATGTTACAAGCACAATAACTTTGGACACATAACCTGATACTATAGAATCATGTTTGATTCAGTCAAGAAGGACCATAGTTTCAAGGCTCCATTCATTAATAAGAAAGTTTAGACAGGTTCATGGCAGAATAAACAACATAAAAAATCTATGTTGGTATAGACAGATTTTCATGAAAGAAATGAAGAAAAGCCATAGTCTATTTATAGTGGATTTTTCAGGCATATGATAAGAGATAAAATCAAGTTCATAATGTTAAAGAAGATCAATGGTAGCATAGTGAAATTTAGAGATAATACTACTACTAGAATTATCAAAAAAGGTATACTAAGTTTGGAAAATGGTAGAACTAAAACTGAAAATGTTTTGTATGTAGAAGGTCTTAAGCATAATATTTTGAGTGTAAGTCAAATGTGTGATCAAGGGAACACACTAAAGTTTTATGTAGAAGGTTTTGAAATTAGGAGAAAAGATTTAGATGTGTTGATTGTAGATGCTCAAAGAATAGATAATAATTTGTATATGTTATTAAACATCAAAGGTCAAAGATGTTGCTTGCATCATATTGAAGAAAGTTGGATATGGCACAAGAGAATGAGATACATAAATTTTGATAATATTGTCAACTTTAGAAAAAATCAAGCAGTCAAAATCTTTTAAAGATTATAAAACTATCCAACATGCTTTATAAACCTTGTCAGCATGGGAAGCAAGCTAGAAGGTAGTTCAAAACAAAAGAGTACTCAACCACTCAGATGTTAGAGCTTGTTCACACTGATATGCATGGAACTCAAAGTACTCAAGGTGATAAATATTTCATGTTGCTTATTGATGATTTTTCATGTATGACTTGGGTAATGTTTTAAAAGAAAAAATCAAAAGCTTTCAAACATTTCAAGGCATTCAAAGCATTAGTTGAGAATGAAACTAGTTTGAAGATTAAGTGTCTAAGATTATATCAAGCAGGAGAATTCATGTTAGATCAGTTTATTGAGTTTTTTGAAGACCATGGAATAAAGGGACATTATTCAGCAGCTAGAACTCCATAGTAAAATGGAGTAGTTGAGTAGATAAATAGAATAGTTTTAGAGATGGTGAGGACAATGCTAAATGAATCCAAGATACTAGATAAATATTGGAGAGAGGCAATTCCTGCAATAGTGCATATTTAGAATAGAGAATTATTTAGAGTCAATAGTGACAAGACTCCTTATGAGATATGTAAAAACTAACCAACAATAGTTGATTATTTTAGAGTTTTTAGCTATAGATACTTTATAAAGAGAACTAATGAAATACTTGGGAAGTTTGAATCTAGAGCAGATGAAGGTATATTTCTTGGTTATTATTTAAAAATTAAAACTTATAAACTTTATAAAAAAAGAACCAGAATTTTTTTTGAAAGTGCAAGTGTCAGGATACAAGAAGATGGAACACAAAGAATCAATGATCTAGTAGATATTCCTAAAATCATTGAAGAGGAAGATTTTGAAGAATATGATGAAGGTGAGAAGAGGGAGAAAAAGGACACCAAAAATCCATCCAAATATGTTCATATAAATCATAATGAAAGTGATATCATCAGGGACATAAATGAAGGAATTTGCATAAGAAGAATGATAATTGGGAATTAGTGCCTAGACCAAAAGATCACAATGTGATAGGAACAAAATGGGTTTATATAAATAAGTTGAATGAAAATGGAGAAGTGACCAAGAATAAAGAAAGATTGGTATGTAAAATATATGCTCAGATTGAGGGAATAGAGTTTTAAAAAACTTTTGCACTAGTGGCAAGGCTAGAGGCTATTAGAATATTTCTCGCATATGTAGTGTTTAAAAATTTCAAAGTGTTTCAGATGGATGTCAAATCTACCTTCTTAAATAGTAATATAGAAGAAGAGGTCTACATTGAGAAACCTAAGGGATTTATTCTCTCAAATATTAATAGCCATGTATACTGATTGAAGAAAGCATTGTATGGATTGAAACAAGCTCCCAAAGCTTGGTATGCAAGACTTGATAAGTACATGTAGGATTAGGGTTTCAAGAGAGGATTTTTTGATAATGATATCTACATCAAAATATAAGGTGAGAATCAATTGACTATTGTGGTATATGTTGATGACATCATTTTTGGAGGAAACATTGAAAAGATGACAAAAGAATTTTTTGATAATAAGCAAAAAGAATTTGAGATGTCTATGCTTAGAGAATTATCAATATTTTTAGGGTTGAAAATATTTTAGCTAGATAAAGAAATTTTTATATCTCAAAGTAAATATGCCAAAGAAATGTTGAAGAAATTTGGTTTTGAGGATTGTGCACTAGTTGGCACACCAATGTGTATAGAAAATAAAGTGAGCAAGGATGAAGATTCACCTACTGCAGATCAATCTTTGTATAGATCTATGATTGGTAGTATTTTATATTTGATAGCATCAAGGCCAGATATCATGCATGTGGTAGGTATAGTTGTAATATATCAGTCAGCTCCAAAAGATAGTCATGTTCAGTTGGTGAAGATAATATTTAGATATATCAAGGGGACATTGGATTATGGATTCTAGTATCCCACAGTTAGAGATTTCACTTTTCTTGATTATACATATTCAAATTAGATAGGGTGCTTGGATGACATAAATATTATAAGTGGAGGAGCTTTCTTCCTTGGTGCTAGCTTAGTATCATGGCCAAGAAAGAATCAAAATTTAGTATCAATTTTTATAGCTGAAGAAGAATATATTACAGTAGCATTGTGTCATACTTAAGTGCTTTAGATGAAGAAAAATTTGGAAGATATCAAGGAAAAATATGAGGAACCTATTTCTATTTAGAATCTAGTAATGCATTCAATAAAAAAACATATTCCCATTAGATATCACTTATTGAGAGAGTAGGTTGTAGATCAATAGGTTAAGATGGAATCTATCAGTACTACAGAGTAGATTGAAGATATTTTCACAAAGGCAATACCAAAAGCACATTTGACTATCTATGGGAGAAGTTGGGAGTAATTTATTTTACTTATTGCCTTTGAGGTTTAGCATCAGTTGAGGGGGAGCTAAGTGTTAGCTCCAGGTAGGCCTTTTTCCATTGATGTCAAAGGGGGAGAAGAAAAAAATAGGTAAAAGTAAAGAAATAGGTACAAGGGATAGGTACAGGTTACTATAGTAAGGGGAGTTACTATATGTTTTTTAGATGGTAGTATGTGCAAGTTTTAGGATGTGGCAGTTTAAATTCAAGGTTGTCATCAATGACAAAGGGGGAGATTGTTAGAAATATTGTCATTGATGTCAAAGGTCTAGCATTATTGGTGATTAAGACCTCATTGCATTTAATGGTGTTTTTAATATTCATATCATGGCTAATGTGTGTTAATATTTATTTAATATTAATGAATAAATTTTTGGTTGCATATAGTTCAAAAGAGGGCCCATGGAGAAGTCAAAGAGAGATGAGGAAAATACAGAAGAGGAATGGGATGCATTTTCTTATGAAGAACCATCTTGAAGAATTCCAAGAGTCACCATGTGAAGACAAAAGAGGGTATGACACATCTTTGCATGAAGGGACACTTTAAGGAATATGAAAAGTCACCAAGATAAAGACAAAGGAGGAAAATACACATTTTCTTATGAAAGGTCACCATATGAATTTTCAAATGCAAGGATACCAAGGGTCATGAAAGTTTGGCACAATTTTCTATGAGGATTGAAGGGTCACAAAGGGTGAATGCCAAAGGTCCTTTAAAAAGCTATAAATAAAGTCTTGAGAAGACATTTGTAATATGCAAGAGAGTGCATGGTTTGTATTTATTTTAAAAGAGAGAAAAGTAGGAGATATTGTAGAGTTATATCATTTGTTAAATAAGTAACATTGAGAGATAGTTGTGTTTTATACAAAAGAGGGGTTAGTTCTCCTATGGGTTGGTGCTCTTGTGGGTTGGTGATCATAAATAGTTTGCTATGTTGGTTCTTGGAAAAGGGGTTAGTGCTCCTGTAAGTTGGTGCTTGTGAATTTTGTAATTTGAGTTGGTGTTCATTCATATACTTAAGATTGTTCTCTGTGGTTTTTTTCCCCCTTTGGGTTTCCACATAAAAATCTAGTGTCTCTCTCTCTTTTGTGTAGTGCATATTATTGTTTTCAATTTTATTGCATATCTTGAATGTGTGATTAAGTGGTTAAAGAAAAGAAATCAAATTAATTAAAAGATATATAATATACTGATTCACCCCCCCCTCAATATATATTATGCTTAACACCATTCATATTCATTTATCATGTTCAATGCTCATGATATAGACTTTGAAGGACTCTTCAAGGTGAATCTAATTGTTATGTTGGTGCTCGACAAAGGGGTTGGTTCTCATGTAAGTTGGTGCTTGTGAACTTTGTAATTTGAGTTCATGATCATTCATATACTTGAGATTTTTCTTCATGGTTTTTCCGACTTTGGGTTTCCACATAAAAATCTGGTCTCTCTCTCTCTCTCTCTCTCTCTCTCTCTCTCTCTCTCTCTCTCTCTCTCTCTCTCTCTCTCTCTCTCTCTCTCTCTCTCCTCTCTCTCTCTCTCTCTCTCTCTCTCTCTCTCTCTCCTCTCTCTCTCTCTCGTGTGGTGCATATTATTGTTTCAATTTTATTGCATATCTTGAATGTGTGATTAAGTGGTTAAAGAAAAAAAATCAAATTAAGAAAAAGATATATAATATACTAATTTAGCTCCCCCTTAGTATATTTTGTGCTTAACACCATTCATAATCATTTATCATGTTCAATGATCATCATATAGACTTTGAAGAACTCTTCAAGGTGAATCTAAGTGATTTACTATAGGTGGTGATTTACTTTCTCAATAGGGTTTATAGTTATATGGGTTCATTTATCCTAGTATTAATGACACTTGACAACCCTATGGAGTAGTTAAAATCTATCCACATGCCTTGGGTTTGAGTAGAGGATCCTAACTTGTTAGTGAGTGCCTATGGGGTCATATGGAGTTTGAAATTGGAATGCAAGGCTTTCAACTGAGATAAAATGATAGTGTAAAGGTTTTCAATGGTAGAGACTCTTTAAGGGCTTGAAATGAACTATGATCTCACACCTAAGATGACTAATGAGGACCCTAGACATATCTATGCATACACCTAATATAAAATAACACTTTTAGAGTAGTAATGAGGTAAATAGTGTAAAATGGAAACTAAGGACTTCTTAAAAACCTTACCTTTGCAAAATAACCTTAACATATGCTAAGCAGGACTAGAAGGCATTTGAGAGGTAAATGGTGGTTTACTGACTTGAGGGGACATAATTAAGTTTGAAAACCTTGAAATAAGGACACTTTGGTATGAATACAACATTACTTGTTATCCTTTACTATGTTTTTGACAACCTTCAAGCCACCATTATGTAACATACAACCTTCTCTTGTAGTGAAATCAAACCCAGTGGTAATTTTCACTTGGAGGCACTATTTGAGAGTATTAAAGGTCTATATGAACATGAAAATTGAATCAATAAGGCATGAGAAAATTCAAGACACCAGTTTTGAACCTTAAAACATAGTTCAAATTTAGATGTATGCATTGAACATTCTTTCCCATCAATGAAAACTTTCTTGTACTCTACAAACAGTGTTAGCATAGACATTTATTACTCTTATATGACCATACAAGAAAACTAGAGTTTGAGGGTGTCATGAAATGTCTTTTAAGGACTAGAAAAACATGAATAATCACCATATTGATTAAATAGACAAAAAAATCAGTGGAACCATTCTCCTTCATTTTCTATGTGCAGATGAAGATGGTGACTAGGTTACCCAACTTATTAGTGTTTGTTCATAGAGCTCAAAATATTAAACCTACAACCTATACCCATGATTGGGAGGTCACCAAGTTTAATTTACTTAGATAATATCCTAAATTATATCTCTATCTCCTTTGTATTGATTGAGCAAAAACTTGAAGTGCTCTCCATGTTTTTCAAAGAGTCTAGTAGAGGAAGTGAACCATTTTGGGTTATTTGGGCATTAAAACACTTTGATATCTTCATCTTAGGCCTTTGTTTAACTCTCCTTACATAACCACAGCTCCACCTAAGAAAATCCATACTTTTTGGATCTTTACCACTCATAAAATGCCTACAATCTACAAATTTCTTGTGTTTTATCACGTTTTAGACCACAAACCATTATTGTCATAGAGGAGGAGGCAAAATAGGGGCCATAAAATATCAAAAAGTTCATGGTATAACTTGGGGAGTTAAAGATACATGAGTTCACATGTGTGAGGCCCATTTAGAGGTAATTAGAGGTGTTAACTTGTGAAAAAGGTCTCATTAATACATGAAATGCTTGAATATAACAATGTGGTGCTCATCAGGGTCCTTTAAGGCATGTTTGATGGCCTTAGTGGCCTTACATATTCTCAAACACACTAGATAGGGTTCATGGTGAGTTATCAACTACAATATATTTATTTATCTCCACCATGGAAAAATTTGGGGATATTAAGACCACTTCAAATCCTATTATGGACTTTGACAGATATACAAACACTATTGAGGACACTTTACATGAATTTAAAATAGAGAATAGGAATAACCACTATGTGTTTTCATGATATGACAAGACAATGGACCCATTACATTTGATCTGACAACTAGTGACCTTGCTTTGGACTATCTCAACCTTACAAGGAAATAAGAAAGATGACAAAAAGGGATATTTTTGGGTTCTTATACATGTTTTGGCTTCCTTTCTAATCCTAAGGGATAAAAATTATTTAACACTACCAATATGCACAGATCTTCCACATGGTGTGTTATGATATACCATGATATGATATTTATGTTAGCTCAATGAGACTAAATGTTTTGAAAATGGGCTATATGGCATTCCATCATTTCATTAGGTTTCTCTTGAGCTCTGACATATTTTTTAGTTTTGGGAGATTGATGTGTCTAATATGGGGTGAGTTTATTGGTCCTCTTTAGGCACATCTAACCTTCAAAAACACATGGCATATTTATATCTTTTCAAGATCTCCTAGGCTATGGTATTTCTATTAGATCCAAGAGATTAACCATTATGTCTTTTATCAACATGGAAACTCCTTCTTGGGTTGGGCTCTATTAGGTTTTTGAGATATTTGTCAAGATTGGGAGACTAGAATTTCTAACTTTGGTGTGGCCCAATTAGCTAAAGTCTTGATAGATTTTGACTATTGGATGCATGGCATTCCCTTAGTACATTGGGATCTCCTAGGCCCTAACATCTCTATTAGGGTCTAAGAGACTAAAGTGTTTGATAATGGGGCATGTGGCACTTGTTCATTAGTCATGCTATGGCATCTTCTATATAATCGATAGAAATCTATGTGACATCCTTTCATTTCATTATTTCCCTTTCATTCCATCATTTCATTTTATGAAAAAAAACCATGAAAATGACTAAGTGAAAGGAAAATAACTGATATTAATTGAATGCATACCTAGGTACTAGCTAATATTTTCAAGGTGCCATGTAGGAATCTAGGGCCTAATACCTTGGTATTTGAGGCTCCAAGAATTTTTTATTGAGAATTGTCCTACATAAAATGTTAGCACATTAAATATCCTAAGTAAGAATGAGATTGTATTACTTTTGGAGTGTCATTAGGACTCAACATGGCTACTTTAGTAGGTCCTTAAGGTTTCTAATTTAGGTCAATCAAATATTATAAATGCACCACATGCTCAAGAAAACTACGGTGAAATGGGATTTGAAATATTTTATTCATACTGAGTTAGCTAGAGTGAGATAAAGGGTATGGGAAATTTGAACTACATGATTTAAATAAGAGTCCCCCATTTCTATGAAAAGGGGGTTGTGTTGGATACAATAGATGGTGACTTTCATAGGGAAAGTGGTGTCAAGTACTTAAAACCCAAGTTATTAATCCTTCATTCCCACACAAAACATATACTATAACAGAAATTATTTATACATAGTAGAAAAAATGCACTAAGTTCATGTACAATAAGTGACATACTAATATTCTATCCCATATAAGACCATTAATGTGTGATAAATGATTTTTAATTGATTTTTTTGATTTTGGACTTCACTCAAGCAACCAAGGTTGAGTTGGGCATTAAATTTTCTTAAAGTCATTAATGGTTTCATGGATTATAGGGGAATGGTGTAGGCATTTATCTATTTCCAACTAGGTATTTATATCCCTAACAAAGATGCCTTTGATCCCTTTCAAGGCCCTACTTCACTACCAACCAAGTTAGAAAGCATATGATGGAGGCTGCTTGAATAACCCTTTTGAGGAAGACTTGGAATTTAAATTATACACATATTTCTAGTCTTCTTTCAAGGTTTATTGTTAAGAGATTTAATAGTTCTATCCATTAATGGTTTAGGACCAAGCCAAGGGGTGATAGGATGTTTGGGAAGCTTTTAATACGTAATCTATCTTAGATTGGTTTGGTGAACTCACCTTTTCAATAACATGTTATATTAAGTACAACTTGATGGCTTTTGTCAAGGTATGAGTTGTTATAAAATCCACTTATTTTATTTAGAATAATTGGACTTTGAGATATGAAATGTAAAATACCCACTTACCATCTTTAGATTGTATTGAAGTAAAGGATCAATATTGGTACTTTACAACTCAATAATACCTTCTAGGCTTTGGTCATCATTTAGGGTGGCTACTAACCTTGATTTCTCTAGAGGATCCCTATTAATAGGGATCACTTTATTAATTTCAATCAAGGACCTAATTTAGGGAAATGTTTTCTAATGAAAATGAACATCATAAGAAACCAAAAAAACAAAAATAACAATAAAAGTAATGAGAAACCAACACAATAAGAAAAGGAAACATACAACTAAAGAAAACTATCCTAATATATATATTAACACTCTTATCGATATTATTATGAAATTATGTTGGAAGGAGAAACTAAGAAGTAGTAATTCAAGAATTTTAAATTCAATAAAAATGGAAGGTCATTGCCTTTGAGGTTCTTAAGATGAAATTTATTTTTGCAAAGGATCTCACCTATCTAATAGGGGCCAATCTAGAGAGGATCAAAATTAGACTGTTGGCCCTTATTTTTATGAGCGTTGTCCCACATTAAAACTATATCAAATATTCTAAAATTTTTGACCTTAGCCATTTTATTAGACCACCATTTGACAATACCCTAGTGTTTACTAAATCTAAATAGAGATTCAACCAGGGCTTTCTCTAGTTGAATGATGTCTAGGAGTTTGGAGTTTACTTTAGCATTTGGTTCCATAAATTATTACATGAATTTATAATTTGGTAGCTTGAGCATGACTTACATAATTCAATCCAGTCCATAATCTAAAATGAAATAAAATATATTGAGATCTTGTTTATGCCTAGTGTAGTTATACTATAAAGTGAAATTTAGTAATGAATGCCATTCTTAGGGGCTTCCTTTTACATACTTCGTGATGGAATATATTAGATTAATATTAGATGATTATACCAACTCATTTCCTTATGAATAGTGATTAGATGAGAACCTCAACATGATTTTATTATCATAGACCCACTCTATAAATTTTATAGATTCAAAGGTAGGACCATTATCACATACCAAGGAGCCTGGGACCCCAAACCAGGTGGTTATGTTACTCTCCATGAAATTGATAACCTTAGTAGAATTGATTCTCTTTGTTGTGATTTCCTTAGTCCATCTAGTGAAGTAATCAGTGACCATGAGAATGAACTTGTGGCTAACTTATAAAATGGGGTTGATGACCTTAATGAAATCCACCCCACATTGGTAAAATGGTATTATTTTCACCATAGGATGCAATGACATTACATTAGGAGTTTCACTTTTGTCAAAGGTATAACACTGATGGAAAACTTGAATATGAGAATGAACATATCTGAATAGGGTAGGCCAATAGTATCCTAACAAAAGGACCTTTTGTATCATGGCATTTAATGTAGGGTGAACATCTCCCAATTTTTCATGAAAACTTAGTATCAATTACTTTGCTTCACCTATGATAAGTATCTGAGGTAAACCCCTTCATGATTATTTCTAAAGATAATTACTTTCTTTAGCATGTACTATGTAACCTTAAACTAGAGGGATATTTTCTATGTTTGTTTGAGTTCAAGAGGTGTGTTCTCATAGACTAAGTAATGCACAATTGGAGCATATCAGTTTAGCTGTAGCACTAGATCTTAGTCTAATTAGTGTAAAATTATCTTAAGGTTTATTTTAGTTATCAATTAGATAAGAACCAGTTCTTTGAAAAAATTTATAGGTTTAATCTCCAAGTCATACTCCTACAACATTTTCATCCATTAGCCTCTGTGCTCCCATAACTCCTATACCAACATTTCATTGATGGTTGAGGTTTGGGATAATTATGTGCACCTTATTCCTAATATTATAGTGCCTAAATTTATTCATATCCTTAACTAGGGCATAAGCATGTTTTTCAAGATTAGAATATCTTATTTATGTATCCTTTAAGTTAGTACTCATGAAGGCAATAGGATGTTCCTCTTCATCAAATCTTTAGGTGAGTTAGGTAATGATTATGTGCTTAGAAGCAAAGGGATAAATTTTTAAATCCTCTGTGTAGTCCATATTGATGAGCATCAAGGATTTCATGATGGCATCTTTTATGTCTTCAAAATACTTATTTAATTTTTCATGCCAATCCACCTTTGTATCTAGTTCAAACATAACATTCAACGGTTTTACAATTTTGTCAAATCTATAAATGATCTTTTAAATAAAGTTAATTTTATAAATAAAGGATTTTAATTCTTTGTTGTTATTAGGTAAAGGTAATTAAGAAATCACATCAGCTCTCTCTAGATCAATATAAATACCTTCTTATGTGATTATATGACCAAGAATCTTACCTTTGATGACACCAAACACACTTTTATTTAGGTTTAGGGAAATATCATCCCTCCTACACCTTTCAAATACTTTATCCAAATGGCATATGTGATCTGACCTACATTTTGAAAAAATAATCAAGTCATTCATATAAATTATTAGACACTTTAAAATTATTCCCTCAAAAGCAAAATCAAATATGCTTTGAAAAGTTGATCCAACATAAATCAATCCAAAGATCATTCATTTTTAGTCAAATGTGCACCATTTGGTGGTGAATGTGCTTTTGAACTAGTTTTATAAATTAACCAACACTTGGTTATATCCAAAAAATCCAGCTAAAAAGGGAATCATTTAGGATTCACTCATAATTTAGATTACTTCAATGAGTGATGGTAATGCATAGTTATCTTTGTCTACGGCTCAGTTCAAGCTATGGAAGTTTACACATAGGCAAATCTCTCCATTCTTATTCTACATGGGTACTAGGTTGGCCACCTAGGTAGAGTGGCAAAAAAGGAAGATTATCCTATAATAGAATAGCTTATGGACCTCTTTATGTATTTAAGGTTCCATAATTTGTTTTATAGGTCTTTACCTCTATCTAAATGGTTTTTGACCTAGTTTGAGTGGGATAGTGTGAGTAATCACTCGTACGTCAAAGACTTTGTAGTCTCCATATGTTAAAGTAATTACATATTTATATCTTAGAAATAAATTTAGTAACTACTTTATTTCAAAGTATATCTAGTTAGAACCTACATTGACAATCTGAGGGTTTTCCACAAAGTAGAAGTTAATGATTGATCATTTTTGGTTATCAAACTTGGGTTTCTTCATTTGGGATATGGGTTATAAAGTATTAAAACTCTTTATTTTAAAAACATCTCATTCAAGATTTGATTCCCATGAATATTAAGAATCCCTTCTTTATCTAACTCAGCTATGGGGTCATCTCTATCTACCTTATCAATTATCTAGGTCTTAAATACCCTAGTGTTATTGAGAAATTAGATAATCTATTGGTCATCCTTAAAGACTTGGAAGTTTGTAACATTGTTCAAAATAGAGGGACAAGGGACTAGTTACATAGAGAACTCTTGTAACATGGTGTCATCTATGGGTTAAGTTTGTTGTTATAGATGTTAATGAGTTAGCAGCTTGGTTTTTTTCTCTAGAGATAGGGATGAAGTTAAACATACTAAACATTTTGATCAAGTCCTTAGCTCTATGTTTATATCTATTGAGGAATGTTAGATTATATTTAAATTTACTCTTGACCTAGATGACCAGTAGTTTAGAGGCACTAAATACTGCTAGTTCATTTTCCTTGTGTTTCAATGCAAATTTTAAACCTAGGATTAACACTTTGTAATCTCTTAATTTTTTTATGCATGGTAAATATAACCTATATAAAACTATATGTTTCCTCCTTTAGGGATATATTAGTAGAACACCAACCCCAATACATTGTTTGGAATGATCCCCATCTATATAAAGGGACCATATGTATATAAATTTTGGGTGATTGCTAGTGTTATCTATGATAGGTTTCATGTTTAGTATATAGATTTGTAAGTTGAAGGATGCTAGGTTTACTCTCTCATTAATTTCATTGTACTTAATTATCATGTATTTCATGTGAGTCTATCCATATTTATTTGATTAGCTATGCCTATCCATGGTAGACACATGTGAGAAAAATATATGGCCATATACCCATTTAGGCCTTTGGATAAGTCTCTACTAAGGAACATCTCATAAACCTTGAGATTTTCCACCACCTAGATGTTTATGATTTATTGAATCCTAGGCTTAAATTATAATTGCATGTGAACCTTTAAAATATCACATACCACCTTAACCTTATATTTATTTAGATGAACTGCTACCTTATCTAATTTGATAAGGAATAACCCTAATTTTTATAAATGCCTAATGGCATTACATTGGCCAAGGCCCCTGAATCCACTGGGCAGTTATGTAAGTTATTACCAAAAAATATGATGGTCAAGAGGAAGGGATGCACTTGAATCTTTTTTTTGTGAATGAGCACATTGGTATGACCCACTTTTGGTTTCGTATGGGTTGACTATGTTGGCCTCTCAGTCAGGGACTTTAACAAAATATCATGTTGCTTAGTAATCTGAGCAAGTTCATGAAGCATGATGTTGGATTTGATATTTTTCATGTCATATACTATATTATAACCTCATTTTATTTAAATTTATAAGGTTTTGGAGGTAGGGGTCATTCATAGAATTATGGTCAGGTGGGGTGATACCATTATTTGAGGGAGTCAAGGTAGTGAGGGGTTGTGGTTATAATTTCTTTAGGGTATAGTCAGTCCTTTGGAATTATTAGAATTCATACACCTCACTAGTACTCTCTTGTATTTTATTCTCTTTTTGGTTATGAAAATCTAGGGTTTCTAACAACATGGTCATACTAGGGGGTCTACATGATTTGGATGGATCTAGATGATTTAGGAGCACCTCATACTCCATTTACCTATATAAGATATCAAAATAACTACAAAACTTTATAAATTTTATCTCCTAATGGGAAACTATGTTATAAAATTGACACTAGTTGGGTAGGGCTATTTCACAAATGTTAACTTTAGGTAACTTATTAGGTTAGGGATCTGGTTGACTATGGGGGTGGTTGTGAACCTATTTTATCTTTGATATGTAAAGTTATTTTTAGAACTCTATATTTTGGAGTTGTTAATCTGAATTTGAAGTCCAAAGAAGTTGTTACCAAATTTTTATAGCATTCATTGGATGGTGTCCAGTTAATCTTTTGTGGACTCCTGGGGTATGGCCTAGGTATTGTTAACTGTTACCAATATAACGTAGTGTTATAATTAAGGAGATATCTCATGGCTCATTAGGTAAATAAAACCTAAGTGTTGGTTTCGCATAAATTTAATCATAGGGATATAATTTATTATGGGAATTGGTTGAAGAATTGGAATATTTTGATTAGCTTTGGGAAACTTCAATGTGGGCATCCATGGAACTGCATTAAGAATGGGAGCCATCATTTGACCTTGGGGGTTCAAATTCCTATTTACCTTTATAGCTTCTACATAAGGTAAGGTTAAGTCCACTATTGCTAGGTCTTGCCTCAGAAACATGGCCATCTAAGGGTCCAAAGAATTTTTATAAATATAAAGCACTAATTGGGGGTATGCAAGTAAACTAATACTATTGGACAATAGGGTCAATAACTTGTCTAATATATGCCAAGAATACAATATTAAATTAATCCCAATTAGTGATGGAATTATCGAGGAGTTTAAGGAGATAGTCATAAGATAAATACATTAGTTTGAAGGGAAAGTCCTACATGCCACATCTTCATGTTCCACATTCATAAGCCTTAGGGAAATATTTTATGAGGTCACATGATATTTAACAATTATTTATATGATAGGAGTGAAATGGGGAAGATATCTCTCTAGTTTTTGGGTAAGTTGTGGATAGTTCTAAGAACATTAACAGATGACCTAGCTATCCAAGCTACTAGGTGAGCCATTCTAGGTGGTCTAATTTGGGAAGAGTGAGAGTATGAGATATTGTAGACTACTATAGTTATTTGGTCTAGGTTTACCAAGTTTGGGTCTCTTATGGAACTATAAAGGTAAAACCACTAGTCAGTCATGACAAGACCTAGCTATGGTGATTGGAACAATAAGATCTAGGGTGATTCATAGATAATAAATAGTTAGTACATTATAGCTAATAAGAATAACCTTAAATATGTCAACACTCAATATGTAAACACTTGATATGGCCCTCCTTCTAGTGCCATTTGTTATTTTCTCCAAAATCTTTCTCAAATAACACTCATGAGATTAAGTGTTTTTTAAGAGAAGAGTGGGAATAATGATGTAATTTCATCCTTTATTTTAGGACTAGTGTGAGATTAACCTAAGGCATGACTATAGGTATTTGGATTCATAATATATCCTACATGGAATAGTCCCCAAGAGATGTAGTGCCACCATTAGAGATTCAAGGTTGATTTTTTTAACTATGAGTCAATTACTTTAGTCCTACTATTGATGTTATTGTGTTTCACTTTTTTAATTTCTAAAATTAGGGGAAAGTAATCCAAGCTCTAAAAAATATATAAAAATGAGGGGAGAGTAATTCAAAAAGAGTGTTTCTAGGTTAGACGGAGGTTAATGCTTCAACAACTGAGCCAAGTACATCTGCCATAGTTATACCACTGTGTTGAGTCTTACTAGAGGTTTTAACCCAATACTACATAATGGGAAGAGTATAAGGAAATATGGAATAATACTTAATTATTAAACCCCAAAATAAGTATAAATATTCAAAAGCCCATACTAAATAACACAAAGACTTCCAAGATAACCTATAGACTAACATACATATTATAAGTATTGTAATGAAAATGAAAAGGGTTCATAAGGAGGTTATATCAGACATACACATTATAACAATTGCATTCATTAATTGATAGAGATTTTTTTTATTAACACTGACACTCATTACAAAATTGGTCATGATTGATATTTTATAAATGAAACTTGTTATTTAATGAATGCAATCTTTAACTTTTTGTAATCAAATTCTTGGTCTAGTTTAGTGAGGTTCATTAGAAGCTCTAAGAATATTATGTTTGAATGGGCCACTAGACTTTGGTAAACCTATAAGGAATCCTCTAAGCCACCTCGAATTAATAAACTTGTATAATGATCACTATGGAAGCTTGATCACTTTTTAGGTATCAACATTAGATGCCAAGGACACAAAGTCTAGGCTATTGGGAGTCATCTTGTCTATTCCTCCTCCATGTATCAATTAAGTGAGACACTAAAGATATTTTGAAATGAGTGGAGAGGATATTCTAATTTCTTTTGAATTATACATTTGTAACAACTAGGAGTGGTCATCATGGCATAGGATGGGAATCTCATGCTACTTGTAGGTTAGCCTCATCTTCATCCATGAATGTGTAATTGTATTGTGTTTTTTGGGGTCATAAATTATTAGGTCTAAAGTGATGTTAGAATCAATTCAAGATTTCACCTACTTTTTACATCACCTTTTTGGATTGTGTAATTTTTTTAATGATTGATATTTTGTAAATGAAACTTATTATTTAATGAATGCAACCTCTAAATTTATATAAAATACATTCTCTATATGTCAAATTATCTATGATCTACATTTTGAATAAATGATAGTGTTAATAAAATTGAAAAAAGATCTATCACTTAATGAATGTAATGGTTATAATGTGCATGTCTCCTATAACCTCCTTATGAACCCTTTTAATTTCCAATAAAATATTTATAATATGTATGTTAGTTTATAGGTGATTTTGGAAGTCTTTTTTCTATTTACCATGTGATTTTTAATATTGATACTTAGTGAGGGATTCATGAATTAAGTATTCTTCCCTATTTCCTCAAACTTTTCCCATTATGTAGTATTGGGTTAAAATCTTTGTTGAAACTTAGCACACAGTGGTATAACTATGGTAGATCTAATTGGCTTAGTTATTAAATCATTAACCTCATTCTAACCTAAAAACACTCTTTCCTACCTTAATCTCCCATCATTTTCATGTTTATTTTGGAACTTGAATTACCTTGCCCTAATTTTAGGAAGTGTAAAATTGAAACACATTAACATTAGTAGTAGGACCAAATCAATTGACTCACACTTTAAATAATAATCATTGAATCTCTAGTGGTAGCACTACATCTCTTGGGGATTGTACTAAGGAAATCTAAAAAAGCAAATAAGCTAAGAAATCAAATGAAATATTAATCTAGACTAACTCAACCTATGATAGAGATAAAAATGAAATAAACAAAATAAAATTATAACTTAGCAATAAAATAAAGCTTCCTCCATTCTGATATGGATTTGATTTATTTTCTTTGAATTGTGGTTACTCACTCTTCCAAGACAAGGGAAAAATAGGAAGTGTCTTGGTTACCTTTTGTAGCATGATAAACCTGGAATGAAGAAGTTTGGATAAATTGGAGTAAAAAAATTTTAATTTATATAATTTGGAAATAGATGTGAACCATCCATCTTGAGATGAAGATCAAGCGATGAGAATAAAAGGAAATATTTAATTAATGATGGGAATTTTGAATTAAAAATTAGAGTGAAGAAAATGTGGGACTTTAAATGAATATAAAATTCATTTGGGAGGAAGATATGATATAAAATTAGTAAGTAGATGTGTGCTGGATTATTAAATTAGAGAAAATAAAATTATGGAAGATAATATAAATAAAGTTGGATTATTAAATTAGATCATGGAGGACAATGGGAATAAAGGTGGATTACTATATTAGATCATGGAGGACAATGGGAATAAAGGTGGATTATTATATTGGATCATGGAGGATAATGGGAATAAAGGTGGGCTATTAAATTATTAAATAATTTCATAGAATACAATTGGGAAAAAGGTGGATTATTAAATCATAATGGTGGGGGACAGGTGGAGTCTTTAGGCATGTGAGGATAATTTTTATTTTTTATATTTATGAAAATTATGAATTTCTAAAATTCATGGATTTTTTAATTAGATAAAGATTAGTTAATTAAATTTGTATTAATTTAGGGATAATAAAGTAGTGAATAGTGAATGCTTAATAGTGATTAGGGAAAATTAAGGATGATTAAAGAGGATTATAGATGATTAGGTATTTAGTGAAAATAAGGTTAAAATCAACACAAAGTGTCTTATTTTAAGTGTCTACATTTTACCACTCTTTGAGAATTTATTACAATACATTATTAAAGTAATGATTTTTCAAAGAATGAACAAGTAGATGAAGAAATAATGGATGTTATGATTTTATCATTTCTAACTGATAGTTAAAGGAGTTTGGATAGAAGAATAATATAATTATTGGAACAAAATGAGGGACCCATGATGATGCTCCCCCAATTGTTCATGCAGTAAAGTAGAGGAACACTCAAAATGATGTAGTAGGAAAAATGATGAAGTGGTGATAATGAAGGTCATCAATAAATTGAAGAACTAAAAATCAATATCATACTGGCAAGATTAAATTTGGTGTAAAATGATTTTCCCCTAGATAAAAACTTGAAAATAGATAGGAAAATTAAAATTTCTTACTTGGAAGCTACACACTTGGATGGTGCTCAGGACTCAAGGGTCATATGAGTAGAGGTGGGAATGCTATATCCTAGTAAGTTGTAGGCGTTATAACAAAAAATATAATTTTTACAATTTAAGAGGAAGATTTTATAGAATTGATAGTTGGAATTAGTTGATAAAGATTGATAGCATTTAAACTAATTGGTTTATTAATATATGGAGAAAATGGTTAAAAAATATGAAAATGATGGGTTGAAGGAAAAAATATTAGAATGGGAGTGGATAGGATATAGGGAGAGGATGAATTGGATAGCATAAATGGATGGATATTTCATGGATGGTTAAAGATCTACCTTGTGTTTTTTTAATCTTGATTTGTAATTCCAACATGAATATATGAGTAAGAGTGAAACATCCTAAGTTTTGATTTAGCATAAAATAATAATCACCAATTACATAAAATAACCATGATGAATATATGTTTGATGCATAGGGACTAAAAAGATTATAATTTGTGTAAAATAGAGTGCATCATGATATGGAAAAATAATAATCACACTGTTTGAATGAATTTCTTGCTTATTATAGAAAATAGGGAAAAAAAACTAAGTACACTTATGGTTGAAAAACTTGATTAATTATGCACACATTAAAATTATAAGATTGTGAAGATCTCTTCTTTGGCTTGGGAGGATGACCTATAGATAAGCAGTAAAGCAAAATTATTTATTAGATAGATAGTTGGGTGGATTACCTAGAGATAGCTAGATCCCAAAAGTGAGAGCTTCCTTAGGGGCTATCAATCCACATAGTTTAAATAATTAAGTTTAAAAACAAAAACTAAAGGAACTTTCATCAATGAATTAAAAGGTGTTAAAATTGAATACAAGGGTACTTGCTAATAAGTATGCTAGAAATGATTAAATTAGTGAAAAAGTAATTAATAATAGTGCTAGAGGGTTGGGATCTTTCTCAAAATATTAGAAAGGAGTCTGTGAACATGTAAGAACATATAAAATCAAGTTTGATTAGGTATAGGTGGGTGAAATTAGTTTTCTAGTTTTTGGTACCATAGTGAGCATCAGTAGTTAGGGTGATCATCAACAGTTAAGGTGACCATTGATGGTTGAGCAGACCATAGATGATTGAGTCAATAATTGATAGTTACTATGTGAGGATCTGCGTTGGTAATTTAGATGATTGATGAGATCTAAAAGAAGGATTATGAGAGATGGGTAAGGCCTAGGTTGATTATAAAATGGAGATAAAGTAGATGAATATTAAGAAATAAGTGCTTGTCTTACCATAATTTGATTAGGTGGATAGTTGAGGTAGTTGATTTGTTGGTAGAATCTACCTTGATTCTGAGAGAGTAATGATACCTAAAAACTTGGTGGAAAGGCAACAATAAATTGACTCTTTGATATGATTTATAGGTTACTAGATTGTAAAGAAAAATTAACCTATAAAAGAAACTCTTAGATGCACAAGATCTTAATAATAATTATAGATGGATTTCACCTTTAGGATCCTCTCTTCTTATAGGCATAATCAAGAGGTGGAAGTGAAGGTTTAACTGGGCTATCTAATTATAAATTTTCCATACAAAGGATTACAATGGGATTTAGATAAGTTATAATTAGAAAAGGAAAGCAAATGGTTTGCATGCTTTTCATTAAATAGGTACACCCTAACCATCGATAGTTAAGGTGACCATCAGTGGTCATCCTAACCATCAAATATTAAGGGTGAAGGGTAAAAGGGCTAGAAGGTAAGGTTAATCTAGTTGAGTTAAACTAACTATGGGTGAGTTTGCTTAGGGGTTTAGAGGGTCAAATGGTTCCAAGGGATCCTAAGGTGTTCAAGGGATACTTTTACATTTGAAAATATGGTGTGCATATTTTTAGTGTTTACATTTTTCCCCTTTTTATTATGTAACCTAAACTTAACTAGCTACAAAACAAAAATCGATATTAGTCAGAGGTGTATTAGTTACCCTGAGTATGTGAGGAGGTGTTCCCCCTCAAAATAGGAGGTAAATAAGTAAAATATAATTGGGTGTAATTTTTACAAGGTTGGTGAAGGTGATGATGAAGGTAGAGCATCATTATGGTGGGTGATAGGTTGGGCACAAAAGTGCAAACAAGCATAAAAAGTTAAAAAAAAGTATGATAGCCAAGATTGCACAAATACAAGGTTTTTGTGGTTGATAATAATAAAAGTTAGTGTTAAGGGACAAGTGACTAGTGTAATACATGACTACATTTAAGTGATGAAATTGGGCATACCTATTAGTCTCCTAGACAAGGTCAGTGTTTCCATGGGTATCCAAGGTAAGAAGTGCTCCCATAGAAAACACAAATAGGCCAAGTGTCAGAAGCATCCAAGGCAAAAATTACTCTTAAAATACAAAAATAGGTTAGGTAAGTATGAGGTGGTGTTGATTCAAAAAGGGTCAACAAGATAACGTTGTCATTGTGGTCAAAAGACTAGGAAAAAATGTTTCAAAATATGCATGATTTGGGCCAAAAGGACCAATGGCAAGGTGACGAGATGGTTTGGTTGGGTAGAGAAGGTAGTCTCCATGGGTGGGAAAACTAGCTTGGTTTTACTAAAAGGGGTTGTTCTAAGGTTTAAGTTCCTAACCATTGATGGTTAGGGTGCCTAAGGGTGACCATTGACGGTCACCCTGATCATCAACGATTAAGGTGAGAACCCTAAAAATTTGTGTTAAAAGTGAAAATGGATTTAATTTTTACCCACTTTGCTTTTGTTTATGTTTACTTTGTGCCTTGATTTCTTAGTGTTTTATCATTTTGATAAGTGAGAGTTGACTGAGCATATGGTTGAGTCGATAGTGGGTGATTGGTTAGAGGCACATGTTTGAGGTGATTTCTTAGATCTAAGATATAGGGAGCATGTGGATATGGCTGAGTAGTTGTACATGGGATCTAAATATGATAGAGATCAAGGAAATGAGGTAGGTAGTGCATTAAATTGATATCTTAACTTGAATTCATGCATTTATTTTGAGATGGTAGGGTAGGTAGATTTAATTTGGTAGTTTTGAATTGGTATTCCCTAGGGAGGGGTTTTGTTGATTTTAGGTAAATAGGTGGGTGAAATTGGGAATTGGTGGGTTGGGTAGTTAAATTAGGTTGAGTAAAGGTATAAGGTAGAAACATTAGTGGTTTAATGTATTTTAGGTTAGTTTAGAGGTGAGATAGGGTTTAGGCATTCAAGCCATGGAATACCCATAGTGATCATTAATGATAATGGTTGATTATCAATGATCAATACCCTTAGAGAAGAAAAGGCCTAACTGCTAGTGATCATCATGATCATCGATAATTGATTAAGGGTAAAATGGTTACTAATAAACATTTATGGAAAATAGAATATTGGTTTTGGTAAGGCTTGTATTTTATAAATCAATTTAGCAAACATGGGGTTGATAGTTGAAGATGAATAAAAGAATAGGCTAGGAGTTTGAAATGCTTAAAGGTGTGTGGAGTAGATAAAATGCAAAGTGTAGTTTAGGCTAGTGTAATTATCAAGTAGGGATGACGTGTTGACAAAGGGTTAAGGTGCCAATCATAAGTTAGGATAAGATGGTTGAAATGTTTGGGTTGGGGTAGGCATTAAAAGAAAAGGTAGCAAGGTATTAGTTGGCTAAGATAGGGTAGGAATCAAAACTTTTGGTAGGTTAGGGTTGATAGAGGTAAGGCGGTGTAGGTAACAGGTGTAGGATAAGGTAGGATAAGTTGATTTAGGTCATTATAGGTTGGTAAAGATGTCAAGTTAGAAATGAGCAATGCTAACATATGTTAACCTTTATTTTTATAATTATGAAAGTAGATCTAGATGAGGGAATGAGTCCCTAGGATATTTTCAAATATTTAGAAGGGGATGACCCCAGTCAACTGGGCCCATATGGATGAGGTGGGGTTGGGAACTATGAGGTACTACCATCATGTGCCCTGGGACATATTTATGCTTATAACACTCATCTAGATATGGGATCCTTCTATGAACACTTCTTGATTTTGAATAGTGAGATGACCATTCTTATAGAGGATGTGCATAAGATCACCTAACTTCCACTATGTGGTGATCTAATATACCATATCGATCATGAGGAGTGAGATGATCATGTTGAGCTCTTGTATGGAAGTGATAGTGATTAAGTTAGATGGTATACTGGGGGATTTAGGTTTATAACACTATATTAGAGGGATATAACTAAGAGGAGACTCACGACCATGCTCATTATTGTAGTGACATGCTTTCAGCTTCTTGACTTGAGCAATGAGAGATTTCCTTATTTGTTACTAGGTGTACTAGTCAAGCTATTACTAGGGTGGACTATTTTTGGTCGGGTACCTATTTTACTGGTGTATATCTATAGAGAGTTGTGGGGGTTTAGGGCCCATAAGAGATGGCATTAATGTCAACATGGTTTTATATTATTGGTCTTATGAGCATATTTAGGTGTTGAGACCAATAGAGTTACTATGGGCTAGCTACATATAGATTGACTTCCCTATTGGCTTTATGTGATGGAGGGGGAACTTTATTATGTTAGGTATAAGATGTGGTCCCAATAATGTAGATTGGTTTAGGGGTGCACTAGGTGCACTAGTGGTTAGAGACATCACTTAGAGGCCATACATTTAGTTTCCAATATGGCTAGGTTATAGGATATAGACACTATCCTTCTAGAGCTATAGATGGATACTCAATAGGTAAGGTAGATAGGTAGAGATAATTCCATTTGATATGCTATGCTAATAGTTTGGTTTGGTACAAGGCATTCTAGGCCCATTCCATAAGTACAAGAGAGAGGATTGAGAGATCCTATTTCTAGTACCATAGGCTACTCCTATAGTTCTACATGGTGCATATGAGGAGCTACCATTTAGGGCTCTAATAAATGATGCCAGATTTGTAGATGGGTATATGGCATAGTACCAACCCATATACATAGCTATAAACATTAGTGGAGATGAAGGAGGTGCAAGGTACTATGTATCTAACTAACCATGATGGATATTTAGGGGTGGCTTTAGTTACATCATAGGGATAGGTACATGTTTTGTAGGGATAGGTGGCCCACTATAGGGATAGATTATCACATTATTAGGCTAGGTTGTGACCTTGTAGGGTCATCTTGCTATTATCAAAGGTGAAAAGGATCAGGCCAGGACCTCTCTAGGATTGGTGACTTAGAAGAAGGACTCTCTATAGTAAATAGGAAGAGGAGTAGCATTAGGATAGGTAGTACCACCTAAATTTACCCCTATAGCATGGTGCCTAGCTAAAATGGAGGAGCTATAGTACTATGAGGCTATTATTTTGGCATAGTGTCTAAATGAGCTTTGATGGTGTGAATATAGTCTAGCTTAGTAGTTGGAGATAATTTAGTGACACTAGGGTAGTGGGTAGTGTCTGTACCTAGATAGGTAGGGACAAGTCTGGATCAGTAGGAATAGTAGGTGGATAAGCACTAAGACCTAGAGGAGCTCTAGGAGGTGATGGTTACCCTAGGGCATATATAGAGCTAGATATGTATATGGATTTTTTATATCATTTTGATTTTGACTTGTGAGTTGATGCGGTGAGATGTACATTTTAAAGAGAGAGATCTATTTATCTATATGTATACATTGCTATCATCCTTTGACTTATGAGTTTATATATGTGTAATTTATGTTCATGTTCATGGTTTTATGGTTGATGGTTTGATGTTGATGATTAATAATTATGGTGTGATGCTTATATGTGATCATGGATTATGCTTATGTTATGGATGCTTAGCTTAGGCATAAGATGATTTGGATTTTTGGTTATGCTTATGACATGCTAATTTTTAATGAGTATTTTAGATTTCATTATGTTTAGACATGTTAACACTAATTTTATTTCTTATGGATGCTATTATCATGTATGGTATGGTAATGGGGATGGTTATAATTATGCTTATGGTTCTTTGTTGTTAATGTTTATGATAAAATGCATGAGATATTTTAATTAACAACACTAGATGGGAGAATAGAGAATATAGTAAAAAGGTGAATGCCATAATGAAAATATCAACTAATTATGATAAGATGAGTAGAGAAAACGGTGCTTCTTCAATGATAAGGACTAAAATAAAATTAAAGTTGAATTAAATTAATGAACACAAGCCCTTTGAATGCTTCACAATAGCATTCGTTGGTTGGTTAAAAGGTGTCTTGATCACATAATGTCAATTAATCTCAAGAATATATTGCATATAGTGCAAAAGGGAGATGGGTGAGAATGAAACCTTATTGTGAGACTAACATGTGTCCACTATAGGTGTCTACAAGATTAGTGTAAATAAGCCTATGCCAAATTGTGTAGATTGATTGATGCGGGAAGTCTACTTGCAAAAGCCGATTGTGGCTTCCACCTTATCTTGTCATTTGAGAACTGATTACGACTTTGAATATTATTTTTATTTATTTTTTGATTGTGATAATGAATATTTTGATAACTGATGTATATGGGAAGCTGATCGATGTGAGAAGCTTCTAAGAAATTGTTATGCTTTTGATAAATGCTTACTCAACCATCCTATAAGGGAGTGGTCTAAATGTATATGCTTTGTTTAATGATTTTGATAATTTTCCTTTAAATTAGTAGTTCACCTTACATTATGGAATTTTCAAATATGTTTTTGACAATTATCTTTTAAGGGAATAGTCTGTGGATGCTAGGAACTACCCATGATTGCCAATGAGAGGAATTTTGTTATTCTGATTGACATAGACTTATTTAGGCTAGCTTAGTGGTTTGCTTGTATGAAGGAAAAACTAAAATCACAAGAAGGTTGATTAGTTATGAAGAGGTTTTAGGTGATAATGGCCTTAGAAATCCATCTTGTGAAGGTGTATAAAGTACCATCAGAGCCATGACATGGGTAGAGTTAGGATACCCATTATTGAAGATAAGGATATGTTGGTGACAGTTAATCACATGATTCAATGTTAATTGGTTACCCCTATAATAGGGAGATGGAATGCACGTGGATAGAATAAGGTGAGATTAAGTTAGAAAAAAGTGAACATGATCTTTCCCAACAAAAAAATGGATGTAAATTTGAAGCATTGATGGGTTCAGGCTCTAGGTAACCTTTAAAAGAAGACAACCAATAAGCTCTTGATCCATACTTGTGGGTTATGATATAAGGTCCAAGCCAATTGAAATAACTTTCCCTACTTATTTTTATCCATATTGGTGACATGATGATTTTTTTAGGACAAGGTCTCTGATATGGAATTACTATATTTTAAGGTGTTTTTTATAAGCATGTTTGATACATTATTAGTAGATGTGAAGATGGGTAAGGGTTGAAAGATGACATTAATCAAGGAGCTTGAGTTGGGATAAATGGTGTTGATGATAATCATCCTCTCAAACAAGCTCTTATCAAGATATGTGTAGAGAGTGGATTTGGAATTGAAGAGGGAAGACAACCTCTACTCTAAATACAAGAGAAAATGGGGTAGCACTAGTAGGGGTTCTAGTGCTAGTATGATATGCACATAAGGCAAAGGGGATGGGCAAATGCCAATCCTGACCTGATTCATTGACCATTTTCATTAGCATGTTATTAATATTTTTGTTAGAGGCTTATGCCTATCCATTAGCTTGAGGGAGATAGGGAAAGGATAAATTTAACTTAATGTTGAATGCATTACATAGACCCTAAACTTGCTTGTTATTAAAGGATTTACCATTATCGGTGATAATCTTATGAGTAGCATTGAAGTGATAGATGATATGATGGATGTTAAAGCTAACAATATTTTTACCTTGGTTAAGACTAAAGGGATAGCTTCAACCCACATGTTAAAATACTTAGTTGTATTAATAATCAAATGGTGTCACTGTGAGGAATGAGAGTCAATTTCACTAAAAAGGTTTAGACCCCATTGGGAAAAGGGATAGAAATCGATAAAGATACGAAGGTTATAGATAGGTGCATGATGAAAATTAGCATATTAATGACACTTAATAAACTTTTTCACATATTCAAAAAAATCTTGGTTAAGGGTTGCTAGTAATAGCTAAGACAGAGGATGTGCTTAGCTATAATGAGGTCACTAAAGTGACCCTCATATATGTCACCATGCATTTCCTTGATAGTGTGAGAGGTTTTTTTAACTATGTAGGAAATGAAAGAGGGGGAGATAAAATACATGATTTTAAATAATTCCTCCCATAATTTTATAGTGAGAGGAACTCTAAATAAATGCTCTTTGAGCATTCCTAGAAAGGCCAGAAAGAATTATGCCAATGTTAATATAGTCAAATGTGTGATGATACAAAAGGTTAGGTTGGGTTTACTTGACATTAAAAAAGATGGGATAATATGGTTTGACATAATATGGTTAGGTAAGCCTATGTATAATTATAGATATCTTATATTTTGAGGGTAAAGGTGAGATTTGTGAGGTAAGGGAAGACATGGTGTCAGTGAACTTGTTTGTGGATCACAAGGTTGACTAGATGAAGTAGTTCTCAAATCATGATAATAATTCATAAAATAATTGTTTGTAATATTATATAAAATAATTTTTACAATAATAATATCCATTTATTTTATTGACCAAAAATTGGGAGTCACCAAAGATATTGATTATTTTGACTCCTAGGGTTAAGGCAATTTGAAGGCCTATCACCAAGGCTTCGTACTCAACCATATTGTTGGTACATTAAAAATCAATATTGAAGGAAAAAAGAAGAGCTTAAATACAAAAATGGATAAGGATGATACCTATTCCCACACCATGTTGACATTTTGATTTATCAAAGAACATGGTGACTTGATAGGTGAAATCAGCTTGAGAGAGAGCCACGATGGACTCATTAAGGAACTCAAGGGTAGGAGGTTGGTTATCTACTAATGGTACCTTGATAAATTGGTGAAAAATTAATTGAACATTAATGTTCTTGTAATAAAGGAACTCAAGGTCAAACTCTACTAAGACTATAATCCGCTTGACCATATACTCATTTTGATATGGCTTGGAGTGCATGTACTAAAGTAGGTTGGTGTTGGTTATGATATAGCTTTCATGGTTAAGAAGGTAGTGGTGAAGCTTGATGGAAAAAAATACTAAAGATAAGTAAAGTTTATTAGTATGAGTAAATCAAGTCTCATATTACATAAGTGTGTAGCTAATATAGTATACAACTTTCTCTCTATGTTATTTATCTTGGTGAGCTAGTATTGCCCCTAGGGATTGGTCAGTGGTAGAGATATAAAGGTAGAAAGGTTGGTCATCATTTGGAGGGGTAAGAATAGGTGGTGATAAAAGGTACTCTTTTAGTGAATAAAAATCCTTCTGGCCATCTCTATTCTACTTTAAAGAGACATTTTCTTTATGAGGTGGTAGAATGGTTGGCACTGATCCAAAAGCTAGGAGATAAAATGATGAATGAACTGAAGCTTCCCTTTAAAGTTTTGAAGTTAATTAAGGTTGATAAGAGGAATAATGTCTAGGACTATTTTAATTTTTTTGGGATCAACTTAAATTCTAATAATGGAGATAATGAAACCAAGAAGATTTATTGATAAGACCCAAAAATGCACTTTTTGGGGTTAAGATGGACATGATACTAGATGAGGCATTCAAAGATAATATTAATAGTGGCCAAGTGATCATTTTATAGTTTTGATTGTTTGAGAAGGTCATCCACATAGTCCTCTATGATATTATGGATTAGGTCATGAAAAATACAGGTCATATCACATTGATAGGTTGCACTAGTGTTCTTTAAACTGAAAAGCATGGCTCTATAGAAAAATGTCCCCCATGGGGTGGTAAAATCAGTTTTGTGTTGATATTTAGGGGTGACTAAGATCTGATTGTAGCCTGAGAATCCATCCATGAGGGATAACACCTCATGTTTGGCTATAATATCAACAAGATGGTCAATGTTTGGTAGAGGGAAATCATCTTTAGGGCAAGTGAGGTTGAGGTCATGAAAGTCCACAAAAATGTATAGTCCCCATATGGATTGAGTGATAGGTATGACATTTGAGACCCATTAGGGGTAGTCAATAGGTTGAATTAATTTGATAGATAGAAGATACTGAAGCTCTTCCTTGATCAGAAGGGCTATGTAAGGATGCATGAATTAGAGCTTTTTCTTGATAGGTTTGGCATCATGGTGAGTGACTATGTTATGAGTAGCAATGGTGGGGTAAATTCTAGGCATATTACTATAAGACCAAGTAAAATCTATGTTACAATCTTAGAGGAAGGATGGGAAGTCTCTAAGTTTCTTGATATTCAATGATTGGCCTAGCTTGATAATGTGGGCATTATCCAGAGTGCCCAAGTTGATATCTGTGGTGGATTCATTCAACATGGTTGAAGACTTAAGAGGAAGGGATCTATGGATTTAATAATTTATGGCACCAAGGTAGGTGAGAATGGAATCATCATCATGACACTAAATAGTGTTAATGGTAAGAGTCTTCTCCTATCATTTTAAGATGGGTCAAAGGGATGGTTACGATTGCCCCATCATTTTGATAAGTTATGGGTCTAAGGTTGATCATGTTGATGAATAAAATTAGGTGGGATGATTTCATCATCCTCACATGAAAGCAAATTCAAGGTTAGTAAGGAAGGAACATCTTCCTCAGCAATGGTAGCAATAGGTGTTTTGAATTTCTTTTTATTAGGCAAGATGAAACCAAGTTCATGTTTCTCATGTGGCTTTATAGGTTTTATGGTGCCCAATTCATGTGGACCATTCTCATATTGCCCAAGGTTGAAGGATTTCTAATCACACCGATGAAGGTATGTCTTGGAAAACTTTGGTTTATCTAGGTAAGATAAATTGGTGATCAATGGTCAAGGTGGTAGGAGCACCAAAGGATTTCTCAAGTTTCTAATTAAAAAAATAGGTTTGATGGTGGAGAGGTCTAAAGGGAGTGATAGTTATGACATTAGGGTCATATCCTAGTTGGTTAGTAATTTACCCATACTCATGAGGAGTAGGGAAAGTATCCAGGGTGAGAAGGCAAAACTCCTCCAGTGAAAGGTGATGGAACATTGATTCCAAAGGGTCTATGGTATCAAATTGGTATGAAGGTATAAAGGGACTAGTTGATGCCTCATCGGTAGAAGGGGATATGATATATGCTTTGATGGTTAGTGGTTAGGTTTTAGCCATTAAGGGTGTACTAGATGGGGTAATGAGGACATAATTAGGGTGGTATGTCATGTTTCACATTGAGAAAGGACTTGGGTCAACTTGGATGGTGATGACATAGCCTTCATATTTAAACTTAATGTAATGGTGGAGGGTAAAGGGAATGGAACCCATGGAATGAATCCAAGGTCATCCCAAAAATATGTTCTATTGGAATTCACCTTGTATAACATAGAATAGTTTGGGTAGTGTGTGGGGTCCTACATGGAAATGAAGGATGATTCTCCCAAGGTAGTGGCCATGGTATCATTAAAGGAATAAAGGATGACCAAATATTCAAACTTAACATTGTCTAGTAGGTTGAGTTGGTTATAGGTGTGAGAGGAGATGATGTTTATGCTAGTTCACCCATAAATCATGACCTATTTGATGTAAGTTTGGTTGATATAGGTAGTAATAAATAGAGGAGGATTTAGGTCCTCTAGGTAGATGGAAGGTATTTCTGCATCCTTGAAGGTAAGAAGGTTGGAAATTTAAAGGGCACTAATAAAGGTGGATAGATTTTGGGGATACTTGAGTTAGACATAAATGGATTTAAAAGCCTATATTAGTGCTTGGAGGTGATGGGGAGAGGTAGAGATCAATGCATACAAGCTCATTTTTGATAAGGTTTGATGAAGTTACCTGAGGATGATCCTCCTGATGGATTTTGAGGGGTTAGATTAGGAGGCACCTAAGATAGACACCTTGGGTTTGGTTAAATATGGAGATATTTGGGTGTAGGTTAGTTGGGAGTTTGAGGAGGGGTATGTAAAGTAATGGACACCTTATCCTTCCCTTTATATTTTTTCTATGCTCTCATGACCATGTTGATGGTATAGATAGAAGGAGAGGTTGATTAGAAGGATTGGTTAGATTTATCTTCATTATGAGGTGAGCATGGAAGAGTAGGTAAGTGTTAGGTAGGTATGGTAGGTGGTTGGATAGGCATGGATTTTATAAGGGATTTTTTTATTAATAGGTAATCCTCTTCATAAATCTAATGGATGATGGTTTGGAGAGGATTTTAGTTCTCTGTATCATGGCCTGGTGTCCTATGATAAGAGCACACATGGTGGTCATTGTAACAAGTGGGTTTTGAGGCTAGAGGATCAAAGGGCCTAATGGGAGGTAAGGTTAAATAGTAGGTTTTAAATATCCAATAGAGAATGGTTGAATAGGATTCAACTAGAGATGGTAAATATTTAGTATTTTTTACTTTGAAGGTTGAACTAAGAGTTAGTTTGGGGATAGGTTTGATAGTAGGTGCCTTGGGTAAGGTGGTACACTTGGTCAATGGATTCAATTTAGGTAAGGAAGTTGATGAGCTAGAGGTACAAGACTAAAAGGTAGATATCCTAGGTACTATTGGTGTGGTAAGGAGAGGTGTGTCAAAAAGTAGTTGTGAAGGTGTAATCAAGAGAGGTAGCAGGGCTTTGGTAGAGGCAAATAGATTCCCATTCAAGGTAAAGAGATGATGCCTTAGAATGGAAGGAAAATTTGAGGTAGGAAAATTTTGGGTCTTTAAATATTTATGTGTCTTTGCCTCTTTAGTTTCTTTGGTTTGGAAGTTGATTTGTGGGATTCAAGTGGTTAGGTCTACTTTCATAGATGGGTGACTAAGGCTCAATGTAGGGAGGATACTAAGATTATTAGTAGACCTAGTTAGGATGATAAGAGAGGTCTTGGCTACTTGGGTCTTAGTTGGCTTAAGTGGTTGAGGGTTGATTAGTTTAGTAAATGTTTTATTTGTTTGGTTAGAGGGTTTGGTTGTTTGGGTAGATATGGTAAGAGGTTGGTCAATAGTAGTGGTGGGTTGGTCTGATCAAGAAAGGGTTGGAGGTTCTTGTCATGTAATATAAGAGAGGCCTAATTGCTACCAAAAGGTTCCTTGATCCATGTCAAGGTTAGAGATAAACTCCAAATTTTTCACTAGCCTAGATAAGGTTTTATAAGTGTGTTTAATTCCTTGAATGGTAGATCTAAAAGACAACCTCCTAGGTGGAGACATAGGGATGGTAACCTCATCCTCTTCCTCAATCAAAGGATATGGATTTGAGATAGGTGGTTCCTCTATGGGAGGAATAGGCATGGGGTTTTTCTCTTTGAGAATGATCTCCAAAGGGGGAGAGGCTTGCTTGATAGATAAAGGTGAGGGTTAAGTGGTAATGGTTAGTTATTTTGGTATGTCAATTAAAAGGATAGTTAATGGCTCCACTAACTCAATAAGTGGAGGGGGAGAAGATGGTATTTCCTTATCTTGGGTATCCAAAGGAAGGGAAGGTAATTATTTTACCTTAATAAGCAAAGAGGGTGAGAGATAAATGGGTTGGTCAATAGGCTCTTTAACAATGAGTGTGTTAAGGACCATGTTAACTATATGGGTATCATGAGAGCATATGATGTTGTTGCTCTCATTCTTGGTAGGAGCATAGTTTTGAAATGATTACCTAAATTTATCAAGGGCTTAGTTTGATAGTGCATTAGGGTTATCCAATGTAAGCTCCCCCTTTTCAATGAGGGATTTGACAAGGCTCTTAAAAGTATTAAACTTATTGACATCATGCCTTATCACTCAGTGGAAGGCACATAGATAATTCTCATTATACCAACTAGGTATGGGATGAGAGGAGTCAAATTATTGGGGTGGATTGATAGGAGGAAGTGGAATGATATTGGATTTAAATAAATTCTCCAAGATGGAAGCATAGGATTCTCTAAGAGGAGTGAACTAATTCTAGTTATTTTAGGTTTGGTTCCTCATATTTTGCTTTGAGGAACTAGAGGAATTAGATTGGTTGATAGAAGGTGAAGTAGTAGATTTTAGGATAACTGCATTCATATTTCCTTTGCCCTTAGTATTGGTATTGGACTAGTTGTTTGACTTGGAGGAAGAAGCTTTATTGGTTTTATAGGTTGATTTCTTATTTTTGAGATTAATCTTTCTTTCATCAATGGATCTATTATCAAAATTGTGTGCCATGGTAAAAGCCTCATCAAAGATTTATAAGCTTTAAAAATATAGGGTAGATGAGATATTCTTGTTACATACATGAGCAATGATATTTATGAGTTGGGTTGAGGCAAGGAAAAAGATAGTTGGTTAATTAAGATATTCCAATGAACCATAAAATTGGCAAAGGATTCATCCTCAAACTTCTAAATAGAGTAGAGGTTGTTGATAGACACTTTCTTGGAGATATTGATGAAAAAGTGATCTAAGAAGGTTTGAGCTAGTTGGGTGAAGGAGAAGATGGAATGTTTGGGTAAGGCACTATACCAATCCAAGGCTAGGCTAACTAGAGACATGGGGAAGGTATAGAGGAGAAGGAAATCATCATAAGTGATAAGATATAAAGCATGCCTAAATGCCCTAAGATAAAATTTAGAGAAATTGGGAAGTTCCCATTAGGGAGGATATGGATTGATAGGTACAGATGGATGGATATGCTCATTATAAATTTAGTCATATGATAATATGTTATGATCACCCAAGATGGATGATTCTAAGGTAGTAATCTTGTTCATAAATAACTTCATTAGGTCTAGTTGGGGTTGTGTGCCCAAGAGGTTATAAGATACATATTACTGAGGTGGTTGAGAGACATATAGATAGTGGGTAGAAATTTGAGAGTCCACCACATATGAGTAAGTATATGTCAATTTTTGGGTGAAAGACACATAAGGGTAGGTATATGTAGGTGGTTAGGTAGTGAGAAAATTCCCTTGTAAATTAGGGATATAACCAATGGTTGGTCTAAGGGGTGTTTTTTAGATAGGAGTGGTAGTTGGGTTGTGATTGATGGAAGGGTGGTGACCCTTGAACTGATTAGTGGAAAGGTAGGGGTATGGACACCATAAGTCTTTGAATCAGAGTGGTGGTCGATGGGTTGGGGGTAGCTAAAGGAATGCTGGTAGTACTAGAGTTAGGCACTCCTTTTATGGAGGAGTGGTTGGTAGGAGTATAAGGTATAAGGGTAGTGTTAGTTTGGGTTGGATAGTTTTTAGTGGTAACCTCAAAGGGATTGTTGGTTGATGAGGAGGCTTGGGTAGTTAATGGTTGAGTAGTAACCATGGAAATGGAGGTACTCCCCATGAAGTGGAGAGGTATGACATAAGGGAGATCTATATAAGGGGTCTAAACTGAGATATGATAAGACATGGTTGTAAGATAATGTTACAAGGCTACATGATTATTGTCTAAGAAAGAGGAAAAATATGTATCTCCTTGAGGGACCTCTTGAGGGAAGGTAGGACTTCTTAAAGGGTGAAGAGAGTCTATTGGTTTAGAGGTATAGTCCATGAATGAAGAGGTAGGTTGGCTTGGTGATAGGTTTTTTTCTACAAGGTCTCTTCATTATTGGTGAGTGAGAACCATACGAGACAAGAGAGATAGAAAGCATAAACAACCTTACTACTCAAATAAATAGAAGATAAGAAAATGATCAAAGAAATAAAATCACACTCTAAAAGATGTAATAAACCCTAAAGTTTTAATTAATCTTGTTTTTGGATTATGCCTTAAGAAGATGTGTGACTAAAATTGGTTTGTAAATCAAGTACTAGAGAAGAGATCTAAGGCTAGTTTCAAGTTGTGTTTAGGCACTAAAAAAGAATATATATTGAAATCAATACATGGCTTGGAATTGGGGCCTACCCCCTCACTTCGCACAATATAGTGATAAGGGTGTCAGGTGTTTAGCTAAAATATATTGATATCCAAATATTATACTCAACCAGAGAGCTGAGTTGGTCCTCCCCTTGGTAATGACCTCCAGGTATGATCATTGAGAAATGGTAAGGTTACCACTAAGTGATGAAATCATAGTTGGCCTTGTATTAAGCTTTTTTAATTTTCAATTAGTGAAAGTGGTTTGGTTTAGTGTGTGAAACAAAGAGTGAAGCTATAATAGATTACATTGCCTTTTAATTAAGCAATGTGAGCTAAAATTTCATTCAATTGATGTATGTACTTAATTTTAATCCCAAAAAAAACTTTTGATTTTGTTAATGAGCATATAATAAAGAGAGAATGCAATCAAACAAGAACCTAAGTAAAGACACAAGGGTCCCACTAGGCATGACAAAATGTTTCAATGAATTTCTTGCTTATTATGGAAAAGAGGAAAAGAATAAATTATGCATGAGTATGGTTGAAAACCCTGATTGATTATGTGCATGTTAAAATCAAAAGATTTTGAAGAGCTCCTATTTAGCTTGGGAGGATGACTTGTAGATAATAAAACACTAAAGAAAACTTGTTTGTTAGATAGATAGTTAGGTAAAATACCTAGCAATAGATAGATCCTGAAAGTAAGAGCTTTTGTAGGGGTTGTCAATCCACATGTTTTAAACAATTAAGTTTATAAATAGAAAATAAAGGTACTTGCATCAATGAATCAAAAGGTACTAAAATTGAATACAATGGTGTTTGCTAATATGTATGATATAAATTATTAAACTAGTGACCAAATAATTAGTACGAGTGCTAAAGGGTTGGGAACTATCTCAAAAAATTAGAAGGGAGTCTATAAATAGGCAAGAACATAAAAAATTAAGTTTGGTTTAGTGTAGATAGGTGAAATTAGCTTACTAGTTTTTGGTGCCATACTAACCTTCAATGGTTGGGGTTACCATTAATGGTTAAGGTGAATGTTGGCAGTCAAGGTGACCATCATCAGTTGAGTCAACCATCAATGGTTATTATGTATCTAGGTTGGTAATTTGGCTAATTGATGAGATCTAAAAGATGGATTTTAAGAGATGTGTAAGGCCTGGGTTGATTGTGAAATGGAAATAAAGTAGATGAATACTAAGAAACAAGTACTTGTCTTACCAGAAGTTGATTGGGTGGATGGTTGAGGTAGTTTATCTATTGGTAGAATCTAGCTTGATTTAAGTAGAGTAATAGTAACTAAAATCTTGGTAGAGAGGTGGTAGAAAATAAAGTCTCTAATATTATTGTTGGGTTATTAGATTATTTATGGTGATTGACCTACAAAATAAAATCCTAGATTCATAATCTCCTATTAATGATTGTAGATGGATTTCACCTTCATGCTCCTCTCTTTTTATAGGCACAAGCAAGAGGTGGAAGTGAAGGTTCAACTAGGCTATCTAATTATAAATAGTCCATACAAAGGCTCACACTAGGATTTGGACAAGTTATAATTAGAACAAAAAAGTATAAGGTTTTCATGATTTTGGTTAAGGTTTACCCTAACCATCGATGGTTAGGGTGACCATTGGCAGTTATCCTAACCGTCAATGGTCAAAGTTAAAAGGTAAAAGGGCTGGAAGGTAAGGTTAAGCTAGTTGAGTTAAATTGATTATGGGTGAGTTCAGTTAGGGGTTTAGAGGGTTGAATGGTCCCAAGGGGATCCTAATGTGGTAAATGGATAGTTTGACATTCATAATTATAGTGTGCATATTTTTATGTCTACACACATTATAATTTAATACAAAAAATAATATTGACTCAAAACATTATAAAAAGAAAGAAAAAAACAAGTAGAAAGAAGATGAACACAATCAAAAAATAAGAAGAAAAGTATAGACAAATAAAAATGATGAGTGTAAGAAAAATGAATTAAATCATAAGAAACATGACAATAAAATCAAAACTAAAAAAATGTAACAAAGATAAGTTAAACATAATCACAATAAAACATAGGTGAAAATAAAACCTAAAGTAATCAACATTGAAAAAGGAAGAAAATGACAACTAACTTCCTAGTCTAGGGTTGAGACTTTTGGTAGCCAACATCACTGATATATAAGGATGCTCAGAGATAACTAGGTAGTTTTGGATATAAATGAAAACAAGTGAAATCACTAACCCTAGGGGCCCCATGCCCTTGAACATTACCTACATAGTCTAAATTCTCATACCATTTAAAATGGTGTGAATGCCCAAGAAAATATGGATAGAATTCAGGCCACATGTAGTTCTCCTAATAATGGGATGAAAAATAAATAATTATTAGATGATGTTAAAATATAAGGATGCTAAGAAAAATTCAAAGATTTCATGATGTATTACACCCTAATCAAGAGGGCACTATTAGGGATGGAAATTAGTGAGAAGAAAAGATGAATAATGGGGATAGTAATTAGTTGTTAGTGGCTAAGATGCTCTTAAAATTTAAGAAACACCTACATAGTTCATGGACATCAAACTAATGTAGTTTAATACATACAAGAAGTGATGAGAAAATGGGATGATGGATGAAGGGTAAGATGAACCCATGGATATTATTAACCCACGTAATCTAATGATTGGCCATTATGATTGGTTGATATAATTGAATGATTTGCACCTAAGAAACAATATATGTAAGGAATATACTAGGAATGATATCTCCAAAGATAAGCTACACATTTTGAGGTGCCCAATGAATCAAGGTTTATAGGAGAAAATATGGGAATGATATATCCCATTAAAAAGCTACAAGATCAGATTGGTTGACTATTTAATGACTAACTAAATGAGTGCATGAGTGATGGATTGATAGATAAAGGATGGATATTGTGATGTTTTAGGTCACAATTGATAGGTATGGGAGATTGAGTGGAAATAGTAAGAAATGATTATGGATAATTGATGTGTAAACATAAATAAAGAAGATAATTGATAACATGGATTAACAAGGACTAATCATAACATGGTTGGATATGGATGGGTGGAAGAGAGAGGTAATTATAGGATGAATTATGCAACAAATTTGGTTTGCACCATGAGACTTTCCCAAAGTGCTAGTAAACTAGTTTTCAATTGTGGATGAACTATTTTTTTATTTCTTTTCTTTTTTCTTATTTTTTAATTTTATTTATTTATTTTATTTGTATTTTTTATTTGAGATGTTTGGCTCATATCACCTTTATATATATGGATATTAAAAGATACTTATCATACAAACTTGATAGTAGAGGACCAAACATAGATGATACACTATGTATCTCTATGTTTTTATGAGAATGCTATGGAAAATGATTATATATGTGAGAACAAAAATGTATCAAATAGATGTAACATGAAATTTTGTGCATGTGATAACATTTATTTTTTAGGTGATGACCCAGTTATTTAGTTTACGCAACATATGACTTTCAATTTGCATTAAAGGAATGAAAAGGTGAAGAGGATAGGTATGAAATGGTGAAGACAAAACCAAAAATCAAAATCTTGCATGGAAAAGGAAAGTAAACTAAAACTTATGAGTAGAGGAGGAAATTTTAATTATTTCTAAGCTCACAAAATAATAACTTTATTATCTATGTCTAGAGAGAAATAGCCCTGACATAATTGGTAAATAGGATAAAGTTACCCTTTTTAGCATAGACATATAGACAAGATTTTTGAAAAATGTTTTATTTAGAAATCTTTCAATTTAATATGGAATATTTTTTTTTTGACCCCTAAATGTAGTCTCATGTGACTTGGAAGGCACATGGGCTCATCACTAAAAACTATACATAGGTGAGTAAGGGCATCTCTCCCCAATGTTAATCCCATGCAACTAGTGAGATGTGAGGGATCAACACCGAATATAAGTGAAGGGTAAAATATTTTGAATTTGAATTTGATGTTTCATAATATTTAGATAATGGTGTCATTTTATTTGGAAGGAATTTACCCCAAAGTATTAGCCCCATGCAACTAGTAAGATACAAGGGCTCATCACTTAAGACCAAGATAGGTGACTAAAGTTACCATTTTTTTGTAGCATGCTAATGTTTTCTACATAGAGGGAACTATAAGAAGAGACTCTGTCATGGATAATATTATAGAATAGGTTGTGGGCTAGTATTTTCTAAGTCTTGCAATAAGATGTAGGGAAAATAACTGTACTCTGCTTGTAAGAATGAAGGAAAAAACTAATGTAATGCTAATTGTTAAAAATGTTTTACATGGGATAATAGGGTGATATGAAAAAGTGAAATGATATGATAAGCTACAGTTTTAAATTTTGTGTTATGTAAACTCACAACTAAATAATCACCAAACATGACATCTGATATGCAAGATAAAAAGTAAACAATGAAAAATGCAATGGAATGAGCGAAATGTGAAATGTAACTATAAATGGGCTAGACCCAAGTTTAAAGATACTTGTAGACAATAGGTTATTTTATTTTATATTTTATAATTTTTTTTGGATTTATTGTCATCTAAACCCAATATGCATAATACTTTTTTTTTCAATTTTTATCCCATGCCAATTCTAGATAATTTCTATCATTCTGACTGGATTTCCTCTTCAATCTCAGTTTCAATTATATCATTTACTTTGAATAGTACTTTACGAATATTAGATTGTTGAGGCCACTAAAATTTATTAATGAACCATCCTAAGTATCATTCCCTATCAAGAAATCCTTGTTGAATAAGTAAATCTAGATATAAATTTCTTTAGCAAAGTTTTTTGGTAATTTTGGTTTTTTTTGTGAAAACATAGCTATCAAATAGATCGACATTAATATGCCTAATAGTGAACTAAACTCTAAAATTCTTCTAATATTTCTTTGGATCATTGTGTAATCTAGATGCCTTTCTTTATATGGGTTGTAAGCAATATTGTTAAAGAGTATCAAGCACCAAGGATTAATGAGCTCTCCATATGTATAAAAACTAATATATCTTGAATTTTGATGTTGAATTTTATTTTAATCCCAAAATAAATTATACATCTAATTTTGATAATAAATTTGATCTCGGCCTGTATGTGGACATAAGGATGGCCTACTAAAGTAATTTTTTCATCAAATTTCCTTTTTATCAATCTTATAAATATTGGATTTAGGATGAAGAGATTTTTGGAAATATGAAGTCGTAGGCACTGGATTGAAGGCATATGATAATTCGACAATAGGTGGATTAGATGATGTTTGAGTCAAGATTGGATGTTTATCAAAAATGGGTATTTGATCAAAAATTGTTATTTGGTGGATAATGGATGAAAGATTATGATTTTGATTTGGAAATGAGATGGATTGATTTGGTTCAGAAGAGACATCTTGACATTATTGTGAAGTAGGATTTTCAAATATAAATAGATGTGGGTTCATGCTAATATATTTTACATCATCTAACTCTTAGCTAGTGTGTATTGATGTATGTTGGAACTGTAACTAGTGGATGGGAAATTTGATTGATCTTGGAAAAAAGATTACTAGTGATAGGATGATGTTGTTTAAAGTTTTAGGATCCACTAGTAACTAATTGTGTTGAAGAAGTAACTAGATTTTTTAAGGATGGATTTGTTAGATTTGGTGTTATCCCTTGATTAAAATTATAGAATTTTCCTATGGGTAAACAAGAATAAGCATTGAATCTATAAAAGTATTGTTTATGGTTTGGATTTAATTGGTTGGTTGGAAAATTGGAATAATTATCCATGTTTTTATTTCATTGGTTGATGTTTAGATATGATTGATTATGGGTAAAATTAAATAAGCATTAAAATTTGGATTCAATTGGTAGATGAGTAAGCTTGATTACATATTAAAATTTAGATTTGATTGATTGATGGGTGAGGTTGAATGCACATTCCAACTTAGATATGGATTTATTAGATGATTGATTGGTAAACTTGACTAATTATTCAAGTTTGGATTCAATTGGTAGATGTTTGGATATGATTGATTGATGGGTGAGGTTGAATGCACATTAAAACTTGTATTTAGATTTATTGGATGATTAATTTGATGTTGATTCAAATATGTTTTTGAATCAAAATTAATTGGATTGAACACTAGGTTAAGACTAAGAATGTTTGGATTTGGATTTATGACTAGATTGATCAAAGGATAGTTACACAAAGCCATTTGTCTAGTGATAGGTGATATTTATTACAAGAAAGGCTTTGACTCAAAAAAATATTAAAAAGAAGGACTTGACACTAAACTATAAGAAAAAAGACCAAAGTGCCTTAAAACTTGATTGACAACTAAATGCTTTTGAGTTTAAGTGTAAGGTTATTGTTATATTTTTTTAATGAATCAAAATAAATTTGTTCTCACTTAAGGTTTATTCATCACATGATAGAGCGCAAGGAAAAAAACAAATAAATTCCTAATTTAAATGGTCAAGTAATTACACATAAAAGGTGAAAAACTAGGATAAGATTCATGAATAACATTTGGGCCTTCTAATGTCACTTACTCATTTGTGCTCTTAGCTACGGTCTAATATTTCAAGGTACTAACCATGGAAGATCCTACCATTCCCATAGCCCACTGAGTCTAGTTCTGAGGGTGTGTGGAAGGAAACTTATTAACACTAACCACTAACTGATACACCAAAGTTGAATGATAGAAGAGGGTTTGCTAGGATTAAATTTTTAAAAATATTATCTAAGGGGATTCCTTTGAGATAATTTGTGGTATATTGAGGCCCAAAATCATGGAATAAATAGATAAATTGGATGCATAATATTGGGTCTTGTCTCAAAGTGCCCAATATAGCCATAGGGGTTTCAATGTGGTGATAATTGATGATATCATATTTAGAGGAAACTATTGAAACCCTAGGTATTAGGTCCCCTCATGTTATAGTGTGATTAAAACACACAACCACTTAAGAAATTAAAATATTTGGATCTTAATTTATATACCCCATCGGTACATGGGGTTTAGCCTATTATATGATCATGAAATCCATATTCAATAGAGTCTCTAAAAAAATAAATAAAATTTAATTGTTTGTTTCTAATTTTCAAGTATCATCACCAATGTGATGCCAAGGAAAGAGAATATGCAAACACCACTTGCGTAACATAAATAATTATGAAATTATTTTTAATACCTAAATATCATCACCAATGTGATGCCAAGGAAAGATCATACATAATTCCATAATTATAAAAAATATACTTAAAAATAAATAATTAACTCCAAACTAAGAAAGAGCATACACAAACACCACTTAGGTAACACACATAATTATGAAATTGTTTTTTATTTTTGAGTATCATCACTAGTGTGATGCCAAGGGAAGTGCATACACAATTCCATAATTACAAACAAAATACTCAAAAAAATAATTAGCTCCAAGACAAATGTGATATAATTAATAAAAACTTGAAAAACTAAATTGAAAGTGTTACTAGAAAAAGAAAAGAAACTGATTTTATTAACCCATTTGTGGAGTTTTTTTACAAGCATTTTGCAAACAATTTATTAGAGATATTTTTTGTTTTTTTAAGGAAACTTAAAACAAAGTTAGAAAAAACTAAAAAAAGAATATAAATAACAAAAATCAATTGAAAACTAATTATAAATGTAACTATGACAAATATTAGATTAAAAAAGATGAGGGAAAGTCGCACCGAGTGTAGCAAAATATATTAAGAAAATATAAAAAAGAAAATAAGATAAGAAATCAAATGAAACCTTATTCTAAACTAATACAATGTATAATAGAGATAAAAATTAAAGATATAAAGTAAAATTATACCTTAGTAATAAAATGAAGCTTCCTGTATTGTGAAACGGATTTTATTTGCTCTCTTTGGATTGTGGTTACTCACTCTTCCAAAACAAGGACAAAATGGGTGTAAACACATAATATTTTAAAATTTGATCAAATATTAATGTTTTAAATATTTTAGGAACCCATTGAGTCTTAATCTTTCAGAGTGCATGCCCTATGGGGTGCATTGAGAAAGGGGTGAGTAAACCATTAGTGATTTACAAGATTATTGTCCCTTATTTCCACTTATTACCAATCCAACTAGCTCCTAAAATCCATTCCCTAAGATATTACTCCTCTTTTACACACTCCTCCAATATTTTCTCACTTTCCATCCATTTTTTATCACCTTAATCCCATTTTTATAGTTTACTATACTATGTTGACTAGGTCGACCCTGTATTATTTTTGGTAAAATTCATTTAGGGTCTAGGTTAGTGATTGGCTGACCTAGCCCATGACCTAATGAATTTTTGTCCATAAATAGACTAGGTTGACTGGGTCAACCTTGTTGGTCAAAACTATCAAAATGGATTAATGTTAAATCCACCTATATATACAAGATCATTTCATAATTATTTACACAATGAATTAGAGTTATTATTCACTTGCACTTCTTTACAATATGCTCTTCCACCATTCTACTTGAGGATTCTTAGATCAGGGTTTCTACTTAGAGAATATAGTATTATGGATAGGTATTAGATGATTTGGCCTCTTTTAGTGATCTTTACAAACTAGAAAAACCTCTTGGAAAGCCCCTTTAGTAAAGGGACAGAATGAGTCTTGAAGGGTTCATCTTTTAGGTAAGTATTCTTTAACTTTGCTCCTCTTTTTAGTAGATAGAAGTAGAATATGTATTGGCTTCAAATAATATTACTCTTCTTCTCTATGTATTAGGGTCTTACTCATACATATCATAATTGAGATTATCGATGAGGCTACCAATTGATTCATTTTATAGCCTCACCCATACCTAGTATATATCTTTTTCCATGTAAACCGCAAAAGTATCCATGACTTATGCAAATGACTGAATGAATTTATGATTTTGTATCAGTCATTTGCATAAGTCATGGATACTTTTGCAGTTTACATGGAAAAAGATATATACTAGGTATGGGTGAGGCTATAAAATGAATCAATTGGTAGCCTCATCGATAATCTCAATTATGATATATATATATATATATATATCATAATTGAGAATATATATGTTATATTATGGATTTTTGATGGTTCTTCCTTGATTAGATTATACTTATGTAACTTTATTTAACAAGAATTTGAAAGATAATGTAAGGCTACAGGATCTTGTTAGATCACAACACTTATAGGTTGCCCACAAAAAATTTAGGATTCACCTACAAGTTTCCCATAACCACTACAAAGTGCCTACAACAACTATAAGCTTCACTTATAGGTTGTTTTTAGCCACTATAGAGTGCCCATAACCACTATAAGCTTCACGTACATGTTACCTGTAGCCATTACAGAGTGCCTGCATCAATTATAGGTATCACTTACATGTTACTCATAGCCACTATAGAGTGATCGTAGTAATTTTAATCTTTATTTATAGGTTGCTCATAATCACTATGTAAAACAAAGCTATTATTGTGATCAAATTTTAATAACACATCCATATTGTTTTGAGAATTGAATGGATGATTAGAAAGGATCATAGTTTTTGTATGGACTCCCTACATATAATAAAATTTGGATGTACTACCAAAGATGAGGAAGATAAGGATAATGAGAAATAGACAAAAATAAATAAAACAACAAAAAAATATATCTTGTCCTTAACCCAGTCAAGCCTAAAATAAGTAACTTCAGTTACCAACCATTTGAAGGTTGATTAGAGTAGTTTATAAATTATATTTATTTTTTCTAATCTAGGGGTCTTTGGTTAAAATTTATTAAACTACCTTCTATATTTAATGGTTAGAGCCTAGATCAGATTAGGAGTTAGTTAAGTTAGATCGATAATAATAGAAATATTGGAACTATAATAATTACATTTAGACTATTGTAATCTTCTATAGAAATATTTAATTGCTATAGAATTGAGTAATGAGAAAGTTGATTTTATAAGAAGTTTGTGAATTCTCTCAGAGAAGGATTGGAGCTCAATTATGAATGAGGAAGGACCCCCTTAGAAGTAGTTACAGTGAAGATATTGACCTTCTTTAGTTTTAGTGTATTTTTTAAGTTGATCTTATTACTATTTTGATGATATAGGTCTGATGCATGTGTGATTCATAAGAATGAACTAGTTTTACAATTCTATCACAATAGTTTCATCATATAATTATTTGGTGAATTCAACATAAGTTTATTGTACTGCAACTAGAAAAGCAAGTTGATTCCTGAATCAATGTTGCATATATAGTGTTGACATCCTTGAAAAGTATATGCACCCTATGTTGATAATTAATGTTAATCAAACTCAATAATATAGTAATCACTGGGTAATTAGTCTACACAACATTTTGGTGCCATTACTAGGGAGGGTGTCAATTATTATTTTCTAAAATCAATCATTTTTTTAAAGATTGATTAATGCATTATTTTACCTAACCAAGCAAGTTGAGTGAGGACACTATGGTGTCTTATTCCAAATGTATAAGTTTCTAAAGATATAGTTCTAGTTGGGTAAGTTGAGTGATGGCACTATGGTGTCTTATGCTAGATGTCTAAGTTTCTAGAAGAAAATGATGCATCAGTCACTTAAGTTCATGTTTCTAGAATTTATTTCCTATAAGAGTGATTTATTTTCTATAAAATATACTTTTAATTTTCCTAATTTCATTCCTATTTTCTAAGATAACTTTCCTTGTTTCATTTCTTATTTTCTAGGATAATTTTCTTGCTTTCATTTCCTATTTTATAGGACAATTTTTTTGTTTTCATTTCTTGCATTCTAAGATAATTTTCCTTCTTTTAGTAGATAATTTTATTTCTTTCTAGAAGTAAAATTTCAATTCCTATTATTTGTATTTTCACACTCCTTTATTTTTTGCATTATTTTTACTTATTTATAAATAACCCCTTGGAACACACAAAAATGAAAGAAAAACTAACCCTGTGTAGGAAGGGACAAGATAGCTGAAGGAGTGACATAATGTTTATGTAGAGAAAAAGAGATTATTGAGGGAGATTCCTACCAAATAAGCTACAAGTTGATACTAGGAAATAACTAAAAATACCAATAGCAACTAAGAATCCTATTGAATAATATACCATAAGCTAGAAGGCTCTTAAAGAAGAGAACACTACAAACTGAAAGAGGCAACTTGCAGAAGAATCACTACTAGATTTGAAAAAATAAATAGAAGTAGAGGAAGTATTAGATAAGCTAGTAAGAAGAAATGAAGGAGAGGAACTAAATGAAACATATAATTTAGAGAGTAACATATTTACGAAATTCCATTAAGGCTTTCTTAATCAAATCAAAGAAAGCTCAAGAGAATCTTTAGACCTTTCATCTAGTAAAAAGACTAAGGATCAGTAGATAAACATTTAATATCATGCTGACTAAAGGATTGATATAAAATTTGAGGATAAGATATTGAGTAACTTTTTTATATATATCACAAGAAAAGACATCATGAATAGAAAAGGAGACTTTTTGGATAACAACAAGACTCTAAACATAGTCACTTTTGAATTTCTTATTCTAGATGCAATAGGTGTAACACAAATGAAAAATATCCCACCCTCAACCTTGCCCAATTTTAGAGGTATATTATCAAAATAAATAAATACATTTTTTTTTCAAATTTTATATCCTCCTTAGAAGCTATGATTATAGTCAGAATGCACAAAAATTGAAACTTTTTCCAACCACCCTCAAATACTTAACACTTCCCTGGTTCATGGGACTGGGTAGTAATTCAATCCACAATTGGGGGGACATGAAATAAAAGTTTATAACTAAGTATAAATAATATGGATGAGAAATAAATTATAGAATAAATAAATAAATGACATATTTAGGATGACTCAAGAAGGAAATGAATCTTTGGAAGACTATGTTGAACGGTTCATGTTTAGTGTACAAAAATTCAATCAAAGTGCACTTGTAGAAGAGCCTTTAAAAATCATCTTCCTAAAAGGAGTTAAAGAATATTGTCTAGAATATTTGGACATAATGAGTGGGGGAGATATCTCTCAAATTATATTCACTAAAATCAAAGAGCTAAGCAAACATTATTCTAGGTCTACCATAAACAAAGTTTGGGGTAACAAACTTCCACTAGTAGCTGTAAATGGCCTATCAAAATTTAAAGTTAGTAACCTATTACAAGACATTAAACAAGATATCATTAGTCACTTGGACACCCACTATATAGCCTACACTCAAGGCAAAATCAAGCAGTTTTAGATCAAGCTTTGACTATTTATTGTCTAGTTTGTAAGAAAAAGAAGGTAGATTATAGATGTCATAAGGTTTGGGATAAATTAGCTAACATCACAGCTGAAGAACCATAAATATTAGATCTACATGTTATAGGAGGAGATGGAGACCAAGTTTTCTTGTTACATAAATATAACCATGGATTTAATGACCATCTTATTTAAGTATGGGACATAATCATCTTTTACAAATTCTACCTCATTTAATTCATAATTTACAAATACTACTCTTAATTAGATTGGTATTTGGATGAACGTCCTACCTCCTAATTATAGATGGTAGCCAACTTAGACAAGCTACCCCACCACCTCCTGGTAGACTCAATAAAATGTATCCCCATCTTGGACACAAGATTGGTAACCACCCCAAGGCCCACCCTTCACAAACTAATGGAAACAACCCTGGAGACCCAATCAGTGTTAGGGAAACCCTCAAGGAGGATTTCCTCCACAACAATAATAAACTCCTAATCTTATTCCCAATACACAAACTACACCCAAGATTAACTAGCTCCCTACCTAACCTATGTAGAATCTTGTGAATAAACTGGTGCTACCCACATTTAGTACTAAACCTATTTAATACTTAACATACATAATAAACATTAATGAAGTTAACCTATATTTAGGAAAAGTTTTACCATTCCCAACACCACCCATAATAATGGATTTAGATCATGAAACCTTAGAATATCATGTTAACCCACCTCCATCACCATAAGAACTCTTTGAACTAGCAAATAAAGTTGTTGATAAAACAACCCCACCATTCCTAGAATGTCTCAACCTTTAATGCCATGCAATTGAACCTAAGTTTGATTTCATGGGACAACTCAAGAACTTGTGTAGAAATTTCTCTTTTCTAGGCCATCAAAGATGTACCCATATATTCCAAATCTATTAGAGACCTCTATCGATGAAAGCTTAGAAGGAAGAAGAAGGATCCCAATATAGTCCATGTGATTAACTAGTTGAAAGACCTTATGTTGGGGAATACCCTACCAAATAAATATTCAGATATAGGATGCTTAGTAGTAACAATTTAGATCCATGATCAGTAGTTATCCAATACATTGATAGACCTTGGGGCTATAACAAATGTAATGACAACTAAAACTATGCACAAACTACATTTGAATAATATTCATCCTACATCTATAATGCTAAAAATGGCTAATAGATCTATAATTAGACTAGAAGGAATCATTGAAGATCTTGTCATTACTATAGATTCTTAGGAGTATCTTGTATATTTCATCATGTTATAGTCTATGTTTAATTTGGGTAGATATCCTCTTATCTTAGGATGTCCTTGGCTTGCCATAACTAATGCCTTTATTAGTTGTAGATCAGGTGATATGTTGATCTCAAATGACAACCACACTAATAAGTTGGTCCTTTATCCCCCAACATAGCTAGCCTTGGCACTAGAGCATGTGTTAAGGGCTGAAGAAGATGAGACAAAATAACCTCCTTGGATTCTTGTATTCACCATAGACCATGCATGCACCTTAGTTGATCAAGAAGAAGATGAAATTCTCTCCAATGTTTTCTATAATAATTACCAAACTCATTCTATAAATCTCAGCCATCTTTAATGTGTTGAGTGCCCATTTTCTAACCTCTGGGAAGTAGATAAATCTAATGCATCTATATAGGAAATATTCCACCAGTTGATACCTCATAGATGTAGCCAAACTAGATCCATTAGTAATATAAAAATGATGAAATCAATCTCATATTAAATTGAAATCTCTCCAATAAAAATATTGCTTATTAATAGCAAGCTAGAGTTAAATAAGGAAAAGTGCTTAGTTAGCATGTTGCATGCAAACCAACATGATTTTACATGGGATTAAGAGGATATGCAAGGAATCAACCCAAAAACATGCACACATCATATCTACATCAAAGAAGAGTTCCAACCAATCAGATAACCATAACATAGGATGAATCTAGCTCTTAGAGAAATAGTTAAAATAGAATTATAAAAGCTCCTGATTGCTAGATTTATATATCCCATCTTAGACAATGAATGGGTTTCACCATTGGTAATTGTACCAAAAAAATGGTGAATAGTGTGTATGAATATAATATAGGGAACTTAACACATCAACTAGAAAAGATTACTTTCCTCTACCCTTCATTGATCAAGTGTTGGACACACTAGTAGGAAAGAAATATTTTACCTTTCTAGATGGATTTAATGGTTAAAAATAGATTAGAATCACTCCTAAGGAGAAGGAAAATAACACATTTACTTGTCCCTAAGGTAATTATTCTTATGTTGTATTACCCTTTGGGTTGTGTAATACTCCTATAATATTCAAGATGGTTATCCTAAGTATTTTTGTAGATATGGACAATGAATGTATATAAATCTATATCAATGACTTCACTATTTATGGAGAAACATTTGATGAGTGTCTCAAGAACTTGTAAAAAGTTTTGTAATGTTGTTAGGAGCACCATTTGTCTCTCAGTCCTAAGAAATGTTACATGCTTATGACAGAAGGCATTGTCTTAGCCCACCATGTATCTATTAAAGGAATTAATGTTAACCCTATAAAAATTAGCATCATAAAAAACTTAGCTATTCCTCAAAAATAAAAAGATGTTAGGATTTTTTTAGGGCATGTTGGTTACTGTAAGAGATTTATCAACAATTTATAGAAAATTAACAACACCATTATTCACTCTTTTAACCAAAGATGCTAAATTTCATGGGCTCCTACCTATGATATAAACTTCAAATAATTAAAGGAATTATTGACCATCACCCCTATTCTGTGTGGTCCTGATTGGAAGATTTCCTTCCATATTCACATAGATGCTTTAGATACTTCCCTAGGAGTTGTACTAGGCCAAAAACAAGAAGCACTCAATTATGCCATATATTTTGTAAGTAAGAACCTACAAACAATAATATTAAATTACAAATTTACTAAAAAAGATTTTTTGGTAGTAGTTTATGTTATCAACAAGTTATATCACTACATCATAAGGTATTAGGTCTTTGTTCATATAGACCATGCAACTATTTAGTACCTTATGAATAAACTAGTTGTTTTAGCCAGAGTGATAAGATGGTTGCTCTTATTACAATAATTTGATATCACTATTATAGATAAGCCTAGTAGGGACAATGTCATGGATACTATATTGATATTGTGAACTACCTTGTAATAGGGATACTTTCACAACACTTCCTCCCTAAATAGAGAAGAACTTTGATTCAAAAAAGTGACAGATATTGATGGCTATTTAGATCTCTTTTCTATACTGGGCATGAATCCATCATCAAAATATGTCTCAGAGAAGATGAAGTTCTAGATATCCTCAAAGCCTACCATTATCAATCCTGTAGAGGACACTTTGTAGCCAAATGTATAGTAGTAAATATATTGAATACAAGATATTATTGGCCCTCACAATATAAAGATGCCATAAGGTATACTACTGATTGTGATAGATGTTAGTGTATGGGGAGACCTACATATTTAGAGGAGATGCCTTTGTAGCCTCAAATGGTGCTTGAACCATTTGAAAAATGGGGCTGAGACTTTGTAGTACATTTTGATCCTAAATCCAACAATAAAGAGCACCTCCTTGTATTTACTAACTATGTCACTAAATAGGTGGAAGTAAATGCTCTTACACATGCTAGGGATGAAAAGGTGGTAGCTTTCTTCCATGAAGAAATATGCATAATATATGGTGTGTCATGATAAATAGTCATTAATAAAGGACCCTAATTCACTTCTAACTTAATTACTACCTTGGTCCAATAATATGAGATTAAATATACGAAATCAACTCCATATCATCTATAGTCTAATGGACTGGTGAAAGTCACCAACAGGGAGTTAGAAAATATTTTGACAAAGATAGTTAATATATCTCATAAGGATTGAGAGGCTAGACTTCTTGAAGCTATTTGAGCTTACAAAATCACATGGGAGACCACTATAGGCTTAACTCCATATGATTTATTTAATGGGAAGAAACCTATCTTGTCAATTAAATTTGAGCACAAGACCTTACAAAAATCACTATATTTTGGGATGGATATATCTAAAACATAGAAATAAAGGTTTCTAAAATAGAATGACTTAGATTAATGTAGACAATATGTTTTATATAGCATAGAGATTATACAATAGAAATGGATTGGATGGTATGACAGGTACATTAAGACCAGGAAATTCAATGTAGGAGATTGGGCCCTTCTTTTTTACTCCAAATACCAAGATCATAAGGGAAAACTCCAAACCAGATGACTTGGTCTTTTTGAAATTGAGCATGTTTATGACAATGGATCAGTGTAACTTTAAACCATTGATCTTGTAAGATTCCATCTACTAGTCAGTGGCCATAGATTAAAGTTGTATAAAAAGCCACGCACTCAATAAAAGTTTACTAAATACATACACAACCAATTACAAGATGGATATAATGATGTACTAGATAAGCATGATGTCTTGCCAAAAAAAGGAGCACCAGCCAACACTTAGATTACAAAGGAGAGGAGGACATCTTAGCCCTCCTCTAGTATGATAAATGATAACTTTACTTAGTCCTTGATAGTCACCCTTCTAGGTGCCTTGGAAAGGACCCTAAATAAAAATTCCATTGCAACCATCAAGTAGAGTGAAAAAACATCCAATAATGAAAACCCATTTTTGGGCATTGTTGGTAGATTTTTGGTAGAAAACCATCCTACTGGCTACCTAGAACTATAAAATAGGCCTAAATAGAAAACCAACTTACTGGCTATTTAGGGGTAAAAAAGAAAAGAGGCAAGGAGAAAAGGCACTCATTTTGAGCACAAATATCCATTTGTTACAAGCAATTCTATAGCTACTACAAACACATTTTGCATAGCTAAAAATCACTTTGTATCCTACTATGGGCTCCACCTATAGATATTATAGGTACCTCCCAATGCATATTTTCACCTTTCTAATGCATGCATGTTAGATCCTCCTAAAATATAAGCTATGGTTTGGCTATTGGCTTTTGAGAAATGCATGGAAGTCATCAGACAACCTTGTAGAGGAGCAGAGTATTGGAGCACCAAAGTAAAACTTCTTGCTCATAATCACTCCTAAATAATAGGCTAGAGAGCCACATTAACAACAAATACTTTCAATCTTCATTTGGAGTATTGAAAACCAAAATTTATGCTTATAGGGACACACATGACTCACTTTTAGTTTTTGGTCATTTAATAGAGGTAATTTCACTAAGTTAAATAGTGAGATCTTAGATTTCTTTAGCACATAGGCCCCATTATTGAATATCTTGTTGATTCTTAAAATACACATCCACTAGGCATAGAACATATAGGGCATAAAATAACATAGAGATAATTATCAGTAGGCTCATGCAAAGGAAGATCAAACTATAGTAGAACCCTCAAACACCCTCTTCCATGGTCATAAAACACATGACTTAGATCACCCAGCTCTGAAATAACCACTTGGTGGTAAGAGCACAATAATATCTCATCCAAGTTAAGACCCCTATTCGAATTCCATGTAGGCAAATTAAGGGAACCATAAAAGATTAACATCTAATGATCTCATAATTATTCAAAAAGGGCCCACTTCAGTCTAATTCCAATTACCATTCCAATCATGACATTCCATCACTCACTCACATGCAAACCCTCGATGTCACCTTTGGTACATCATTAACAAAAAGGTACTTCATATATTTTAATCATTAAAAAGTATTCATTATTTTAATACTGCATGTATGATATTAATAAGATTATTCAATCATGATTCATGTCATTCATTTCAACTCCCATCTAAACCTACAATTATACCCATAATTATAACCCCATTATATCCTTTCCTTCATATTCATTCCATGTCACCTGAGGACATGTGACAACTCAAGTGGGGGGAGGATGTTATGGGTGAGAATACCATGCACTATGAGAACCATATGTGTGGGATTAGATTCCATAAGGATGACATAATATCTTATAGGGAAAGCAATATATTTCATTGATTTCCTGTTGCAATCATAACCATTCCTATAAAACTAAAAAATTCTATAACTTGTAACCTTGTAACCTGCAACCATAGATCTACCATTGTAGCAAACCCTACTTAACTATAGATAGATTTTCATAAGCCAAACAAGAGTGTGTTTCCACTTATTAGTTGAAATTATTAATATATAAGCTAAACTTAGTAATATGGTAGGGTTAGTCATGAGGAGATAACACATGGATCATAGGCAACTTTAGGGAGACCAACCTAGCTAGGATATCTTCAATAGAGCTAGTTGGACCATTTATTTTGAGAAGTTACAATATTTCTCCAAACCTCTTGATAAAGAGTTTGTATTATCCTTTAATGGATACCAAGCTAATGTATATGGCATCACATTCTTAGTCACTAAAGAACTATTGAGCTAGGTAATTGGGCTACCAAGTATAGGAGAGAATTAGCAAGACAAGCTCAATAGCCAAAAAGCCAGACAAAGTTTTATTAGGAGAATGAAATACTAGTATTGAAGAAATGTGGTGTGGAAAGACCCAGGTTATGTATATAATGGATGGATATATCATCATACATCATTAGGTACATGACCTATGAAGGAAGGTATTCCATAATTTATACCCTCTAGTTCAAATTTTTGAATCATTTAAGGCATAATAGAACCATTAATGTTCCAAATTTATTATGAAATATTTTTAAAAGGATGTCCAAAGAGTCCAAAAAAGGTATTGAAATATCCCTATCCCATCATTTCCTAATATGGTTGATAAATAAACAAGGAGTAAACTCTATTAGACCTGATCTAATTTGGGAGCAATTTCTAGCAATAGGGAATAATGAACCTCAACAATAAGAGGGTAATAATGAAAAGGAATCCTTTGAGTAGGCCCAATAGATAGTATAAGAAGCTATTATGGGTACTAGTGCTACTAGCTAGCCTATAACTACTAAGGGTATATCTAAAACTATTATAGGTAGATGAAAGAGAAGGAAACTAGTCCTACCTCCTTCTGACATAGAGGAAGAAAACCCACAATAGCATAATTCCTTCTTGCACTATCTCAACACAGTTTGATTACTCCACCATGGCTCATTTAGAATAAAAGGAAGTTATTATATCAACTTCTACACAAGAATAACAAGTTTCATTAGTCATCTCTCTTAAAAGGAAAATGAAAACTAAAGAAAAGAAACCCATTATGCCTAGGGTTTGAAAGACCCCTAATGAGTTTAAAATTGAAGTATGGTCTACTGATGAGGAATCTACCAATATAGAATAATAGCAATCACCTCAGCCATCTAGATTCACTAAAGAGGACATTAATCTCCTAAAAGACATTAGGTATACAAAAGAGAAATTAAGAATAGCAGATCAACATGTAAAAAAAGAGGAATTGGTTAAAGGAGATACCATGGAAAAGGAAGTAGAACAAGAAATACTTCATCATACCCAATAGTTCCAGACATTGGAACAAGATTTGAAGGAAATATATAGGCTAAGGAATGAGATTAAAAAATTGAAAGGAAAAAGAAGTATTGAAACACTTCTAGGGGAAACAGAGTTTGTAAAACCTTCTATGGATAGAGAAAAGGTCTTGTAGGAACTTACAGTAGCTTCCCTGAAGGAACCTATAGTAACTTCATCGACCTTGGCTATTGAATCACTTGTAAAAGATTATGCTTTGGGTTTGCTACCACCCTTCTACCATAGATTTTATCCTCCATTTCCCACTACAAAAACACCTAACAAAAAATAAGTTATTGATATGAATATTTTAGCTTCCACACCTATATAAATTGATGACCTCCTACATTTTCTTAAGGAGCAATTTGGTGATGATGAAACTCACTACATGGAGTTAGTCCAAATATTTAAAGGTATATGTTTAAACCAAAAAAAATAATTAGAATTAGAACAGAAAATGGAAATAGATGAAACAAGATCAAGTATATGAAGGAAAATATTGGTAAAATGCATGAAACCACTAAACTATTGATGGAGTACAGACCACCTTCTAGGGTGTATGTTATGTACTTGGAAGAGAGATGGCTAAAATTCAGGTATGACAAGATCTATAATGATCAATCTTACATGGTTTGTGACCCCAAATATTTCTTTGAATAATATAGACATGCTAACCTTTACCTCCAAGCTTATTTAAGTGAGTTTTACATCCACCAATATGTTTTACCTAGTGATATAGAATGGAATCCAAACATCTATTTAGGGGATGTCTTGCTAAATTTATTTTCTTCATATGTTCTAAATGAAACAGAAAGAAGGAAAAAATAGAAGAATATCAAGAAAAATAAAAAGAAGCTACTTAATGATTAGGAGTGAATAAATAAATCTAGATGTTGTAATAGATGAATGGATCTCCTTCATGAACATAGACACTCCATAGTAATGGGTTATTAGAAAATAGATAGAAGTTCAAAATCGTTATTTGAGTCTTATGGAAAGAGATGGCAAGAAATTTTTTATTGTTTGTTCTCAAAAATGGGTATAAATCTTGGATGATTTGAAAAGAAAGGAACCTTACTCCCCTAAAAACATTAGGGAGGCCATCCATAGAGTATACTTGAATATTGAGCTTTTTATAAAGTGGAGGATATAATGGTTACGGTTGATGTTTCAACCCCTATATTCTAGTTCCCAATTCCTGACTGGGAGGGAAATGTTTCAATTGATAGAGAGACAAAGAAGAAAATATGGGGACACATTGAGAATGCTAAAGTTTTTTACATCTTTGAAGGGTTAGGCTATCCTAAGGCCCTAGACTTTATGAAATTTTGTGGTTTCAAAATGTAGCCAAGACTTGCTCAAGGTTGAGTAAGAGGTTAAGTACGGGGTGTGATGAGGCCACCAATTACTTCATTTTATAGCCTCATCCATACCTAATATATACAATTTTTCATGTAAACCCCATAACTATCCATGACTTATGCAAATTAATGAATGAATTCATGATTTTGTATATGCATTGATATATATTTTATGTTATGGATTATTGATGCTTATTCCTTAATTGGATTATACTTATGTAACTTTATTTAACAAGTATTTGAAGGATAATGTAAGGTTGTAGGATATTGTTAGGGAACAAAAATTATAAGATACCTACAATAACTTTAGGCTTCACCTACAATTTTCCCATAGCCACTACAAATTGCTTGCAAAATTGTAGGCTTTACCTACAGGTTACCTGTAGCCACTAAAAAGTGCCCGTAACAATTATAGGCTACACCTATAGGTTTCTCACAGCCACTATAGAGTACCCACAACAATTTTAGGCTTCACCTGTAGGTTTTCCATAGCCACTACATATTTCCTATAACAACTATAAGTTTCACTTATAGGTTACTTGTAGCTACTGTGTAAAATAGAGCTATTCTTGTGATCATATTTTAAGAACACATCTAGATTATATTGAGAGCCAAATGGATGATTGGAAAGGATAATAGTTTTTATATGTACTCCCTACATATAAATAAATTTGGATGTGTTTCCAATGATTATAAATACAAGGACAATGGAAAAGACACAAAAGGAAATAAAACAACAAAATAATATACCTTGTCCTTAACCCAGTCAAACCTAAAATAAGTAACTTTGATTACAAACCACTTGAAGGTTGATTGTGGTAGTTACTAAAGTATTTATATTTTTCCTAATTTGGTGTCTTTGGTTAAAATTTAATAAACAACCTTCTATATTTAATGGCAAAGCCTAGATCAAATTAGGATTTAGTTAAGTTGGGTAGATAATAGTAGAAGTATTGGAATTATAGCAATTACATTTAGAATATTATAATATTCTATAGAAATATTTAATTTCTATAGAATTGACTAATGATAAAGTAGATTTTTTAAGAAATTTGTGAATTCTCTCAAAGAAGGATTAGAGCTCAATTCTGTATGAGGAAGGGCCCCGTCGAAAGGAGTTATAGTGAAGATCCTGACCCTCTTTAGTTTTAGTGTTTTGTGTAAGTTGATCTTATTATTAGTTTGATTATATAGATGTGATGTATGTGTGATTCATAAGTGTAAAGTATTTCTATAATTCTATCATAATAGTTTCATCATATAATTATCTGGTGAATTCAACAAAAGTTCATTGTACTATAACTAGAAAAGCAAGTTAATTTTTGAATCAATGATGCATATATAGTGATGACATCCTTGAAAAGTGTACACACCCTAGGTCGATAATTAATGTTAATTAGACTCATAAATATGATAATCATAGGGTAATTAATCTGCACAATAATTGTCTTATGCATGTTTATTTATTTACTAACCCTCATATTATGCCACAAACTTTAGTGAGCACTAGATTATATTTTTTTTGCTTTACTTATTATTAGTTTAGTGAAATATGAAAACATAGGACCTAACTATGGTTATTACATGATTGTGCTTGACTAAAGGATTTAAAACCCTCCATAACATTGTGTACTGTGATAAGAGATCCCTAATTGGGTCTAGAGGATCCCCATATTGGTCATGCTCCCAATTATCTAATGTATCCCCAATCAAAAATGTAAGTATGATCTATCTTCTCTAAGTTAAGATTGATTTATAGACATGATGTATTTAATATTTCATACATTCTAGTGAACTCAACATGAATCTAACTCTTACAAGTTTTCTTTTACATTTTTCATTATTTTATCATTTTATTTATTATTTTTCTACATTGGTAATACTAGGTCAATAATGTCAATATAGTCTCTAACTTCTATGCACATGTTTAACACATAGCCACATCAATATGACTATGTTTTGTTTGTGTAAGTTTTTTAATTTGGTACATGCTACAAAGTCAACTCTATCGACATAGTGCACTTTTAGACTTCTAGAGATGCTACTAGGTTGACCCTATTGACACAATAGACTTTTAGAGTTTTATAAAATATATTGGGTTAACATTGTAAACATAAATAGGGAACTGCAAAACTAGGTTGACCTAGTTGACCTAGTTGGTAGAATTTGCAAGTATAAATTAGGGTACTTTAATAGCAATTTCATTTTTATCTACATCCTCCAACCCACCAAGTTCCCTTCTCTATTTATTTATCATTTCTATTATTCATTACAGTTTTATTTATCACACTTTATAGTCTTTAAAACTACCCCTATACAGTAAACTGGGTCCACTCTATTGATCTGGTTTTATATTTTGTCTTCTATCTAGAAGACTAGGTCAACACTATCTACATAATTATTTAATATACCCTTGATTTACTAGTATAGTAGTGACACTGTCAACTCTATTCTATAATCTTTGCATACACTATCATTTGAACCAACACTATACTATGTTTTAAAGATGAAATTAACACTTATATGCTAGAAATTAGCTCACACTTTCATTTTTAATTACTTACATGTTTAGAATAGATCACATAGTCTAATTAGGTGGTTTTTAAATATACCATTCATCTTCACTATTTTATATTTTCTTTCACACACTACCAAATCATAAAATCTTAACAACATATTTAATAATTGTCTACCCAAGGCCTACCTACTTAGATTTCATCAGCAAGGGGGAAGTTGACTTGGTTTTATGGACTAGTATAAACATGTGGTTAATGATATATATTAACAAATCACTTGACACCCTTATTATTGTAGTGTGTGAAGTGAGGGGGTAGGCCCAAATACCAAGCTAGTAACATTGCCAACATAGATCCTTTTTAGCCTAAATATCTTGAAACCATCCATAAGTTGTTTTATAGTTCCTTTTTTATAGACAACTTCCCATCACACTTAAAATCATACTTTAATAATGTAACAACATTCAAGATGACCACTAAGCATTTATTTTCTAAGTTGATTGATTGATCTTTGCTTAATTATATGTTGTATTGCAAAAAATTACATTGGAAAACATTGGTGCAAAGTTTTGTGTTATGTGCCTCAATTGGATCATCCTAATTGACCCAATTGATTGTGTGTTTCTCTTCATTCTTTTCTTTCAAAATTACTGACAAAATTTTTCTTATTTTAGTACATAATCATTTTGTTTGACATAGTCTCTTACAAACTATCTATTTTTTCTACCTTCCATACTAGGTTGAACCTATTAACATTAAACTCTTTTATATTTCCCAAGATACATAAATAGGTTGACTCTATCAATTCTACATCTTTTTTTACCTATTTGTTGCCTAGGTTACATAACTAGGTCAACCTTGTCGACTCTATATCCCTATTTTCTTAATTTCCAACACCTATTTTTTGTACTAGGTTAACCCAATTGACTCTATTCTCTTACTACTTTCCCTATCTATCTGAATCAATTATTTCAATTCCCCTTTTAGTTTCTCTTAACATTTTTTTCATTTCTCTCAAGTCATCATGAGGTCCCCTATAATAATATTCTTGGATAACTTGAATCCATTTAGATACTATATGAGATGTTCATTTATCCCTCTCTTTTTCTTCTAAGAGAATCATCACCTTTGGGGCACCTATTCCCCTCCTTCATTTGTGGCTTATAACAAGGTGAAAATAATACCTCAAGATGAATTTTATGGGTCTAACCTTTTCTATACCCATCAAGATACTTCTCATCTCTAAAACCTTAATACTAATGTGAGAACAATTGACACAAGTTTAAACAATAATCCCACTAATAATCCTTCTACTAATAACCCTCCAATTAATAATGATTTGGGGAGTGTTCCTACAAACACCAACCCACCTATTGATACAACTCAACTTCTTACAATAAATGAATATAATATAAACTTTTAAGACCTCTCAAATGGTGTAACTCCTACATCATTTGATTAATATGACTAATCAACCTTTAGCTATCCATCCTCAAGAAAATCCCAATTACATTTCTCCACCTCTTAGAGATGCATTAGTCAATTTTATTACTCAACCCATAATGAATATCAAGATGCTTCAAACTATTCAAAATGAGCCTTTAGCTGCCTTCATTATGTCAATTGATATTGGTAACATATCTCCAAATATCAAATATAATGGGATGAGAAGATCCTCCTATAACAATTAATAAAAATACATGAAATAACAATAATTAATAGAATGAATTAATAGATTTAGTTAATTAATAAAACACTTGAAAATATTGAATTGGTCACATGACACTTTGAGGGGGAAACCTCCTTTGATCAAGCTTAATACAATACATTTGTGGATACCTTCCTTAGCCTCAACACTTACTTATATACCAAGTATAATATAAGAAACTACTACTTCCCTTGAATGTGGGATAAAATAAAATGCTCATGGGATGACTTACAAAGCATATGCTTCCATATAAACTATTACACTAATAAAATAAAGAGAATGGTTAGTACGGGTTCCTAACATCCCCTCACTCTTCAAAAAAGTATTTTCCTCAAAGCTTTAGAGGTGAGAATAGATGCTAAATCTAAAATAGTGGTTCCCATGTTGTATCCTATAATTACATTTCATGCCACTAAATTAAAACCTCTATGATGGAGTAGGAGTGAATTTGGCATGTGTGCCTATCCAATATTACCTCTAGCTTTAGAATGATGGACCCTTCATTATCAAGTTTTAGTAAAATAGTCTACACTCTGATATTTGTGATAAGAAATTTCTTCAGACAAGAGACATGAAATACTAGATAAACTTAGTAAGATGGTGGTAGCTATAACTTATAATCAACTAAACCAATCTTATTGAGAACCTTACAAGGCCCATAAAACTTGGGAGCAACTTATGATGCCTTTTGAGTGTCAGGGAGGGTTGTTTGTATGGATGTAGGTAACGAAAAAACATATCACCTACTTGAAAAGTACACTTAGAATGATGTTAATCAGTCTGTTGTTTTATTTGATTTTGTGCCATATGAATATTTTCCCATAAGGTGCTAAGGATCTGATCTTGGGTGTATATAATCATGTCGACCACTTGAACTAATGAGCTACTAGTGATGCTTGATCATAGACTACTTCATATAGACTCATTTTCATTAAAGTATGGTAGGAGGTATTATACCACCATTCAATGAGGGGGGCCACTTAGCCCACTAATGTTGTTGTTCTAAGGTGAAGTAATGAAGAAATTTTTCTAAACATTTATTGAAATTTTTAGTCTACCCATATGTTTTTAGATGATACTGAGAACTCATCTTCAATTGGGTGCTGGTATAGTGAATTAGTTATATCTAAAAATGGCTGGTGAAATTTGCATCATGATTTGAGACAATGGATGAAGGAATGCCATGAAGATGGAAAATATGGTCTAAGAAAATATATGTAACTATGGAGGTGGTATACGGATGGATAAGGGCATAAAAATGATTATATTTGGAGAGGTGATCAACCATAGCCAAGATTACTATTTTCCCTTTAGATTTAGGGAGCCCCTTAATGAAATCCATAGAAATATTAGTCTAAATCTTGATAGGGATGGGAAAGGGTTCAAGTAACCTAGGGATGAGTGTTATTTCACCCTTATTATGTTGATAGGTATCACATTCAACCACCATCTATTGAATTGCATTTTTCATTCCCTTCCAAAATAATTTATTTCTTGCCTGATCATAAGTTTTGAAGAACCTTGAGTGCCCTAATGATGGAGAATCATGAAGTTCATAGAATATATCTTGTTAAAGATATGTTCTTTGGGGAATCACTAGATAACACTTATATCATAAAGAAACACCATCCCAAGAATAATGTGGTATAGTAGAAGGGTTAGTGGCTAAATATTGAATTATTTGAGATAATGAGGAGTCATTGACATACCCTTACTATATAGTGTCTAACCAATTTGTAATAGGCATATAGATAGCTAAAATAGAGGCTTGATCCATAAATGTGTGAGATAGAGCATCAACCACAATATTATCCTTACCCTTTTTATAAGTGATCTCATAGTCATAAACCATTAATTTATTAACTCATTTATATTTTGATGGGATAGATACCTATTGTTCTAGGAAATATTTCAAACTCTAGTGATCAATTTTGATGCAAAAATAATTATCTATTAGGTATGGCTACCACTTTTGTACTACATGTAAAATAGCCATCATTTCCTTCTCATAAGTAGAGGGTACTAGATTTTTTCCAAAAAGGGCTTTGTTGGTGAATGCAATGGGGAATCCTTATTGGAGGAGAACAACACCAAGTTCATTTCTACAAGAATTACTCTCGATAGTGAAGGTCTTGGAATAATTTGGCATAGCTAAACATGTGTAGTATACATATATTATATCAATTTTGTAAATGCACACTTAGCCACTTATTTCCATGTAAAAACATCTTTTTCAACATAGCTTTCAGTGGAGCTATAATCTTCTCGTAATCCTTGACAAACTTATGATAGTATACAATCAACCCCAAAAAACCATGGAAGCTCTTGAGCATCTGAGGATGAGGCCAATTTTTCATGGAAACTATTTCTTTAGGATCCACCCAAGCTCCTTAAGCTAAAATAATATTCTCAAGATAATCCACTTTGTCTTAACCAAAAGTACATTTAGACTATTTGGCACAAAGATGATGGTCAAATTGTAGTGCAAGATCTAGATGTTAGAGATGCTCAAACCATGTTTTACTATAAATGAGGATAACATCAAAGAAGACCAAAATGAATTTATGTAGGTAGGGCTAGAATAATTTATTCATCAATGCCTCGAATGTTGAAGGAACATTAGTGAGACCAAAGGGCATAACCATAAATGTATAGTGGCCATCATGCATGTAAAAAGCTATCTTAGGTATATCATCCTCATGAAGCCAGATCTAGTGATATTTAGAGTGAAGATCCAACTTAGAGAAAAATGAGTGCCATGAAGCTCATCAATAATAGGTATTAGGAACTTATCATTGATTTTGATGTGATTAAGTGTGTGCAAGTCAATACAGAGGTTTCATGACCCATATTTTTTTTAACAAGGAGAACTGGGGTAAAATATTGGCTAGTACTAGGGTGAATAATGTCTTACTTCAATAGGTCTTGAATAAGCATCTAGATCTTAGTCTTTTGTTGAAAAGGGTAGTGATAGGGTTAGATGTTAGGAGGAATGCTTCCAAGAAGGAGCTAAATATAGTGGTCCTCTAATTGTAAAGGTGGAAATCCCACTAGTTATGAAAAGACACCTATATACCTATGTAGAATGGTTTGTAGATCATAAGGAGTAGTGGAAATGATTGATGGTTGAACTTGAATAGAATGGAGCTGGGCAATGACATCATGTGAATTTTTCTTAAGAAGCTTTTGCATATGTATGAACTTATGATGCTAAGATACCCCAATTGTAAGCCTTTCAATGTGTGTTTTTACCCATTGTCTAAAAATTACATCTAAAATTAAGAAAAAATCCATAAAATGGGTCCAATTGTGTAGAACCATTAAGCTCCCAAAATAGCATCACATACACCTAAGGGAAATTAAAATATGTTAGAGCATAAGTTATAATCTCCAATAAAGATACACACATTATGGCACTTCTCTTTGCAAGGTAATGTGCCCCCATTGGCAATCATGAATTCAAATTTGGAGAAAGGATAGACAAAATAATCAACCTATTTGGCAATCAGAGGGCTAATGAAGTTATGAGTGATACCATAATCAATGAGTATTATGAGAGGTAATTTATTGAAGTAACCCCTGACTCACATGGTTTTTTGGGTGGTGACTCCTACTAAGGCATGAAGGGAGATATCTAGTTGGTCTTCTTAAGAAGTAGTTTCCATAATCGATTAAGCTTATTTCAAATCATCTATTGTATCCTAAACATCTTCCAAATCTTTAGCTTTGAGGTGAGAGTCCACATCTAATAAGTAGAGATTTGGCTCTACACATCAATGTCCTCGAGTGAATTTATCATCATAGTTTTAACATAATCCTTTTGGGGGTTAGGATTATTTGAGATCATTGTGGAGTTATATTTTTGAATGGAGAAAAAATGGATTTGAATCACTACTGAACTATGATCTTGTCCTCTACTAACTCATCATGTTGAGCTAGAATATTTTAACCTTAGATCAAATTACCTTCTTTAGTCCACTAATAAATAAACTCCTAAAGAATTCATCAAATAATCCCTCTATGTGATTGGCCAACTTTTCAATTTTTTATTGATATTCTATCACAGTTCTTATTTGCTAAATTTTAGTGAGTGCTCCAATGAAGTCATCAAAAGCACTAGGGATAAAATGTTGTAAAATGAGGATGAAAAAATTAGTCTATATGGGCTCATCATGGCCCTTGGTATAACAATGATACCATTGAAGGGATTTATGTTCCAAGAGAAAGGATGCAAGTGAGACCTTATCAACATCAAAATTGTTATGCAAATTAAAATCTCATTTTATCTGATAGATCCATCTAGTCAGATCTACACCATTGAATCAATGAAAATTAAGCTTCAACCAATACAATGTGCTATAAGAAGAAAACTTTGTATTTGAAGAGGACTCTAGATGCTATCTATTGTTCATGGTGGTATGTTAAAAGCTGAGGTTGATAATTTTTTCATCAAGATCTTTGATGTGGGTCTTGAGGGTAGTAATTTCATCCTTCATGATTTTTGGTCATGTTTGGGTTACTACCATGACCAAAATAAGAGTTTTTTTTTGTAAATGAGAAGGAAAACTAGAGTTAAGACACATTTATTAAAGGAATTTTTTAATTTGGGTGAAATCAGAAGGGGTAAAGGTACTTTTACTATTTTTTTTACATAGTGGGAGTATGATTGACAAAGGCAAGGGCAATTTTAGGAGTGAAAATGGAAAAATTGGAAAAATTTTCAAAGAGGGAGAAAGGAATATAAAAGGGAGATGAACACTGTCAAATTTTTTTGAGGCAATAGAGAAAAACAAAAGTTATGGCAAAACATAGAAAAATGGAAAATTACAATTTATGAGAATTAGGTGTGGAATTGGGATATGGGACCTCAAGGTAGAAAATGTGGGGAATGGAATTTTAGGTGTTCGGATAAAATTTAAAGATCAATAGGGCTACAGAGGAAGAGATATGGAAAAAAATATGAAAAAAAATTACTTTGATTTCTATTTTATTTTTTGTCTAATGGTAAGTCCTCTGAGAGTCTACTGATACTCTACTGATGGTTTGTAGATTTTGGTTCCTATTAAATATCTACCTGCAAGTCCTTTGATAGTCTGTGGATACTTTGTTGATTGATTTTTTTGAGTCTGCTATAAATATTTTGAAATTGATAGAAATGGGCCTTGACTTTTAATGGCTACCTAAGGGTTTTAAAAATATCACTCTTACCACCAATGTGATCTAAGAGAGTACCACTTTCCATAATTTTCTTAGCCATGGATTTAACTCTTAACAATAGCTCTTGGTTTTCCTTATCGATAGGAACTACTCAATCAAGAAGTGGTTGTTGCCTATTTTGTTGGTAGGCCCTCTCAATGGGCCAACTACTTTAGGGTTCTTATGGTACTCCTCATTATGAGTCTTAGGGCTTTCACCTAATCACTTTCCATAATTATGTGGTCAGGTTTTTACACTGATCTAAATTAGATTACAAAAAATTACTTAATTGAGTTATGTAATAGAATAGAGTAAAGATATTTCAAAAATTTTCTAAAATGATGTATGCAGTAGGATAAGGTTGACTTTCTAAAGGAAAAAAATTATGGCTTGAGAAATCACTCTGATACCAAATGAGAGGATCATCATATAAAAATTAATAGAAATATATGAAAAAAAAAGAATTAATATATTTAGATAATTATCAAAACACTTGAAAATATTGAATTGATTATAGGACACTTTGAGGGGGAAACCTCCTTTGAGTAAGCTCAATAAAATACATTCATGGATGCCTTCCTTGGCCTATACACTTACTTATATAGTAAATCTAATATAAATAACTACTACTTCCCCTGAATGCGGGATAAAACAAAATGTTAATGGGATTACTTATAAAGCATATACATCCATAATAACTATTACACTAAAAAAATAAAGATAAGGGGTAGCACAAGCTCCTAACACAGAACCAAATATCATGAATCAATTCTAAAATCCTTTGGAAAACTTTAAAAAGAGTGGATTCAAACTAATACTTTTGCCATAACTCAACACTTAGTCAAAACCTTTACTAGTGATTTATTAGATTGGTCTAATCAACTTCCTCAACATTCCATCTAATAACTTGAATATTTGGTCAATTTTAGTTAAAGAGTTTCAACATAATGATCTTCCTAAAATTGTCTTAGCCACTTCATCAATGCTAAGTAATCTCCCATTGAATCAGCTCATGACTTTATCAAAAGAGCAAATCCTTTGCCCATAAAGCTGACCATAACATAACTGATGATAACTTGTTTAAACTCTTTATAATTGCATTGACTCCTTTTCAATGTGAGATTTGAAATCTTTCTCCTCAAACACTTAATGAATCTCTTGACCAAGATAAATGTCAAGAATTTAATATGAAGTAATTTGAACCTAATCCTAACCTTCTTAAAGGATATTTTCAAACATCTACTAATGCTATCATTGGCAATACTCCTCAAACCAAACTAGAACATTCCTTCATCTTCTCACACATCACTCACAATGCAACAAATGAAATAATTTTTAACACCCTCTAAACCTTTCACATTCCTCAAAATCCTCCTAAGTGGTATGACCCTAATCAATTTTTTTGGTTCCATGTTGATAGTGGTCACTCCCATGAATCTTGTAGAGGGATCACTAAATTTGTTGTCTCATATATGCTTGGTGATTTATTTAATCATGAATCCATGATCAACCTTAATCATCAAGAGTACAATGTTTCTTCTAAAAAATGACAGGCTTCCAAATATTCTACCTTGAATAACTAGAAATATTTTTCTACCATTAATAGTCAACAAAAAAGCAAGGATGTTTGTACTATCAATTCTGACTATGACCAATATTACAATAATTTTCAATATTTTAACACAGTTAATTATTGTCACAAGATGGCCCACAAAGATCATGTTACCAAACCTAAGAAGCCTTCTTTGGTATAATAACTTCTCAAAGATATTACAACCACTAATCTCACTTCAGAAGCTCTTGACGAATAACTTACTCCTTCCAAACCCCCAACCACTTTTATTCATTCAAAATATACCTTACCTCTTAAATTTTCATGTTGGTTCTTCTAAATTTAATTGGAATTTTCTTTAATAACTTAACTACATTCCTTATAAGATTGCACTTACGGAGTTAGTTCCTACTTTACCTTATCATCACAAGTTCCTTATGTAATAGTTGTAAGAAATTAAAGATCCATCCTCTATATATGAAGAACCACCTTCTATTGAACCTCAACATACCAATGTGCATACCATTGAAACCATGTGTCCTTCATCTAATCCTTCTATTAAATTTCTTGAATAAGACATGATCAATGATTAAATTATCATTCATGTCAATTATCCACCACTTTTTATAGAAATAGCTATTAATACTACCCTTATCCATAAAGTTCTTGTTGATGAAGGATCTATTATTAATATGAAATCTTTGTGGCTTATTTAAACACTTGGGTATAACAAGTATCATCTTAAGAAAACCTACCTCACCTATCATGGTTCTGATAAGACTAATCAAAATCCACTCGATTGCATTTGGCTTTCCCTAACAATTAGACTTAAGATCATTTAAAATAAGCTTATGTTCCTTGATTTACCCTTATCTTATAATATACTCCTTAGTTTCCCTTGGACTCATAGAATGATGGATATTACTTCTTTTCGTAGCCAATGCATAAAATTCTTACATAATGGAAAATGGTATAAGCATGAGGTTGATCCCAACCTTTGAAGTATTGAACTTCCTAATCCCAAATCTCAGTATCATATTCCTACCATGCCTAGAATAATTAGTGCCCCTTTGCCTAAGTTCATCAACATTAATCCTAATTTACAAGTCAATATTGGTGATTCAAATGATGATGAGCCTAATGATTTGTAACATACTTTCAATATTACCAAGCTACCTCCCTACATCATGGAGCGGCTTCCTCCGTCTTTATTACCTCCAAACCATAAGAAGAAAACTTTGCATTTGAAGAGGACTCTAGATGCTATCTATTGTTCATGGTGGTATGTTAAAAGCTAAGGTTGATAATTTTTTCATCAAGATCTTTGATGTGGGTCTTAAGGGTAGCAATTTCAACCTTCATGATTTTTGGTCATGTTTGGGTTACTACCATGACCAAAATAAGAGTTTTTTTTTGTAAATGAGAAGGAAAACTAAAGTTAAGACACATTTATTAAAGGAATTTTTTAATTTGGGTGAAATCAGAAGGGGTAAAGGTACTTTTACTATTTTTTTTACATAGTGGGAGTATGATTGACAAAGGCAAGGGCAATTTTAGGAGTGAAAATGGAAAAATTGGAAAAATTTTCAAAGAGGGAGAAAGGAATATAAAAGGGAGATGAACATTGTCAAATTTTTTTGAGGCAATAGAGAAAAACAAAAGTTATGGCAAAACTTAGAAAAATGGAAAATTACAATTTATGATAATTAGGTGTGGAATTGGGATATGGGACCTCAAGGTAGAAAATGTGGGGAATGGAATTTTAGGTGTTTGGATAAAATTTAAAGATCAATAGGGCTATAGAGGAAGAGATATGGAAAAAAATATGAAAAAAAATTACTTTGATTTCTCTTTTATTTTTTGTCTAATGGTAAGTCCTCTGAGAGTCTACTGATACTCTACTGATGGTTTGTAGATTTTGGTTCCTATTAAATATCTACCTACAAGTCCTTTTATAGTCTGTGGATACTTTTTTGATTGATTTTCTTGATTCTGTTATAAATATTTTGAAATTGATAGAAATGGGCCTTGACTTTTAATGGCTACCTAAGGGTTTTAAAAATATCACTCTGACCACCAATGTGATCTAAGAGAGTACCACTTTCCATAATTTTCTTAGCCATGGATTTACCTCTTACCAATAGCTCTTGGTTTTCCTTATCGATAGGAACTACTCAATCAAGAAGTGGTTGTTGCGTATTTTGTTGGCAAGTCCTCTCAATGGGCCAACTACTTTAGGGTTCTTATGGTACTCCTCATGATGAGTTATAGGGCTTTCACCTAATCACTTTCCATAATTCTGTGGTCAGGTTTTTACACTGATCTAAATTAGATTACAAAAAATTACTTAATTGAGTTATGTAATAGAATAGAGTTAAGATATTTTGAAAATTTTCTAAAATGATGTATGCAGTAGGATAAGATTAAGACTTTCTAAAGGAAAAAAATTATGGCTCAAGAAATCACTCTGATACCAAATGAGAGGATCATCATATAAAAATTAATAGAAATATATGAAAAAAAAAGAATTAATATATTTAGATAATTATCAAAACACTTGAAAATATTGAATTGATTATAAGACACTTCGAGGGGGAAACCTCCTTTGAGTAAGATCAATAAAATACATTCATGGATGCCTTCCTTTGCCTATACACTTATATAGTAAGTCTAATATAAATAACTACTACTTCCCCTGAATGTGGGATAAAACAAAATGTTAATGGGATGACTTATAAAGCATATACATCCATAATAACTATTATACTAACAAAATAAAGACAAGGGGTAGCACAAGTTCCTAACACAGGACCAAATATCATGAATCAATTCGAAAATCCTTTGGAAAACATTAAAAAGAGTGGATTCAAACTAATACTTTTGCCATAACTCAACACTTAGTCAAAACCTTTATTAGTGATTTATTAGAGTGGTCTAATCAACTTCCTCAACATTCCATCTAATAACTTGAATATTTGGTCAATTTTAGTTAAAGAGTTTCAACATAATGATCTTCCTAAAATTGTCTTAGCCACTTCATCAATGCTAAGTAATCTCCCAATGAATCAGCTCATGACTTTATCAAAAGAGCAAATCCTTGGACCATAAAGCTGACCATAACATAACTGATGATAACTTGTTTAAACTCTTTATAATTGCATTGACTCCTCTTTAATATAAGATTTGAAATCTTTCTCCTCAAACACTTAATGAATCTCTTGACCAAGATAAATGTCAAGAATTTAACTTGAAGTAATTTAAGCCTAATCTTAACCTTCTTAAAGGATATTTTCAAACATCTACTAATGCTATCATTGGAAATAATCCTCAAATCAAACTTGAACATTCCTTCATCTTCTCACACATCACTCACAATGCAATTTATGAAATAATTTTTAACACCCTCCAAACCTTTCAAATTCATAAAAATCCTCCTAAGTGGTATGACCCTAATCAATTTTGTTCGTTCCATGTTGATATTAGTCACTCCCATGAATCTTGTAGAGGGATCACTAAATTTGTTGTCTCATATATGCTTCATGATTTATTTAATCATGAATTAATGATCAACCTTAATCATCAAGAGTACAATGTTTCTTCTATAAAATGATAGGCTTCCAAATATTCTACCTTGAATAACTAGAAATATTTTTCTACCATTAATAATCAACAAAAAAACAAGGATGTTTGTACTATCAATTCTGACTATGACCAATATTACAATAATTTTCAATATTTTAACACAGTTAATTATTGTCACAAGATGGCCCATAAAGATCATGTTACCAAACCTAAGAAGCCTTCTTTGGAATAATAACTTCTCAAAGATATTACAACCACTAATCTCACTTCAGAAGCTCTTAACAAATAACTTACTCCTTCCAAACCCCCAACCACTTTTATTCATTCAAAATATACCTTACCTCTTAAACTTTCATGTTGGTTCTTCTAAATTTAATTGGAATTTTCTTTAAGAACTTAACTACATTCCTTATAAGACTGCACTTACGGAGTTAGTTCCTACTTTCCCTTATCATCACAAGTTCCTTATGTAACAGTTGTAAGAAATTGAAGATCCATCCTCTATATATGAAGAACCACCTTCTATTGAACCTCAACATACCAATGTGCATACCATTGAAACCATGTGTCCTTCATCTAATCCTTCTATTAAATTTCTTGAATAAGACATGATCAATGATTAAATTATCATTCATGTCAATTATCCACCACTTTTTATAGAAATAGCTATTAATACTACCCTTATCCATAAAGTTCTTGTTGATGAAGGATCTATTACTAATATGAAATCTTTGTGGCTTATTTAAAAACTTGGGTATAACAAGTATCATCTTAAGAAAACCTGCCTCACCTATCATGGTTCTGATAAGACTAATCAAAATCCACTCGATTACATTTGGCTTTCCCTAACAATTAGACTTAAGATCATTTAAAATAAGCTTATGTTCCTTGATTTACCCTTATCTTATAATATACTCCTTAGTTTCCCTTAGACTCATAGAATGATGGATATTACTTATTTTGGTAGCCAATGCATAAAATTCTTACATAATGGAAAATGGTATAAGCATGAGGTTGATCCCAACCTTTGAAGTATTGAACTTCCTAATCCCAAATATCAGTATCATATTCCTACCATGCCTAGAATAATTAGTGCTCCTTTGCCCAAGTTCATCAACATTAATCCTAATTTACAAGTCAATATTGGTGATTCAAATGATGATGAGCCTAATTATTTGTAACATACTTTCAATATTACCAAGCTACCTCCCTACATCTTGGAGTAGCTTCCTCCTTCTTTATTACGTCCAAACCATAAGAAGAAAACTTTGCATTTGAAGAGGACTCTAGATGCTATCTATTGTTCATGGTGGTATGTTAAAAGCTAAGGTTGATAATTTTTTCATCAAGATCTTTGATGTGGGTCTTGAGGGTACTAATTTCATCCTTCATGATTTTTGGTCATGTTTGGGTTACTACCATGACCAAAATAAGAGTTTTTTTTGTAAATGAGAAGGAAAACTAGAGTTAAGACACATTTATTAAAGGAATTTTTAATTTGGGTGAAATCAGAAGGGGTAAAGGTACTTTTACTATATTTTTTACATAGTGGGAGTATGATTGACAAAGGCAAGGGTAATTTTAGGAGTGAAAATGGAAAAATTGTAGAAATTTTCAAAGAGGGAGAAAGGAATATAAAAGGGAGATGAACACTATCAATTTTTTTTGAGGCAATAGAGAAAAACAAAAGTTATGGCAAAACTTAGAAAAATGGAAAATTACAATTTATGAGAATTAGGTGTGGAATTGGGATATGGGACCTCAAGGTAGAAAATTTGGGGAATGGAATTTTAGGTGTTTGGATAAAATTTAAAGATCAATAGGGCTATAGAGGAAGAGATATGGAAAAAAATATGAGAAAAATTAATTTGATTTCTCTTTTATTTTTTGTCTAATGGTAAGTCCTCTGAGAGTCTACTGATACTCTACTAATGGTTTTTAGATTTTGGTTCCTATTAAATATCTAACTTCAAGTCCTTTGATAGTCTATGGATACTTTCTTGATTGATTTTTTTGAGTCTGCTATAAATATTTTGAAATTGATAGAAATGGACCTTGACTTTTAATGGCTACCTAAGGGTTTTAAAAATATCACTCTGACCACCAATGTGATCTAAGAGAGTACCACTTTCCATAATTTTCTTAGCCATGGATTTACCTCTTAACAATAGCTCTTGGTTTTCCTTATCGATAGGAACTACTCAATCAAGAAGTGGTTGTTGCCTATTTTGTTGGCAAGTCCTCTCAATGGGCCAACTACTTTAGGGTTCTTATGGTACTCCTCATGATGAGTTTTAGGGCTTTCACCTAATCACTTTCCATAATTATGTGGTCAGGTTTTTACACTGATCTAAATTAGATTACAAAAAATTACTTAATTGAGTTATGTAATAGAATAGAGTTAAGATATTTTGAAAATTTTCTAAAATGATGTATGCAGTAGTATAAGGTTAAGACTTTCTAAAGGATAAAAATTATGGCTCGAGAAATCACTCTGATACCAAATGAGAGGATCATCATATAAAAATTAATAGAAATATATGAAATAAAAAGAATTAATATATTTAGATAATTATCTAAACACTTGAAAATATTGAATTGATTATAAGACACTTCGAGGGGGAAACCTCCTTTGAGTAAGCTCAATAAAATACATTCATGGATGCCTTCCTTTGCCTATACACTTATATAGTAAGTCTAATATAAATAACTACTACTTCCCCTAAATGTGGGATAAAACAAAATGTTAATGGGATGACTTATAAAGCATATACATCCATAATAACTATTACACTAACAAAATAAAGATAAGGGGTAGCACAAGTTCCTAGCATAGGACCAAATATCATGAATCAATTCTCAAATCCTTTGGAAAACTTTAAAAAGAGTGGATTCAAACTAATACTTTTGCCATAACTCAACACTTAGTCAAAACCTTTACTAGTGATTTATTAGAGTGGTCTAATCAACTTCCTCAACATTCCATCTAATAACTTGAATATTTGGTCAATTTTAGTTAAAGAGTTTCAACATAATGATCTTCCTAAAATTTTCTTAGCCACTTCATCAATGCTAAGTAATCTCCCATTGAATCAGCTCATGACTTTATCAAAAGACCAAATCCTTGGCCCATAAAGCTGACCATAACATAACTGATGATAACTTGTTTAAACTCTTTATAATTGCATTGACTCCTCTTCAATATAAGATTTGAAATCTTTATCCTCAAACACTTAATGAATCTCTTGACCAAGATAAATTTCAAGAATTTAACATGAAGTAATTTAAACCTAATCCTAAACTTCTTAAAGGATATTTTCAAACATCTACTAATGCTATCATTGGCAATACTCCTCAAACCAAACTAGAACATTCCTTCATCTTCTCACACATCACTCACAATGCAACTAATGAAATAATTTTTAACACCCTCTAAACCTTTCACATTCCTAAAAATCCTCTTATGTGGTATGACCCTAATCAATTTTGTTGGTTCCATGTTGATATTGGTCACTCCCATGAATCTTGTAGAGGGATCACTAAATTTGTTGTCTCATATATGCTTGGTGATTTATTTAATCATGAATCCATGATCAGCCTTAATCATCAAGAGTACAATGTTTCTTCTAAAAAATGATAGGCTTCCAAATATTCTACCTTGAATAACTAGAAATATTTTTCTACCATTAATAATCAAAAAAAAAACAAGGATGTTTATACTATCAATTCTGACTATGACCAATATTACAATAATTTTCAATATTTTAACACTGCTAAGGTTAATTATTGTCACAAGATGGCCCACAAAGATCATGTTACCAAACTTAAGAAGCCTTCTTTGGAATAATAACTTCTCAAAGATATTACAACCACTAATCTCACTTCAGAAGCTCTTGACGAATACCTTACTCCTTCCAAACCCCCAACCACTTTTATTCATTCAAAATATACCTTACCTCTTAAAATTTCATGTTGGTTCTTCTAAATTTAATTGGATTTTTCTTTAAGAACTTAACTACATTCCTTATAAGATTGCACTTAAGGAGTTAGTTCCTACTTTCCCTTATCATCACAAGTTCCTTATGTAACAGTTGCAAGAAATTGAAGATCCATCCTCTATATATGAAGAACCACCTTCTATTGAACCTCAACATACCAATGTGCATACCATTGAAACCATGTGTCCTTCATCTAATCCTTCTATTAAATTTCTTGAATAAGACATGATCAATTATTAAATTATCATTCATGTCAATTATCCACCACTTTTTATAGAAATAGCTATTAATATTACCCTTATCCATAAAGTTCTTGTTGATGAAGGATCTATTATTAATATGAAATCTTTGTGTCTTATCTAAAAACTTGGGTATAACAAGTATCATCTTTAGGAAACCTACCTCACCTATCATGGTTGTGATAAGACTATTCAAAATCCACTCGATTGCATTTGGCTTTCCCTAACAATTTGACTTAAGATCATTTAAAATAAGCTTATGTTCCTTGATTTACCCTTATCTTATAATATACTCCTTAGTTTCCCTTGGACTCATAGAATGATGGATATTACTTATTTTGGTAGCCAATGCATAAAATTCTTACATAATGGAAAATGGTATAAGCATGAGGTTGATCCCAACCTTTGAAGTATTAAACTTCCTAATCCCAAATCTCAGTATCATATTCCTACCATGCCTAGAATAATTAGTGCTCCTTTGTCCAAGTTCATCAACATTAATCCTAATTTACAAGTCAATATTGGTGATTCAAATGATGATGAGCCTAATGATTTGTAACATACTTTCAATATTACCAAGCTACCTCCCTACATCTTGGAGTGGCTTCCTCCTTCTTTATTACCTCCAGACCATATTGTTCTTCCTATTTATGAGATCACTAATTTTCCACCTCCATGTAATGCTTAGGAGCCTTTTGTACCTAAAGATGAATTCACTTTCAATGATTTTGAAGTGGACAAATTATTTCAATATCCTCTCATCTTGTCTCCATGTACATTCAATAATATTAGATTTTCACCTTTTGAAACTCCCCTTGAATCTCAAGCATGTATAATTTCTCCAACATATGATGATAATTACATTATGGCCTCAGATCAATATCGAGACTTGGATGCCCAATATTATTATAAAACCTTAGCTCAAATTCATGATTTCAAATATGATGTTCATAACATTTATATAGATCATAAAGTAGATCATGAAGGTTATGTGTCTCCTACCAATTCTCTACTTATTGATACTCCTTGGGTTATAGAGAAAATTATTCCTTTCAAACCTTAAAAAATTATTTCATCTTATTTACCACCTATGGATCCCATTATTTCATCTAATCCTTCCCCCATCAATGAAACCAATGACACACCAATCCCTTCTGATCCATCTACTTCTCCTACTCTTGCGATTATGGTATATGTCAATGCCACCAATATTCATCAAATACATTCTAAATATGATCACCATGGTAATAAAATTCTATATCTCAAAGTAGATGTTGAGTATTATAGTCCTCTTCCCACCTTTCCTAGTGATGAATCCATTATTGAAATACTTCATGCTAGAGAACCTCAACTTCCTCAACAATATCATAAACTTGGGAATTTTAAAACCAAAACCCCTTATTTCAACAACTTCATTACTAGCATCGATCTCAAAACTAATCCAATTTATTCTTTACCTAATGTACCATACCATTTCCAAGATGGAAATATTATTCTTGTAAAAGAAACTACTCACATTGAAAATGGTACTCCCTTCTGCCCTTGATCAATTATAGTTTTTCATGAACTATCACCTACTGAGTATGATAACTTTAGATTATTTTTTTATAAATATCTTGAGATATTCACTTGGTCTTATGAGGAAATTCTTGGTATTTACCCTAGAATTATGGTGCATAACATCATCACTTATCCTAATGTTAAGTTTGTGTGTCAAAAGTAAAGTAATATTCCACCTGAGGTTTTCACTTTATGTCACAAGGAGATCATCAAATTAATGAATGTTAAATTTATCAAACTAGTGGACTATTATGAATGGGTTTCTAACATATTTCCCATTCAAAAAAAGGTCACTATGGTCATTCACATCTATATTTATTTCCATAATCTTAATCTTGCTTGTCCCAAGGATAACTTCCCTTTACCTTTGATAGATGCCATTATTAATTCAACAACTGGTTACGAAATGTTATCTCTTATGGATGGCTTCTTGGGCTGTAATAAGATACACATTACCCTTGAGGACCAACATAAGACCACTTTCACCATGGAATGGGGCACCTATTGCTATGTCAAAATTCCCTTTAGCCTAAATAATATTGAAGTCACTTACCAATGAGAAATGACACACATCTTTCATGATCTTATCCATATTATTGTTTAAACTTATGTGGATGACCTCATTGTTAAATCCAAAAGTCAAAAAACTCATCTATTTGATCTTGCATCATCTTTGACCATATTCTTAAATACTGAGTTGGACTAAATGCTTACAAATGTGTCTTTGGTATCACATCTAGAAAAAAATTAGGATTCCTAGTCTCTCTCCATAACATCAACATTGACCTAGATAAGATTAGTGATCTCATAAACATGCCCATTCCTCATTACATTCTAGATATTTATACTTACTTAGGCAAACTTGCATTAATAAAATGATTTTTCCCCAAAATGGCTTACTGCATCCACTCCATCAATTATCTTCTTAAGAAAAGTAATGCTTTAAAATGGATAGATCCATATAAAAAATACTTTAATAACATGAAATAATCATTGCTTCATCTGCTTACACTTTATCTTCCTTAAAATGATCAACCCTTAATTATATATATGTTTTCCACACCAATATCAACTGGGGCAATACTTACCCAATAAGATGATATTGGAAGAGAGTATGCCATTTACTACATCAATCAAGGCCTCATGGATTATGATAAATATTATATAAAAGTTGAACGTGATTGCCTTTCCATCTATTTCATAGCTGAAAAGTTTTGACACTACATGCTTTACCAAAACACATATGCCATCATTAATTTTGACCTGCTTCATCACTTCTTCTCTAAAACCTTTATTCTTAGAGATAACATTGGCAAATGGATGGTCCTCCTTATGGAATTTAATCTCTACATTATAACTCAAAAAGTTATCAAGGGACAAGTCATAGTTGATCAACTTGCAACAACTCTTGTGCCACTTACTAATCACCTTCAAGATAGTCTTCTAGATGATAATATTCTCTATATTAAAGGCCTAAATCAATATATTTCTCTCAAAGAATACTTTCATAACTTTATCACTGATCTTGAAGAAATTTATCTTGATGAATCTGCTATGTCCCTTGATACTACTGAACCAAAAGTATTTATCAAAGAAATTCTTGAAAATAAGGTTGACTTACATGAGGATACTTGGACCCTTCACTTTGATTGATGGTGTTAGATACCTTTAAGGAGTTGGGGCAAGTTGAATTAGTACAATTTCTCTTGGAAAAATCATCCCTTTAATTTTTGGCTTAACATTTGATGTCACCAATAATATGGTCGAATACGAAGCTCTAATCTTAGGCATAAGAGATGTTCTTGATGTCTACATATAATACCTACATACTTTAGGTGATTCTCAGCTTATTTTCCACCAAGTTAATGATGATTACTAGTTTAAAAGTGAGAACCTCATTACTTATCATCAAATTTCAACCATTCTCACTAAAGATTTCATTTCCTTCACTATTGATCCTATCCCTCAGGATCAAAATTCCATTATTGATTCCTTTAATTCTTCAACCTCTCTCTTTCATCCCCACCAAGTTCTTTTTGATCCCTCTTTTCTTATATAAATAAGAAAATCTCCATCTTCTACTCAATCACTATATTCACTTATCTACCACATTTAGGCTATTACTGTCTAATAAATCATATGGTATAAAGACATTATTCAATTCTTGGAACACCAAACTTATCCTCCTAACTTAGATTCTCATGAAAAGACTCATATTCATAAACAAGCTTTCAATTATGTATTTTGATACAACATCATTTTATTATTAACATGATAAAGGTACCTTGCTACATTATGTTATACAATATGATTTCCTTCCTCTTCTTGAGCAAGCACATGGGGGCATTTGTGGTGTCCATTGTAGTAGATACTCTATAGCCCACAAATGCCTATGTATGTGTTTCTTTTGGATGACTCTTGAAAATGATACAATTTAATTCACTAAAAAGTGTACCCTTTTCTAGCTTCATGATAATATAATTCATTTACCTCTAACCAAACTTCATACTATCGAATCTCCTTATCCATTCTCCATGTGGGGATTAGATATCATAGGCAAATTACCTCGCTCTTAAGATGGGCATCACAACTACCAAATATTTTACCAAATGGGTTGAATTTATTCCCCTTATCAGTGTCACTAATAACACCAAATCCAAATTCATTCTTAGTCAAATCAGTTACCACTTTGGTGTTCCCCATACTATAATTTTCAATAATGGTGGTAATTTTAAAAAAATGATGTTAAATAACTTTGTGCTAAATTTAAGATCAATCACAAATTTTACACACCATATCATTCACAATTCAATTGTAAACATGAGGCCACAAATAAATTTATTAAAAAAATGCTTTAAAATATAATTTGTGAAACCCACATGGATTAGCATTTTCATCTCTATCCTAATCTATGGGCCTATCAAACTAGCATACGTACTACCACTAAGGAAACATCATTCTATCTATTTGATGGTTCTATGTTACCTTTTCCATTACAAGTTGAGCTTCCCTATCTTGGTATATCTCTTCATGGTACCATTCCTTATGAATAATTACATGAATCTCACCTTCATGCCCTTTATTTCCTTGATGAACATTTTCTTTCTACTTTACAACAAAACCACTAATACAAGGCTCATATTGCCAAACAACATAACAAACATGTTAAAATTCACAAATTTAATGTTGGTAATCTTGTCCTTAAATTAGATTATACTCATGACAAATAAGGTAAATACACCCAAAAATGATGGGCCCCTATTTAGTTAAAGACATTCTTGGTCTTAGTACCTATCACCTTTAAACCAATGAAGGCCATATTTTCAAAGAGCCCACCAATGCACAATTCCTAAAAAAGTATTTTTCCTAATTCTTCACTTCTTATCATGATTTCTATGTGCTATCTATCTAAAAAAAATTGAAGGTTACTTACAAGTGTCTCTCCCTCTATATTAGTTCTCTTCTTTTTACAAACCTTAGTCCTTTTTTGGTCTTTTGGTTTACCCTTTTTCAAATGAGTTGCATTGTAAAATCATATATAGGATCCAGTCTTCCTCATGATGTACTATAGTTTATTTATTATTCATAATTTTTTACACACTTTTGAACCCCTTGGATTTCTCTTTTATGATTTGTAGTGTAAGAATGTGGATAGGACTTAGACTTCTTCACAAATACCATCTTTTTCTTATCTCACTTATTTTTTTAGTATTTTTTGGCACCCTCATGGGTTTTATTTTATGAGTTACAATGTAAGAGCATGGATAGAACCTGGCCTTCCTCATAAAATCACCGTATTTTCATTCTCTTTATATAATATAGTTATTAATGGTTATGACTTCTTGATCTTTGTTCTCATCTTTAGCTTTTACTTCTTTTGATAGATGGAATTTGCAAAATAAATTGTGTTATCATGTTTCCCTCCATTTCCCTCATTCTTATGATAAGGAATCACACTTTGATATCATTTTATTCCTTTTTCACCCTTTGTCACATTTATTTATGACTTGAAGTAATTTAAATTGTTTCATGTTTCATTTCTTTTGATATCCTTTCCTTTCACTACACATTAGATAAAATAAGGTCAAAGTCAAGATAGAAATTTTATTTTACCTATATTTACAAGAATATTAGACACCATGCTCTATAAAGTTCTCTTTCTTAGCAACCAAGTCCCAAGTATTAAAATGAAAGTCAAATTTAACACCTATGTTTGGTATTCCAAATTTGTATGGAGGAATAAAAAAAGCTGTCAAGAAAGTTAAAAGTAAAATAATTTAAAACAAAAGGAAATGATATACAAAAATGAGACATATAAATCTTAAAATTCAAAATCACACCTAAAAATGTGCTTACAAGCACATATTCTATCTCTAATCAAATTTCAAACTCCATAGTTGGCCTCACATAGAGCCAAGGTCTAGTGGGGTGTGGTAGGCTAGTAGAATAGAATAGGAAAATTAAATAAACTCTATGTTATTGCCTAATTTCTCATATAAGTACCCAATCTTAATATTATAATTATAGCTCTATAAGGGGTCTTGAGGAATGGGGAACACATTGTGGGAAGGTAGGTCCATTTTAATTTTCATGCATATAGACTTCATGGGATGATCTACATATTCCATTTGTTTATCTAAGACTTGTGTGGATAAGATAAGTTCTTAAAAGTCCTTAAGGTCAAAAGTCCTCTTATTTTGACAAACCTAATTTGAGTTTATTTAATTCAATAAAGTATTCCTCTACCTTGGTTTTAACTTCATTCTCCCCTCCACCCATTTCATTTACCCCTTGATAGGTAAATTATAATTCCAAATCTATTTTCACTTCTTATATACTTCATCCTTATTCACATCTTAAAAAAATTGTAGCACTACTTTGTTTCAATTTTATCTATCATTAAAGAAAAACAACATGTTTTAACAACTATGGATTTCTTTATTTATACCATGGATCTACATTTCTAGACTTGTTTTGATTGTTTTTACCATTCATTGTTGTTGTACTACCCTTTTTTTCTCAGACATCTGAGTCTGTTTCTCTTTTTCATGTACTTTTTTCCATTATTGAGTGAGTTTGGCTTGTTACTTCTCACTCATCAATGTTATTTTCATTTTAATTTACCTTTCTCCATTGATGATTGAGTAAGGATTGTTACTTCTCAATGATCAATATTATTTTACCATTTTTTACTTGCTCATCTTTATTTAAATATGGATTATGACTACTTTTACATTGATGGTTGATTACCATCCTTTTTAACATGTATCCTTGAATTGACTTGGTGATTTCTCCTTTCTTAATTAAGTTTTACTTACTTGAATGCTTTTTGGAGTTTAGTAGCCTTAGATTTTTGATTACTTGATTTACTCTAAATTTTGACTTGGTCATTTCATCTAACATAACACTTGTCACCCCAGCTTGCCAAATCTTCAAATATGTCCCATACACATAGCAACTAGTTATCTTGGCTTTCATGTGTTTTTTTTCTCTTTAGTTTTGTATTCTTGGGTTTTTTGAAAGTAGTTTCTCTACCCTACACAATCAAAACTATAAACACAATAGATAATCATCTAATGATAAAGGTAAGTCAAGTTACACATCACATTTACTTTTTAGTTATTTCCTTTTCCATCATTTACTTTCAGATGTTTTATAATTTAAAATAATGTAACATTTTTTAGCCTCAATATTATGTGTTAATTTACTCTTTCTCGAATCATGATCCCTATTGCACCTTAGTGACATGTGATGAGATTTGAGTGGGGCATATGTATACACATAATATTTTTAACTTTTGCCAAATACTAATGCTTTACATCTTGAAGGAACCCATTGAATCTCAATCTCTCTAAGTGCACGCCATAGGGGGTATACCATAAAAGAAGTGGGAAAACCATTGGTAATTCATAGGATTGATACCCCTTATTGCCACTTATTACCAATCCAACTAGCTCCTAAAAATCATTCCCTTAGCTATCACTCCTCCTTTACACACTCCTACAATTTTTCCCACTTTCTATCACTCTTTTCTTCATCTTAAGACCCTTTTTATATTCCAATGTACTAGGTTGATTGGCTTGACCCTGTACTATTTTGGGTAAAATTCATTTAAGGTCTAGGTCAGATCTTTGCCAACCTAGCCCATGACCTAGTGAATTTTTGTCCATAACCGTACTAGGTCAACTAGGTCAACCTTGTCAGCTAAAACTTTTAGAAGGGCTTAGATTTAAATCTACCTATATATAAAATATCATTTCATCATTATTTACAAATTGAACAAGAGTTATTATTCCCTTTCATTTCTTTACAATCTACTCTTCTACCATTTTACTTGAGGAGTCTTAACTTAGGGTTTCTACTTGGATAATGTAGTCTTGTGGAGAAGTCTTGGATACTTTGGCCTCTGTTAATGATCCTTATAAACCACAACAACCTCTTACAAAGCTCCTTTGGCCAAGGTAGAGATTGAGTCTTGATAAGTTTATCTTTCATGTAAGTATTCTGTAACTTTGCTACTATCTTTAGTAAATAGAAGTAGCATAAGTATTGGCTTTGAATAAAATTACTCTTCTTCTCCATGCATTAGGTTCTTACTCATACATAACTTAATTTATATTCTCCTATTCATGTTTATTTTTTTACTAACCCTCATATTGTGCCATAAACTTTGGTGATCACTAGATTAGATTTCTTTGATTTACTTGTTATGAAATTAGTGAAGTATGAAAACATATGACCTAACTAGGGTTATTCTATGATTTTTATTGATTAGATGTTTTTGAACCCTCCCTAGATTTGTGTATTATGATAAGAGATCCCCTAATTTGGTCTAACATATCCCCATATTGGTCATGTTCTTGATTATCTAATGTATCCCCAATCAGATGTATAAGTATGATATATCTTCTTCAAGTTAGGATTGATTTATAGACATGATGAATTTTTGATTGCATATAATGGGTAGCCTCATGGTATTAAATCTCTTATAATCCTAGCATGATAAACTTGTAATGAAGAATCTTGGCTAAATTGGAGGAAGCACCTCTACTTTATATAATTTGGAAATGGATGTGAACCATCCATCTTGAGATGAAGATCAAGGGATGAGAATAAAAGGTAATTTTTAATTCATAATAGAAATTTTGAATTAAAAATTGGAGTGGAGAACTTTTCAGACTCAAAAATGAATATAAAATTCAATTGGGATGAAGATATGATATAAAATTAGTAAGTGGATGTGAGGTGGATTTTTAAATTGGAGAAAATTAGATCATGAAAGATAATGTGAATAAAGGTAGATTATTAAATTGGATCATGGAGGAAAATTGGAATAAATGTAGATTATTAAATTAGATTATGGAGGATAATGGGAATAAATGTGGATTATTAAAATATTAAATTAGATCATAGAAGGTAATGGGAATAAAGGTGGATTATTATATCAAAATGATGGGGGACAAGTGGTGCCTTTGGGTATGTGAGAATAATTTTTATTTTATAGATTTATGAAAATTATGAAATTCCAAAATCCATGAAATTTTTAATTAGAGAAAGATTAGTTAATTAAATTTAGATTAATCTATGGATACTAAATTAGTGAATAGTGATTAGATAAAATTAATGATGATTAGAGAGGATTATATATGATTAGGTATTTAGTTTAAAGAAGGTTAAAATCAATACAAAGTGTTTAATTTTAAGCTTCTATAGGGATTATTCCATGCAAGCTCTATTATGAAGCCAAATATTTCAAATGGGCCTTTAGATAATCTCACACTAGTCCTAAAATAGAGGACCAAAGTCCATAATTATTCCCACTCTTCTCTTTGAAAACACTCAATCTCATGAGTTTTTTTTTAGCAATATTTTGGAACAAACAATAATGACATGGAAAATAGTATCATGGGTGACAAGCCTAATAATTACTTATAAGAAAATAGTACCTTATGAGTCTTACTTTACATTATATATGCCTTGATTGTAATGGTATCTATATGCAAATCAACTGAACTATTCCCCAAGAGTTTTATCAAATTTAGGGAAACTATATTGAGGCTTGAACCATTATATATATTATCCCAACTATTATCTATAATATCCCACTTAATATTATGGTAGTTTATGATCATTCCAATATGGAGAAAATTTTTATGTAAGGGACCAAGTGATGACATGTCACTTTGGTTAAATGTATGTTGTTGACCTAGGGATATGTGCCCCACTAGTGCTTAAAATGTGGTAGGTTCAATGTTTTTGGGTACCTTGGGTTATTGAATAAGGTCATAAAATATGTTATTATGAACCTCTAACATACCCAAGAGATATAGGATAAAAATATGTGAAAGAGTTTTGTTTAGTTATTCACCAATATCGTACTAGTTTTTAATGGAAAAGGGAGATGGTATGGATTTTTAAGGTAGGCCTTGTATAGGTTTATTATTCAATGGAAGTTTGGTATTTGAAGGCAAGGTATTTATAATGGTATTAGTATCATAAAAATGTGAAGGACCTTTAAATGTAACCTTAGGATGATGAATTATGACTACATAATTAAGAGGTGGAGATGGGTTACTTGTGTTAGAAGGAGACGATATGGGATTTGGAATGGTAACCCATGGTCACTAAGGCAAAAAAACATTACTACCATTCAGAAAGGAGTGGGTAAGTTATGAAGGGGGTGGTCATAAGATGTAAGAATAAAAATTTGGGGTGTGTAAAAATTTATAGATAATTAATATTAAAGGTAAATATATGGTTACTAGTAATTTAACCTACAAAATTGTTTTAGTTATACATAACATCATGATAGATAATTTTTTTGGCTTGGGTGTCTTGACCTTGATTATGATTCCCTTGATTTTTGTTTTTTACTTTAATATGGCTTGGCTCCTAATTCTGATTTTAATTACTAGATCGACACTTATTGTTATAGTTATATGTGGAAAATGGATCTCTATAGGGTAACCATGTTTTGGTTAGATGTAAAAAAACCACAATCTAATTATTGGGTATGGATTGAGGTCATAAAAATTATGAAGTATAATTGGCTAAACATGTGTTCATAATATATGATTTTATCTTTTGTAAATTATTTCATATGTTTTTGAACTTGTAAGCTTAATCAATGGTATAATAATACAAAGAGTCTTTCGTTTTAAGTATATCAAAAGGCTGTAATTTAAAGATAAAGTGCTCTAGATTGATCTATAGACAATGATTAGATGTAATGCAAGATGGTTTTGATGTGATAGAGGTTAATAGAGTAGTCTTGATATGGTTCTTTGAATTATCTTTTTATCATTGTACTATGTGCAGTGATTACTCTATTTTTATATAAGAACTATTTTTCATTTAGTATATGTTATTTCTCTCTATATTTTCTATTTATATGATTACTATTTTAAGAAGTATATCTATTTTTTAAGTAATACTATAGAATTATGATGTATATGTCATGTTTTTGTATCTAAAAAAGTTATCCTTGTAATTAACATGTTTTGGAGTCTTCCAAGAACCTCTGATAATAATGGTATAAGGAGCATGGAACTTCTTGGATGAAATATGTTGAAATGGTTGATACGACAAAGGGACATAGAGAAATGGTTGGATCAAGGAATTAATAATTTTATATAAAAGGAAGAGAGGAGAGTCAAAAAACTATGAATAAGATTATCCAAGAGCATATCTATGTGGAAATCTATGAAGTATTTTGGTGTGAGTTGCCTAGATTGTTAGCTGTATAACTATACAGGGTAAAATATTATTTCTTCAACCCAATGAGAAATGATCTTGTATTCTATACAAAAGAGAATTTATAAAGACTATACAACCTAGGTACAAACTAGACTTAAGTATTAAACTACTGCATGAGGACTATGATTGATAGTTATATTACCAAATTTATAGTACAAAGATACCTAGTCTTTGAAATTATGCAAGACCAATTTGCCCAAGGAATAAGGGGGAAATTTTTACAGTGACTACCTATATTGATAAAGATGATTGTTTTAGAAAATAACATGGTGCCTACTCTAGCCAACATGAACTATTTTCTTCAAGTGCCATGGGGGTGTGTGTGAGATAAAGTAAATGATGTAAATCAGAGAAAAAGAAGCTTGAATGTGATCCCAAAAAATGGAGGATGAAAAGACTCACTGAAAAGAAAATTCTAGGATTATAAAGATAACTATGATAGCAATGATGGTCTAATAAATCAAGAGATATAGAATTAACATCAAATAGGAGTAGAGATAGGGTAGATAATGTTTGAGATGAAAAATGTGGAGAGATAATATGAATTATTTTAGAAGCAAAGGATGTGAAGTGTATGCATAAGGGATTGATAAAGAGAAGGAAGAAATTAGAAATGATGCAAATATAGAGATAATGCAACAATAAGAAAAAGATATGCTAGCAACAAAATAATTAGATGGTAGAAGTGGATCACAGTTAATGAAAGGGTTTTTATCTAGACCTGAGAAGGAAAGTTCTTAGGAAGTAGTTAGATTCAAATTTAGAAATGTCATAGGTTTGAGTTCAAAGATAGAAAGAATTCAAACTAGAAGTCATTCATTTCAATAATATTCATCCCCCTAGCCCAATTTATTATCAGAAAGAAAAAGTTCAGAAGAAGAAACATATATAGGTTGGTTTAATTCCTCTATAGACAAGTTTGGAAAGTTAAGTGCAAAGACAAAATAGGCACTATATAGGAATAAAATTAAAGAATAAAAAATCCTCTTTAAGACACATAAAAAGACTAGTACACAAAAGGTCATAGTCATAGTCAATAATGCATAGTCACATAAAGTTACATGTACCAGTGCATAGTTACCTTCAATCATAGTTACCAGTGTTCAGCAACCCATGGCAATAATCATAAGTGGACAAACTATGTCATTAAATGTAGGTATGTTTGTTAACTTAATGAAATATGATGGGTCTAAGGACCCTGTCCAATATTTAGTAACTTGTGACATGAAATGGAATGAAAAAGGTGCAACCTTTGATGATTTTAAGAGGTGTAAACTCATAGGGGATGTATTAATATGATATCTAGATTAAATATATAAAATAAATGTAAATACCCTCAACTTTTCATAAGTAAAATATTTATTAGTAACATAATTTAATGTAAAAAATGTGTAAATACTTAGTTTTGGCCATTTTCATGCCTAAAATGGGATTTAGTTCAATTTATAGAAAAAGACACATTTTAAACCTAGAATTCACCTAAATTACCCAATTTTTTTTGTGCATTGGATTTAATTTACCAAAGGATGAGTCTAGATTATTTGGTGTATTACCTTATATGCACCAATAACCTAGTTTAGTTTTGACCCTAGTCAAATCAAGACCTAGTAATTTGACACTTTTGGCCTATCAAACTATTAATTCATAACATTTAAAATAATTGCTAAAAGCCAAGAAGCACTAAGAAAGATTAATAACATTTAAATCTTAATTAACTTGCCTAAACAGAAATTCCAAATCAAATTAGTGAATTTAATTTACCAAAAAAGAAAATTTTAGCCAAATATAAAGTCAAAGGTCAAAAGAGCTAATAAAGTGATTTATTATTTCCTAAATATTTCAAAACTATGAATCACAACCTTAAAAATATCTAAAGGTAGTTTCATGCCTCAAAAATATCTAAAACTAAGGTGTCAAGATTTCATGAGTGATTTGACCCAACCTAGGGTTGACCTGACTCAACCTAAGTTAATTTAGATTCAACCAAAGTTACAATTTAACCTAACCTCACTAGGGTTAGAGTTAGTTCTTAGAGCTATAAATACAAGTGCCCACACCATATACCAAAAATATTTTGTGTATAATGTTATTATAATGAAATACCTTCTTGAATCCTTTGATAATAGTGTTATAATGCCCAATTTATGCCAAGATTCACACCAAGCCACAATTGACTATTGGAGAGATGCTACCACCATGGAAGAGCATTTTTAGAAGACTCAAATCATCATATGTTAAGCACAAAGATATTTATGCCAATAAGTAAGCATCTTATCATCAAATTTGATAAAAGAGGTAATGAATTTGTAATGTCTTTATCTCTATTTTATGATATTTCTTATTATGTTATGCTCTCCCTAGTTCATAGTCAAGAGTGTTTAGTCATAGTGTATTATTATGCATGATTTTTGTCATTTGGACTAACAAGGGGCTAATATTCATTTTTTATACTCTTAAAACACCTAAGGTAAATAATAGAATGCTAGGTGGGACCATGCATCTCATATGACCAATGAGAATGATATGCTAACCTTAGTTTTATTAATAAATGTATTTAATTATTCAAGTTTAGAGTTTCAACCTTGAAATTAATGTCATTCTATTTTTTTATTAATCAGTGTGTTTTCACTATGTAATGATTAATTTTATAGTCATGTGTTTATTTTTGATCTTTTTGTGTGCAAAAATAGTATCTTTGAAACTATGACTTAGACCTATTGAACTGTTGCTTTGACCTATTAAATGATGTGTGTGACTTGTTAAATAGTAGCTTCACTTTGTGGATTTGGTAGCTTCAACCCTGTTAAACAATGACTTCACCAGGTAACTTTACATTATATTTACTTAATTTCTTGGTGTTTTTGGCATTTTCACTTAACCTAACTAGTAGCTTTGACATGATAAATGGTAGTTTCACCAAAAATTTTCTCTATGTTTGTGTTTTCAAGAAAATAATGATTTCACCTACTAAATGATGACTTCATTATATGTTTTTCCAAAACTAAATATCTTGAAATAGATTGTTGTTTACTCATTTGATTTTTGGCTTAAGTAAAAGTAAACCTTATAGCATTTTACAGGACCTAAAGTGGGGGGAGAGAGGTTTAGGCATTGTTAAAATCTCACATACAATTTTGTTTGGTGCTTAAAATCTATTTAATCACACTTGTATTTTAGTTTTTGATGTTGTTTTTTCAAGTAAAAATAAGGCCAAGGGGCCAAAATTTTAATAAAACTTTGATTTATTGATATTAAAAAGAACATAAATTTTAGTTAGACTTATTAAGATCTTTTTCACTTTTTTTTGCTATTAGGTAAATTTTAATGTTTATAGTTAGGTTTCTTTGTTTGTGGAAAATTGGAAACTATTGCATGTACGCTCTCTCCTCAACAAATTTAGGGAACTTAGGTGACCAAGAGTGCTTATTTTATTACCTTGATTATTTAGTCTTGTTAGAAATAATGTTGTGTATGCTCTCCCCAAGCTTTGATGACTTAAATGACCTAGAAAATGACATATAAAGTCTTTCCAATTTGTTTTTTTTGCATTTGGATTATGGGGAGGAGCTTGTTTATCCCTCACAAATTCTCTATGGGTGAATTGACATAATTTTCATCTCCCATCATCATACCAACCCCACTCCATGGTGATGTATATAAATTGGTCACATCATATTGGGATTGCTAGGGGGTGAGCAGCTAGTCTCTCTAATCTTAATGAAAACTGGGGTAAGGTCTTACTAAACATCAGGATCTAATAAGTAATAAATGAGTATAGTTGAAATTCAAAGGAATATACCCTTGTATAGTAAGTTACAGGTATGAAACTAATTGACATGATTGCACCCTTGTGTTAGCTACATTTGGAACCATTTAGTGAATTTGAGATTTATAGAATTTTAGTCAACCCCAATTACCATGGAATTTATTTTCACATGTTGAGTGCTCCTCACTCTATGTTACTACAATGTACCAATGCTTGAGAGATAGAGAGAGGCATAAAAACTCTACCTACACCTGTACTTTAATTTTTAGATTAATACTTATTTACTCATAAACATTGTTATATTAGTGAAAACTTTAGTAGAAGATATGCAAACCTATATAAATTTTAGATATAGAATGAGCCATTAGTGTTACTTATATTTTATTTGATTTGCATGTTTATTTTTAGACTAAAACTATTTTTTGTATTATCGCATCAAAATAAGTTTAAAACATCATGTTATTTTCACACCATTTTAGCCTAAAAGGTGTTACCCTGTCCATTTTGTGTCACACTTTTTGCTTTATAGATTTATTCCAAAACCATTTATGTCACTTGTTTAAATGGGGCATCTCTACCCTACCCATTTCATCTCAAAAAATTTACTTGGATTTTTTATTCAAAAACCATTGTCATGACATTTGTTTGAAGTGGTATTGTTATTCTACCCAAATCATTCTAAATATTTGGTCACTTTTTGAAACCAAGTTCCAAACCATTGTTTTAACTCTCTTGTTTCAAATGCATGGTTACTCTACCCATTTTGGTCTAGCTCTTTTACCTTAGAACATTTGAGTCTTTTCCTATTAAATTTAAAACTCAACCTTTTTAAGTGCCAATCCTAAACTAATCAGATTCATGCCAAAGCTTTGTCTCATTTGGGCTTAGGTTGTCTACCTTTTGTGTTTGGATTATGTTCCATGGATTGATTTCCTCTTTGATTTAAAAGACCCCTTTCCTAGAGCTAGTCATTTTTATTTGTCTTGTACCTTATTTGAGAGTCCTTTGAGACAAGTTATTTCCATGTATATTATTTAAAGTTTGATGTCTCAATTTTTAAATGTCCTACTTTCATTATTCCAATAGTCTCTTATAAGTCAAATATCGAGTCTTAATGAGCCAATTACTGAGTGTCATTACAACCAATTGCCTTAGTTTATTTTATTTTTGAGTTCTTTGTTTATGAGTTTGGCCTTGTTTATTTTTATGTTAATGATTATAACCACCTTTGGGAAAATCATAGCTCTCCTTTGATCCTAGTTCAAAATTATTCTACTTTGTCTAGACACCTTTCTCATTGATTATATACATAGATAAGTTTTGAGATTTTATGTTACTTTTTCCATTTATTATAACCATATTTGGGAAAATTAATATTTCTTGTTTGCTTGGTTTTGAGTTTTTGTTATTCTACCTTTGCCTAGTCTAGTTTTTTTACCCTTTATGTCATTTTTATAGAGCTAAAGGTTCTTTGTTTTTATATTTGATTTTTTGTTACCTTTGGACATTTTAATTTTCACAAGACCTATCTATAGATACAAACATACCTCATTACATATGTAGTAAGACCATGTATAATCTAAACTATGAGAACTTTGTTACCAATGACCATTATTTTCAAGAGTTTTATGATAACATAGCTTATGAGATGGATCTCTATCCCTCTTATAGCATTCCATATGTTGAACAAAGGCATAAGACTTTAGCACAATATTTGGTGAATATACCTCCTTATCTAAGGTAAGAGATAGATAAAATGACACATTATCTTGATCAAATGATGTCTAACATTGAAAAAAGATAATAATAAAAGTTGTACTACATTACAATTTCAACATAGAAAAGATATGATGTGTACTTATTTGTGTACGATTGGATTACAAAGTTAGTTAATAAAAAAGTAGTCAATAAATCCATGAAAAATGCATAAAGAACATAACAAACTAAGCTAACCTATTCCAATGGGGTTTTGTAAATGATAATGAAGAACAATGAAAGAAAGAAATACCAATTACCTTGCCAAGTGATTTCACCATCCAAGAGCATCTCCAAGTGTTTTCTCCCCTTGATCTAGTGTTCTTGTCTTTGTCAACAATAGACACCAAGCTCTTCCATCATCTTAAGACCACTATGCATAACCTAGGCTCAAGATAATAAATCTCTAATTTGCCTATTAATTGAAGCTTGTAAATAAAACATAATGATAAACACATATAAATCTTGTGGAGATAATTCTCCATTACAAGTTTATAATATTTTAGCTTAAAAATGATGTTATATGCCCTTCTATTTATAGATTTTTCAAATGGGTCAAGATCAACTATGACCATCCATCTCAAGAATAAGATGTGTGGCCATGAATTAATCTAATATTTACAATTAAATACATAAATATACTCATAATTATTTAGGAAGAAGGGGCATTAATGAGGCATGGGTACTCATAAACCTAATTTTTGTTACATTTATGGCTTGAGGATGCCACTCCATAGATCATGTCACTAGGTGATGCAAATATTGAGACTTAATTTAAAATGATGAAATAATCAATAACCTCCATGTAAAATCCACTTAAGTTCTTAATTTTAATTAATTATCTTAAACAAGATTAATCAATTTTGGTGTAATTCTTTAGAAATTGGTGCATAATTAACAAAAAATGGTCAAAAAGTCATATTACTGGGTCGTAATTTGACTCAGGAGGAATTAGGAGGTGATATTACATGCATATGGACCATTATCCCATTTATAATCTTCTTGACACAAAATAATAAAGGTACATGATGTGTACTAATGAATTAGAAAAAAAGAGTGATCTGGAGCACAAAAAGGCAAAATCATTATTTTAAATCAAAATGAATTGATCAAAGTTATGAATCACATAAAATGAATTTCCCCATTTAGGGATACATTGGATTAAATAAGTACTTGTATATGACAAGCACAAACCATTTAACATATTTTTAGTGATTTTGACCTAAATTGGGCATTTGAGTGTACTTCAAGTAAGATTGAAAATTTCAACACAAATGGTGTTAGTAATTAGATGTCTATATTTTCCCCCTATTTTAGAAGGTGAAATGAGAAATTTAAGATAAAAGAGTCCTCAAGAATAAATTGGAAATGACCCATGATTCTCCCTCTAGAGGATATACGAGGATGGAAGAGGAGGATGGACTCTAAAAAAGAGAGGGAAAATGAGAGATTAACCCATGAAATAGATCACATTCAGATGACCTAATTATTGAATTAATGGTTATTATCAATGATAAAAATATAATTAGAGATATAATGGGCCCCAATATGGGGGAAATGTGAAATATTTAATCCAAACATATAAGCGACACATTTTGAATACACCTGATTTGAGAGTATAAACTATGCACTTACAACATTGATCAATCCTGAGATAAGATGCACATTAAAATAGTGCCATAATGGGTATTAGTATGGAGAGATTATAATTATAGTAAAAGGACAATGTGGCATCCAAAAAGATAATAAAAAGTGCCCTGGTTGAGCATATTTGATTGTGATAAGATAGTTTCACCCAAATATGAATAATTTTGATTAGTGATAGAGAATAAATAATGGTCACCCATTGATCAACCATGACCATACATATAAAGATTAATATGTGTGGCCATGAATTAATCTAATATTTTCAATCAAATTCATAAATATCTTCATAATGATTTAATAAGATGTGGCAATGGGTGCACATAAACTTGATATTTGTTGCATTTATGGCTTGAGGATGTCACCCCATAGATCATGTTACTAGGTGATGTAGATATTGAGAATTAGTTTAAAATAATTAAATAATCAATAACCTCCATGTAAAATCCACTTAATCTCTTGATTTGAATTAATTACCTTAAACAAGATTAATTAATTTTGGTACAATTTTTTTGAAATTGTTGCACAATTATTCAAAAATGGTCAGAAAATCATATTATTAGGTCTTAATTTGAATTAGGAAGAATTAAGAGGTGATGTTAGATACATATAGATTGCTATCCCATTTAAGATGTTTTAGACACAAAATTAAAAAAGGTACGTGACATGTACTAATGAATTAAAAGAAAAAAGTGGTCCAGAGCACAAAAAGGTGAAATCATTATTTTGACTCAAAATTGATTGATCAAAGTTAGGAATAACATAAAATGCATTTCCCTATTTATGGATACATTTGCCTAAATTGGCACTTGTATATGACAAGCTCAAACCACTTAGTGAAATTTTAGTGATTTTAGCCTAAATTGGGCATTTGAGTACAATTTGAGCAAGATTGATAATTTTAACACAAATGGTGTTAGGAATTAGATGTCTATAGTTTTAAAATAATTTTTTATAGAAAAAATATGAAATTTTAATTAGATTTTTTGAAGTAGGATCCAAGTTTTGGATAGAATTCCCACACAAAAGTTTGAGTAGTTTGATTAGAACTCCTAATAATGTGCCTTAGATTTAACCATTAGAATAAGCATCAAATAGTTATAGTCAAGATTTAGTCCAAATGTCGTAGTAGGACCAAAACACTTTTTAAAAAGGGAAAGGTCCTATGGATGAATAAATATAATAGGTAAAAAAAGTGTACTAAAAATATCTCAACCTAGCTCACAATCTTAATGCAAGGGCTATTTTTAACACTTTGCTTATTGAGATAACTTCATAAATAAGGAAATAAATAGATGTTTTGGGCTATGAAACAGAAAAATTAGACCCATTTAGGTAAATCATTTTTGTTGGTGACATGTATAATATCCCTATTTTTTATGGAAGAGACTATCACTCAAATAAAAGAACTCACTCTAAATGTTGTGGATATCACAAAAGTGTATTCCAATCTAAACGAAAGTGGGTCTAGTTTACTATCGAGAAATACAAAATATATTTATCTAAACAATGCCATGAGTGGATTGCAATAACAAATAATAGGTATGCCTATTTACCAAAATCAACAAGCAACCTCCACTCCTCAACTAATTGCTTCCTTGAATATGAAATAGGGGATAATAAACCAACTTACCACCATAACAAGTGTGGAACACTACGCCACCTCAATAAGTGATACCAAATGTTTTTCCACAACAATAAAAAACCAATATACATCATAAATAATAAATATTTCCTAACTACAAAAATATTTATATTGGGTAGAAAGTGCCAGTTGGTCAATAATAACAGATGCCAAACCTCCAATAGTTGCCTAGCCAATAATAAGTGCCTATTTAATTATAGGTGTCAATCCCAAAATAGTTATCCAACCAAAAACAAGGTTCTTATGTAAATAGGTATGAGGAGAAAATAAATAATTTCCTTTCACCTAATAGGTCTCACATGTGCAACAAGGATCCAATTATCAACACCTCCAACAATAGGAATCTAGACAACAACATGTTCCCTATATATAATAGGGTTCAATAAGTATGCATCAAGTTCCCTCCCAAACCAAAAATACCAACACATTCCATAGATCCAAACACCATTATCATATCCACAATTCACTAGTCAAGGTTATATAGCCAATCAAAACTAGAATATATTTCAACAACATAGTCCAAATCCATAAGATAATAACAATGCATGGATACACATACTTGGTCATCTAGCTAATTCAACTATAATTCCAAAATATAGCTACATCATTCAAGGTAATCCACCTTTGACTATGCAACCCCAACAACAACATGACACTCCTTTTGATTTTATTGACCAAGAATTGTAATAGATGAAACATGCAATTCAAGATATATAAATTGAAAAACAAAAAGAAATTGAAACTAGATGAAACATGATCTTATCCATTTAACATGAAGTATCTACAAATGTTATTTTTAATAGTTTATGAGTCACCTAAATTTGAAAAATACAAAGGCAGAGATGACCCTAAAGACCATTTGAAATAATTCTTTGTTTCTTGCCAGCCAATGGCTTATAGTGACATATACTTGTTTTTACTCTTTATAAGGAGTCTAGCTAGACAAGCCTTGGAATGGCTACAAAAATTACTAAATTTTTATTACCTAAATTGATGATCTTTTAGCGAAGTTTTTATAACACTTTTCATATAATATCAAGCATGAGATTACTATTATGGATTTAGACTAATCTAAACAACATATTGGTGAAAGCTTCATTACATACTTACAACATTGGAGAGAAATAACAAATTGGTTTATTCATTATCTACTAGATAAATAGTTGGCTATGATATTTACTAGGAGCTTACACAACAAGATATAATACCATCTTGAGTTGCAATGTGCTCATACATTCAAAGAGGTTATATAAAAAGTAATATAGATTGAGAAATCCCTTATCAACAAAGGGATAATCAAGCTATCCTCTTCTAATTAAATCCAAAATTAGAATCAGGGATAACATAACCAAAACTATACCTAAGGTAAGAACTATAATTATAACCCAATTAAAATACCAACTTTAACTTTGTGCCAATCTGAAAACAAAGAGAGACTTAAACCCTATAACTACAATATGAATGTTGATGGTAATGGGGTTACCGAATCATGCCATGTTTAAATGGTGTAAACACTAGATATCTATTTACCTCTACCCACTCAGCTACCACCTCCTCCATAAATTCAATCAATACCTCCACAAAACCAACTTCCATAAAATAAAAACCAATCACAAACCCCTCCTTTGAGGAGAAGACCACCCATTTCCAAGTAATTCAATGACCTTGGAGAGCCTATTAAATTTGTGTTCCAAAGATTGGTTCAATCAATTATGATTATTTGATTAATATAGAAGATATTTCTTGAAGGCATTCCTTTTCTTGATTGGTAAAAATAACATGAACTTTGTGAATACCATCGTGTCAGAGGACATTCCATAAGATGGTATATCTAATTCAGGCATTTGTTTGAGAATATGTTGGATAATAGAGAGATAGAAAAAGACACCCATGATCATATAACCAATTTTAACTTGGGTATATACTATAATATGTTTTCACAACATAATAATAACAAAAATAACCAATAAAAATATAAATAATATAAAAAACAATCGCAGATAACTCCTCCTGTAAAATCAACAACAATAATGCTAGCCACAATAACAACAACAAAACACTTAGAACCAAGGGAAAAATAACCAAACCAACCAAGGACATCATCATTCCATTGTGTATACCTATAAAAAAAATTTAGGACATGTATTAAGTCTTCATGTTACCACTATTAACATTAACCATAGACCATCTACCAATAGACCTAGTCCCTTTCCCAATAATGCCTATTTGCTAAATAATTTTTACCAAACCCCTTATGTTGGTGATCCTTGTATGGATCATGTTGAAAACCTAGTTCTATATTATCCTAGGATCATCATTCATATCCTTATTAACTACCCATATAATCACCAAAGCCAAGTTCTATATTGAGATTGTGTAGTCACAACTCAATAAGTCAGGGTCACTATCAAAGGACTATAGCCAAATACTACAAATGAGCCTAATCAGTCTTCCACACCTATCAAAAATAAGTAACTAACAAATATAAGGAAAAACCTATGATATTATGGAATAATTGAAGAAGACACTTACTCACATATCCATCATGGATTTGTTGTATATATCTACAATCCATAAATACATCTTGAATGAGTATTTGAGCCAATCCCTCATGCTAGATAACATCACTCCAAATAAATTTCAAGCCATTGTAGGAAACTTATCCCTTGGCCAACATCTCAAATTTAACCAAAGTGACATGTTATATCTAGGCATTTTTCATAATAACCCATTGTACATTGAGGTTAGTATAATGAACAATAGAGTTTGACATGTCCTAATTGATAATGGTTTAGGTATCAACATTATGTCTCTAAAGTTGGTCAAACATCTTAGATATACAAAAATTGACTTGTACCTATATAACATAATTATTAAGTTATATGATAATGAATAATGGGAATTATAAGGTACTATTAACTTTATAGTGGTCATTAGGACATCGAACCATGATATTATATGCCATGTTTTGGATGGAACTATCTTACAATATCATATTTGATTGACTCTAGATCCATGAAATTAGGTTTGTACCTTCTACATTGTATCAATGTATAAAATTTACACATTCAGGAATGGAAGTGACTATACCAATTGGTATTCATCCATATCATATTATAAATGACTTGAGGCTAAGTATAAAATCTATAACTACCAATTTGGTATGAATCCTATGCCTAAATCAGATGAAGAAATAGACAAAAATGGAAAGGCCATTGTATTATACCCATAAGCTAATTACATTGACCCATATAGATTAGCTTCTACCTCATCCATGCCTCCACCAGACATTTCTAACCACTTGTATATAGATGATAAAGGTCTCAAGTAATGTAGTACCCATAATGCATTCCATATTGCCAAGTTTTCTAAAAAACTAAAATCTTATGGGAGACCTATAGATAAAAATACTCATATGGAGTGGAAAAATAAAGGAAAATCTCAACTAAATAAACCCATTCTTTTTAAAGTGGCCTATAGCCTAGAATAAGACCCCTTAGTATAATATAATTCATGGATTTACACTGATGAGTTACCTAACGATCACCAAAGTGAAAAGTATCATATTCCTAACTAGATTATGGGTGACCAAGATTATGAAGGTAGAGGATTAGGGCTACATTAATAAGGCACAATTGAACCAATCTCAGTAACCACATATAAGGAAATCATGGTATTAGATTTAAACCATTTGTGGGTGACCCCACATATCTTATTCATGTTCCAATACTAATTAATAGTGATGATAATAATGATGTAGGGTCTAATTATAGCATCTATAATGACCTTGTCACTAAAACTTTATTTAACCTCCATGCCATTTAAACTATTAACCATATTTATCAGCATTCATGTTTAACCCTTTATCATCCAAAATTAATATAATATGAATAATAAGAGTCAATAATGCCATTATACGAGTTTGAAAATAATGAGGCCATATACAAATTTATGTTATTGAGAAGTCACATTCTTCTTAGAGACACAAGTAGGGATTTTCTATTAGATTAGATCATGCTACCTATTTTGGAGAGTGGGTGAACTTCCCTAGTCAAAAATAAAAATAAAATCAAACATTTAGGTATGAAAGTGAAAACCTCTTGAGTCACTTTTTGACCAAATAAAAAGTAAAGAGAAAGGAAAGTCTCTTGGTGAAAAATATTTTCCAATGCCATTAGATATGGATGTTCACCCCTCTTCCTAAGAAGCACAAGAAACCTATAGACCAAAGCCTATTTATGTATTAGAATCAATATTGAGGAGAAAAAATATTTTGCATAGATTATTCAAGAGTTCTCTAAGGTATTTTTTTCATGAATAATGCCAACATTAGGATATTCTGATTCATCCTACTTAGAAGAATAAGATGAGCTAGTCCATCTAGAGCACTTTATCATTATCAATTAGTTGAACTCATTACCAACTATTTTAGATGATGGTTTTACACTTATTTTAAAGGATATTTTAGAGGTGAAGATTTGGACTCTAGATGACCCAAAGGAGAAAAAACTAAGCACGTCCCTTAGTGAGGAGGAATGTGAAAATTTTACATCCCTTTTGAGGGAATTTGTTGAGATATTTGCATGGGCCTATTTAGATATGCTAGGATTGGACCCTATCTTGGTTGTACACCATATTTTTATATACCCTAATTCCAATCATATTAAATATAAGTTATGCAACATGTATCCACGTATTGATGTGCTAGTCAAGAAAGAGTTGGAAAAACTCTTAGATGCAAAATGTGTTAGGCCAATCAACTATTTAGAGTGGATTTCAAACATTGTGTTAGTAAGTAAGAAATTAAAAGGGTATCAAAAGTTTTACTTATTTTAGAGATATTAATAAATACTACCCACAATATGAATTTCCTCTACCTAATATTGACATGATAGTTGACCAAATTTTTGGTTTTGAAATACTCTCTCTAATGGATGATTTTTTATGTTATAACCATATCAAAATAACACTATAAGACTAGAACATGATTGTGTTTACCACTATATGGGGAATGTTTTGTTATCAAGTGATGTTGTTTGGAATTAATAATGTTGGGGATGCTTACCAAAGAGCTATGATAGTGATTTTCCATGACATGATGCACAAATTATTTAGGACTATGTTGATAATATCTTGGGTAAATCAAAGACCTATACCGATCATCCAATTATGCTACAAAGAATATTTGAGAGACTTCACTAGTACAATGTTAGGCTTAACCAATATAAATGTGTATTTGGCATCACTTATATCAAATTTTTAGGATTCATTATCTCTTGTAGGGGCATTGAAGTCAACCCAACCAAAGTTCATGAAATTATAGAAATGCTTGCACCATCTACCTTGAATTAAATCTATAGCTTATAGGGAAAAATTCAATCTATCAGATGCTTCATCTCACAAATAGCTAACAAATACCATCTATTTATGCACTTAATAAATAAATGAATTACATTTTTCTAGAATGATGAGTGTCAAAAATAATTTGATTAGTTTAAAAAATATCTTGCTAACCCACCTATTTTGTTTCCACCAATGCCAAACAATCCATTACTTCTTTACCTGTCAACAACTAAGAATGCCCTAGGGGAACTTTTGACACAACATGATGAACAAGGAAAATATAATGACATATATTATCTAAGATTAACATTAGTCATGTATGAACACAACTATGTGTTGATTGAAAAGGCTTGTTTAAGAATGGTGTTCATTGCCCAAAAGTTGCATGATTATATGTTAAACAACAAGACCATTGTTATATCTAAAGTAGATCCACTTAAGTATATACTTTATAAAGAAGCTCTATAGGGCCATATGTCAAAATGGATCATGTTACTGAGCAGATTTGAAATTGAATAAACTAATAAGAATGCCATTAAGGGGTAATTACTTATATCTTAGTTTGTAGAAGATCCTCTTTAAGATACTCAACCCCTTACATTTAGATTTCTAGATGAGGCCATTATTACCATTGAAGAATTAGATGCACCTCTTAAGGCTAAAAACTAGCATATGTTATTTGATGGTTAATTTATAGATCATGGATTAGGTGCTGAAACATTATTTTTTATGCCAGAAGGGGATCTCATTCCCAAGTCCTTTTATATTTTATTTCTATGTACCAATAACATGGTCGAGTATGAATCACTCATTACAGGGATTCACCAAGTAATACAGTGGAACATTAAAAATTGAATGGTATATGATGATTCTCAATTAATAATTAATCAAGTCATGGTACATTACTAGACCAAGGATGAGAACTTGTTGCCTTATAGAGATATGGTCAATGTTATTAAGCAATAGATTACTAACATCCAATTTAAAAGAATACTTTGGGCCAATAATAAAATAGATGATGCTATCACCACTATTGGTTACATGATTCAAATCATAGATAGAGTAAGGGACTATCAATTTATTATTGAACATGTCTTATTGATGTCACATGAATAATCATTCATTGAGATGGTTTGTGACACTATTAGTCCCACTCTCCCTAGTACTCTGACATATATGCCTATCTTCAAGACCAAACCATGCCTCCCAATTTATCATGTAAAAACCAAAAACATTCATCCATAAAGCCTCTTATTATACCCTACTTGGACCAACCTTTTATCATAGAAGCTACGATGTAAATCTATTTCATTATTTACCTTTGGCAAAATTTGAACTAATGTTAAGCCCCTAACTCTAGTTTAATGGAGTGTTCACACAAACCTAATATCCACATTGACATGTTTAGATATTTTGGAAAAATGATTAGTCCAATGGTTTTGATATCCAACTAGAGGATGTATCAAAAAATATGTGCCAACTAGCTGATGGATAATAATCTCCTAGATAATCAAGACATCAATGAAGGTCTGATGAAAGGTGGAAAGTGGAGCACAAGAATCATGAGGTCATAGAGCTAGTGGTTATGATGAAGTAACTCTAGATAAGTGTTCAAAATGTAGCTTCCACCCTAGAAAATATACTCCTCAAGGCCTATATAAATATCTTGAGCCATAGAATGAATGAGAAATAATAATTATAGCAAAGCTCTAGTGAAATGGTTTTGGAACCATGTTCTGTAAAGTTTTTTCTAGCAACCATTGAGTCTTAGATATATAATGAAGGCCATTCTAGCTCCAATTGTATGTGCCCAAGCTCATTTATGAGCCTTTGGGTTATTATTAGTATGATTTTGAATTTAAACTCTTATTTTATAATTTGAATAGTTAGTTATGGTGTTACTCTAAAAAACATTCATGTTTATCTTGGTTTGCATGTTTTGTAGTATTGATATGGGATGCAAGTATTTGTGTTATATCTCATCTTGGTCATTTATGTGATCTAAAGTTCATGTCCTTTACTAGTTTTGAATTTTAATTAAGTCTCTATATTTTCATAATGTCATCATCATTCTACATGTAAAACAAGTATAGATCTATGCTCGTGAACCCAACCCTTATTTAAATATACATATGTTAATTATGGAAAATAAATTGAGTTAAATTAGTCTTTTGACCCACTCAACACCCATATGAACCTTGACATAAATATCCTAATGCAATTTCTAGTTCCTTCTTATCTACACTTTGAGTGAGTGCATATTGGTCTACCCCTTAACCAAGTTAATGTGGTAATGCTTAATCCCCCCCCTTTTCAATCCTCACACCATGGCACAACCATCCTAATGTAGTTTCTAGTTCCTTCTTACTGCACTTTGAGTGAGTGCATAGGGCCTATGCTTATGTAAATTGATGCTAGTAAAATTAAGTGTTAAATATTGAGTGAAAAAGGAGTTATCCTATGCTTCAACTTAGTTTCAATGAACCCCTCCTAGACTTTATACAAAATTTTGGTTTTGTTGTTAGGACCCATGTTGAATGTTATTACTATGATGGTGTGACAAAATGATGTATCGATTTTCTCTCGAGAACATTGAGCATTAGCTATACTAAGTGAATAATAGTTTTGTATAAAAGCATCCAACCTGCAATAACAAAATCCATGTAATTGGGTCTAGGATAACCTATATGATTCTTTGTATGAGGTCTTTTTCTATGAGTTACCAAATCATGTATACAAGTGGTTGGATATATATTCAACCTATATAAGAAGAATCTATGGATGTTACTATGAGTGGATAAAGGAATGCATAAAAAAGCTTGGGACCCTAGATAATCCTTGGATTAGATTAGTGGATAAATGGTTGTAAAGAGATATAAATAAGTATGTTCTTAAGTTCACATTATAAAATTATTTATGCCCTAAGGAAGTAGAGTACTAGTTCTTACATGAACCTAGAGGCACATTCATGGAGGAGTTTGCCATAGAGCTCAAGAAGCTAATGATTCATTATGGTTTTGAAAATTTGGTGATGGAAGGATAAAACCCTTTCACATATGAGTTATACAAAGGTGAAGAAGGGGATGTGTAGGTGAGGTGCGATAAAAGGGGATGATCCAATTAACACCCAAGGGCTTAGAAGACAAGCCTATAATAAGAGATGACATCAATTGATAGAGGATATGAAACCTATAAGTACCAAGAGGACCAATAGTGAATGGGAAGGGCATGGGGAAGTATCTCTTAAAAAAGAGTGGAATGAAGGTGAGAGGTATAATGAATAAATAGACCAAGATCGACACTTGATAGGTTTAGAATTCAATGAGTTCCTATAGAATTTGGTGTGTAGATACAATTGATGCACTTAACCCATTTGAACCTATGATGCATGCTCATGCACTAGATCCCCCACTTAAAGATAATAAAAAATTGATTATTGACCCTACTAACACATTATATCTTAGACATTTTGTATATTAGATTGTAACTTTGTTATTAAATATATTATTCTATAAAAGAGGTTATCACAACTACCTCTAAACCATTAAGTGCTAACTCATCATAATAGAGCTTAAATGTGAGCATACCAACATAGTCAATGTCAGTAATACAAGGTGGGAAATAGCATATATGAAGTGTTTTAGTTCCATATATGAGTAGGATAACATTGACAACATTGACTATACTAAAAGGAACAATAGGATTGGTACCTACCCTCAAGGCTAGAGGCCTTAGAGGGAATCCACCAAAGGGAGCAAGTAACATCCCTAGTGGAACAAGATTTTTAGTAAGAGGGAAATAATTTAGAGGACAAGTTTTACAAGTACCAATTCTCCCCATAATAGATCTACTACAAAATGGTTATGCACCTCCTAAAGTATCATAGTTTGGAGAATGTTATAGAGCATGTGTTGAATTGTGAACTATATTGGTGTGCATGAGGCATAATCTAATTAGAGTACAAGGATACTCAATTTGTAATACATTTATTTTATCATTCCCACAATTGGTATAAAACATTTGATCCAAACTAGGCCATTATTGATTATGATACCCTAAAGGATGCATTCTTAAAGGAGTTCAACATCCCAAAGTTTAAAAAAATAGAAAATCACCATTCTAAAATAAATTACCCAAGGATTGATAGAGAGTGTGTGTTTGTATGATGCAAGGTTTAAAAATATCCTATTGAATCTCCCTTATGATATTCACCCTTTTCAACATGCACAGTGGTTCATTTGGGGGTTGTTCATACCATTTCAAAGGGTGTTTTCCATGAAGACTTTTATAGACCCTCAAGAAGCGCTTAAATTAGCACTCAAAGTTAAGGTAGTAAAACGTGAATAAATCAATATTAACCCATTTATGAAGGTGAAAATTGCATCTATAATATATTATATCTAAAAACGTATTGCCAACTCTATACATGACACTCAAAGTGGACTATGGTGCACCAACTATGAAGTAGAAATCCATAATATAACTAACTACCCATGAAAGAATTTGCATGATTTATTTTTAAGCTAAAAATTATATTAAAAAGTGCATGATTTGTGAAAATACCCTTTATTATAGTACACTAGCTAAGTTAACATAACCATCTATTATCATTTGTGCGATGCTTACACCCATACCATTGTTGACTACTAGGTGATTGACAAAATATGTGAACACATGGAAAGGGGCATGTAATAGGATACATCAATAGTTAAATGATAGGTAAACCAAGGGAATAATGGATATGGGAAAGAAAATGTAGGATTTGAAATGGAGTGATGCACCAAATGGTGAGGTGAGGAAAGCAGTTATGGAAGGTTCATGTCATGTTCATGTTATAAGTGTGGCTCAATAAAGCATTATCAATGCAACTTCCATACACATCCCACTTTTGGGTATTATTGAGGGACCCATAAGTTTGAATAAATCCCTAACCTTTATAAAATGTTGACCCAAGGTAGGCCTAATATATACAAGGGAATAAGGATGATTAGACTAGAGTAGAAGATATAAAAATGAAACCCAAAGGTGTAGCCTACATGAATAATATAATTTAAAGTGAAATTAATTGTTTAAAGTGGATTCACCACTTATCCACTAGCTACACCAATACTTGAGTTATGCCTCAAGTATGGGGATAGGGGTTTAAATGAATGCATAACATGGATTGAACCAATAACTATGACTTATCTAAACCCAATGTGCCAAAATGACATACTAAAATAGGCTATGATCATAATAAAAAACTTAAAATGGGATCTCTAATTAGTGTAGGACCTATAAGTGCAGACTACCATCACTCAAAAGAGGTAAGATAACTAAGAAGTTGAAGTACAATAATTGACTAAGATCCTTCACCTCCTATAGACTGAGGGTATGTTACCCCCATTGAATAAATTGCTCCTATAAAATTTAGGAAAAAATCAAGTCAAGGTTTTTGTGCCACACATAGAGAAGGTGTGATAAGTTTGACACACTCAAAATGCTAAATATGACAAAGAACTTCTGGTGGATGCCATTATTGATGACTAGTCTATCTATGAGGTTCTCATAAACATGGCCACCGAGGTCAAAATATTGATGAAGAATGGTTGAGATAAAATGGGTAACCCAAATTTGAGACCTTACCCTCATGTATTTTTCATGGCCAATAAGACCTAAGCACATCCTATCAAGATTTTTAAAATAATGGTTGTAGATGTCATGGGCACCAAATTCTGGACTGACTTTGAAGTAATAGAGTTAGTAGAGAAAGAAAAATACTTGATGCTTTTGAGAAGGCCATGGTGTTGTGAAAATAATGTCGATATGTGATTTAAAATGTGTTACATGACCTTTGATAATATAAAGGAGAGAGTAGTCATACTACTTTCAAATGAACAAGGACCCCCTATGTTAAGAGTATGGATATTGAGGATAAAATCAACCATATCTATAACATCATAGTGTAAGGTGCCAAGACCCTATATCTAAATAATCAAGGAATCCTCTTTTGTGAGGATGGATAATCAGCCTTAGACACCATAGATGTTATTTATGATATGTGGGTTGACGAAGCATATGAGATAACAAGTTGATGGTGCCACTTGGTGTGAGTAAAGGTGGTAAAACTTATAAATATAAGATGGATATATATTGATCATAGTCATAAAATATGGATCCATTATGCTAATTAAGGGTTAAAAAGAGTGTTTTTCATTAGTAAAGGTAAGCTTGTTACACTCTCGAGGTATGAAGGAAGTAATCATGTAAAAGACTATGTTCATGGCATTGAGTTGTGCATACCAAAGGAGGTGGATAAAATGGGTGAACTAGTGTACATGTGTAAAACTTTTTTTCTCATTTTTGGGTAGTGAATAAGCCTATCTTACCAACTTGGTAGGATGTAAAGGTATCCATTTTCACCAAATTTGGAAAAATCAATGAGGACCTAGATATTTCAACTTACTCTAGCGACTTTGATCCCATAGGATATGTACAACATTATGAAGAAACATGCATTGTTTGTGGTGAAAATTCTCTAATAAACTTATGGATGCACACCTTATACATAAACTTAAAGAGTTAAGATAACCATGAGGTTGAAGTACAATAATTGACCAAGATCCTTCACCTCCTATAGACTAAGGGTATGTTACCCCTATTGAATAAATTACTCCTATAAAATGTAGGAAAAAATCAAGTCAAGGTTTTTGTGCCACACATAGAGAAAGTCTGATAAGTTTGACACACTCAGAATGCTAAATATGACCAAGAACTTCTGGTGGATGCCACTATTGATGACTGGTCTATCTATGAGGTTCTCATAAACATGGCCACCAAGGTCAAAATATTGATGAAGAATGGTTGAGATAAAATGGGTAACCCAAATTTGAGACCTTCCCCTCATGTATTTTTCATTGCCAATAAGACCTGAGCACATCCTATCAATATTTTGAAAATAATGGTTGTAGATGTCATGGGCACCAAATTTTGGACTGACTTTGAAGTAATAGAGTTAGTAGAGAAAGAAAAATACTTGATGCTTTTGACAAGGCCATAATGTTGTGAAAATAATGTAGATATGTGATTTAAAATGTGTTACATGGCCTTTGATAATATAAAGGAGAGCGTAGTCATATTGATTTCAAATGTCCAAGGACCCCCTATGTTAAGAGTATGGATATTGAGGATGAAATCAACCATATCTATAACATCATAGTGTAAGGTGCCAAGACCCTATATCTAAATAACCAAGGAATCCTCTTCTGTGAGGATGGATAATCAGCCTTAGACACCATAGATGTTATTTATGATATGTGGGTTGATGAAGCATATGAGATAACAAGTTGATGGTGCCACTTGGTGTGAGTAAAGGTGGTAAAACTTATAAATATAAGATTTATATATATTGATCACATTCATAAAAGATGGATTCATTATGCTAATAAAATGTTAAAAAGAGTGTTTTTCATTAGTAAAGGTAAGCTTGCTACACTCCCAAGGTATGAAGGAAGTAATCCTGTAAAAGACTATGTTCATGGCATTGATTTGTGCATACCAAAGGAGGTGGATAAAATGGGTGTACTAGTGTACATGTCAAAAAACGTTTTTTCTCATTGGTGGGTAGTAAAGAAGCCTATCTTTCCAACTTATAAGGATGTAAAGGTATCCATTTTCACCAAATTTGGAAAAAGAAATGAGGACCTAGATATTTCAACTTACTTTAGTGACTTTGATCCCATAGGATATGTACAACATTATGAAGAAACATGCATTGTTTGTGGTGCAAATTCTCTAAGAAATTTATGGATGCACACCTTCTACATAAACTTAAAGACTTGGGAATGGGTATGGTATGTAGTAAATGAGACATGCCACAAAACAATAGATTGGGATACCATTAAAAAGGGGTTTGTTCATACCTTAGCCTTTTCTTAGCAAACTCTTGAACTAATTGAGCCATTATAGATAATTATAAGGTCAGTGTTTGAGGACACTGCTATATTAAAAGAGTGCCTAAAGGACATGTTTGGTGAAAAAGGGTTAGCACTCCCAACCTTATTCAAATAATAAATTCTAAATAATGACTATAGTAATGAAGATGATGACACTTGGAAAGTGTAAAGCTACAAGAACTTGGAAAGGGGTAATAAGTTAGTGTGACAAGTTAAGGATGGCACCCCAAAAGAAGAATAACCTACCCATATTTAGGTAGAGACAACTAAGGGTAGTATATAAGTTGTGTATTCCCACTAAGAGAAGCATGAACATTACTAAATGTCATTATAAACTACCAAGGTAGATATCAGCTCAGAGGGGAAATTCAAAATTTCCACTCTAAGTGCTTATTGGTCTGATAAGGAAATATCATGTAATGTTTATCTACTTAAGGAATTACAAGACCTATTCCCATGAAACTATAAGGATATGAAATGTTTCCACCCAATCTTTAAGAACATGAGCATCAAACTAGTTGATGGTGTAAGACTAGTCAAGAAGCAAAAGTATAGAATGAATCCAAATCTTCATGCCAAGGTCAAAATTGAGATTGATGATATACTAGATGAAAGAGTTATCTACCTATTATAATAATTAAAATGTGTTAACCCCATGGTCATGAACATCAAAAAGTATGGGTGCATTTGAATTTGTGTTGACTACATGATGTTAAACATCACCTATGTAACTGGCCCCTTACTAATTCCATTCATTGAAAAAGTATTAGATGGCATCATAGGTTGAAAAATACACACATTTACTAATGGATTTTAAAGTTACCATCAAGTCTAGATCAAGAAGGAGGATAATCTAAAAACCACCTTTATGATTGAGTGGGGATGTTTCACATATAATATGATGCCCTTTGGGATAAAGAATACACCAAAAAATTTCTCCTAGGTGGTTATCACCATATTCATAGATTTTATTCACAATTTCCTCCAAGTGTATTTAGATGATTTTATAATGTATGAATTTTTAAAATATCAATATGAAAATTTGTGCGTAATTTTTAAAAAGTGGTGATAGTTACAAATCTCTTTGAATCTCAAAAAGTGTTTTTTTGTGATATCATTTGGCACATTGATCAATCACATCATCTACAATGATGGTCTACTCATTAATATAACCAGAATTTTAATCATATTTTAGATTCAAACACCATCAATGCAAAAATATTTTTTTACCTTTCTTGGACATTTTGGATATTAAAAGAAGTTTATAAGGAATTATTCTAGGATTGCAACATTGCTAGAGGAACTATTATAAAAGGATGGTCCATTCTATTGGGGCATGACACAAGATAATACATTCAACACCTTAAATATAAAGATATAAAGTGCACCAATATTACAATTTACAAACTATGTAACTCCCTTCCATGTCCACATTGATGCATCTAGTATTGTAATCAGTGCCATTCTCACATAACTAGGTAAAGGGAAAATGGATCATCCTATTTATTTTGAAAGTAGAAAATTGACCAAGGTAGAATAAAATTACACAATGATTGAGAATGAAGGATTTTCTATAGTCTATACCCTATATAATATTAGACAATATTTGTTGAAAACTCCATTTCTATTTTTTACTAATCACTAGGCACTTATGGACGTAGTGAACAAGCCTATTTTACATGGGTGCATTTATTTATGGATCATATTGATCCAGGAATTCTAATATTCTATTCTAGTCAAGCCTAAAAATTAAAACTTAGGCCTAAATGATCTATCTTGCATCAACTCTATATATGTGGTAGTAAAAATTGAATATAATATGCCTAAAGTACAACTCTGTAGGATCTAACATGTCCCAAAAGACTTAGTAGAGAAAGATGAATTTTTGACCTCTAGATCTACACCTCAAGCCATGACAACTAAAGAAAAGAAGTAGCTCATGTTTCACACTACCTAATTTCAACTCATTGGTAGGAAACTATTCAAACTGGGATACAATGAGATCATGCACCAATGTATCATATATCATGAACATGACTTGGTACTATAAGAAACACATGAAGGGATTATTAGAGGCCATTGCGATAGAGATGCCACGTCATGAAAAGTTTTACAATTAGGCTTATGGTGTTTTACTATGTTTAATGATGAAAAATAATATGCTAAAATGTGTGATGTCTACTAGTGAATAGGAAATCCAAACCATCGAGATGAGATTCCCTTCATGCCCATCCTTACATAGGTGCCATTTAAAAAATAGGCCATTGATTTTATTGGACCTACTATTCCTATCACAATGGGAATAGGTGTAAGGTATATTATGGCTGCTACAAATTATTTTACTAAGTGGCAAAAAGTGGTTCTAACCAAATACTATACAACTTTGATGACATCAAGATTCATTTGGGAAAACATTATCAGTAAGTATGGGAGCTTGCTCAGCTTGACTAATAACCACATTGCACATTTCATCAATGAAATAGTTTAGGTCCTATTATCTGAGTATATAACGGTACACCATAAAGCAACATCCTACCACCCCTAGGCTAATGGCACTAAAATAACATTCAATAAAATACTAGGGACATGTCAAATAAAAATCTATGACATTGGTTGCAAGGATTGGGATGACTTGTGTCATTTGTCTTATGGGCCTATCATATGACATATAAGTGCATTAATAAGGATACACCATTTCAACTATTATTTTGCATAAGGGACATTTTACCTATGGATTTCCTAGTTTCCTTATTGTGCATCACATGTATTGGTTGATTGGAGACAAGGAATCATTAAGTGCACACATGAAATATTTGAAGAGTATGGATGAGACATGCACCTAGGCATGATGGAGCTAGTAGATAGAGAAATCCTTCCAAAAAAAATGGCATGATAAGAACATCAAGGGCAAGGTGTTCATATAAGGTGCATTGGTATTTTTATATGAGTCTAAGTACCCAAGGCACCCGATAAAATTATAGATTAGGTGGATGGTGTATATACATAATATTTTCAAACTTTCATCAGTTTCCAAGGCCCTTTATCTTGTAGGAACCCATTGAGTATCAATATCTCTAAGTGAACACCTTAAGGGGTATACTGAGAAAGGGGTGGGTAGACAATTGGTGATTTGTAGGATTGTTATCCTTTTCCCACTTGTTATCTACACACTTGTATCTTAAAAACCATTTCCCTAATCTTGTTCTTCTCTATTTTACTCTCCTCAGTCATTTCCGACCTTTTATCTCCCTTTTCCTAATCTACACCCCCTTTTGACTATTTATAGTACTAGGTTGACTTGATTGACCCTGTACTATTATGGGTAAAATTCATTTAAGGTCTAGTTTGACTCTTGTCTAACCTAGTGAATTTTTGTCCATAACTATACTAGGTTGACTGGGTTGACACTATCAACCAAAATTTTTAGAAGGGCTTAGTGTTTCTAATTAATTTCCACTCATTTCTTAGTTTGGAAGAAAGTAATGAAACTAGTAATAAGGTGTGTAGAAGAATACCTAGTAAAAGTGCATGCATGATCTAGATGATGATGTGAAATCCTCTTTGGCTTGGATGGATAACCTATAGATAAGAAAGACACTATAAAAATGGGTTGTTAGATAGATGGTTGAGTGGACTACCTAGCATGAGCTAGATCCAAGAAGTGTATGGTTACTAGGAGGCTGTCGATTCACTATTTATAACAATTAAGTTGATATAAATGAAAAGAAAGGTAATTTGCATTCAATAATTGGAAATTAAATGCATGTAAGATGAGATGGAAGTAAATTTATTGTTAAATAAAAGCACTAAATATAATAAAAGTGGGTCAATACTCATGTTAAAATAGTTAGGGTTAGGTTCAAAAAACTAAAAAAGTCTCTGTTAACAGACAAGAACACAGAAAATTGGGTTTGGTTGGGGTCAAGGGGGTGAAAATAACTTTTTATTTTCTACCACAATGATCATATATGATTGGGATAACCATCGATAGTTGAGATAATCATCGGTGGTTGAGTTAACTATCAATGGTTACCTATGTGATTCTAGGAATGATAAAAAATAATTGTAGATTGGATAATTAGGCAAATAGAGGTCTGTTATAGATCAGGGGAATGGAACATAAGATATTGATGGGTCTGATAGGGTAAGGAGGTTAGAAATCAAATATAAGTCAAATAAAACAAGCAAGAGATATGTATAACTTGGTGATGAAAGGCTGAAGATATTTGGCCAGAGTGATAGTACATTGAACTTTGAAAATGATATCGATAGAGGTTCAGGACTCTGTTGATGTTTATTTGTTACTAAAGGGATACTCAATACCTATATGAAAGATAGCTTGGATGTGGATTACTCATTTTCTAGATCCCTTTCTCCTTCTACTTTTATTTTTAAATCGGATGAATTTACTAAATGTGCAAGAGGAATTTGTTAAATGGATATAGGAAAAATTTGCTAACTATGATGTTTAAAGCTAGTTTACATCATAAAATGGAAGTTGATAAATTTTTCATGCTTATCTCATATAGTTGGTAATGTTTTTAAATATTTAAATTAGGCTTGGATACATGACCATAAATGGTTAGGATGACCATCAATGATCGAGGTTCTAGAGGAAAATGGGTTAAAGAGGGCTAAATTAAAAAGTTAAGTTAGCAAATTGATAAATGGGCTAAGTCAACTAGGTGGTAAACTAGCTTTAGATTTGGGTAGGGGTTCAAGGCACTTTTACATCTAAAACTATGTAATTTTTGAGTGTCTAAAATTTTCCCCTTTTTATTAAGTGTCTTTGCATTAATAAGCTACAAAATAAAAATAAGTAGGTTTCTAGTCATGGTTTGATTACCCTGAGTATGGGCAGAGTTGTTCCCACTCAAATTAGAAGTTGAAGTGGTGAAATATAAATTGAGATAGGGTATGATAAATGAGAAATGGGTAGTCACAAGGTGGGTGACAAAAAATGGGTTGGGAATTTGAAACACAAAAATACACATAAAATGTGATTAAGTGAGAAATCAAGATTTTTCAAAGACTAAAGTTGCCAATGTTGATAAAAATAAGGTTAAGTTCTAGGGAGACATATGATAGGTAACTAGACCATAGTATTAGTCATAGTTAACTAGGTCAAGCCTATCTAATCCTTTAGATAGGGTCAGCATTAGTTGCAAGTATTTGGGGTAGGAAGTGCTCACACAAAACAACACAAATGCCTTGGTCATGAATGATGTGGTAAAAAGTTTTAAAAATGAAACATGGTAGGGTTGGTTGGTGTGGTCAAAATGATCAAGGCAAGGTTGTAAAATTTTTAGGTTAAAAATGACAAACATTGAGGTGGACATGGTCAGATGGGTTGGTCAGAGAAGGGTATTCTCTGAAAGGTTAAGTGGTTGGTTTGAGGGAAATAATTTAATTTCACCAATGGTTAGTTTTGGGTACTAAAATATTGGAAAAAAAATGTGAAACCCCAATAATTGATGGTTAGGGTTATCCATAGGGTCAACCATCGATGATCACCCTGGCCATTGATAGTTAAGGAAAAACCTAAAAAGTTGAGAAGATAAAAGTAAAATGTGAGTTTGTTTTTACCATTTTGACTTGTGTAATTTATGCTCTGGGTAATTTGTGAAATTTGACATTTGTGTTGGAGATGGTTGAGGTGGATTTTTATGATTGGGGGATTGAGTGTTTGAGTCATGATTGAGTGTGGATTTGATGGAGGGTAGCTGAGGATGCAACTAGGTGGTGGTACAAGGACTTTAGCCATGCCAGTGATCATAGAATGAGGTAGGTGGAGTTTTAAAATTCAATAGTTAGTTGAATTATGTTGTTTGAAAGTTTTATTGATTAGGTATAAATGAGAACAAGAGGGTTTTTGCAAATGATGCCCTAGGTCATAGGGTTTATGGAATTAGGTGAATGTGTGGATGAAACTTAGATTTTCAGGGTGTTTTAGGTGGGGAATGGCTTGAATAAGTTCCTTAAGTAGTTTATTTAGTTCATTTTGGTGTGTTTTGAGAGGCATGAGGAGGTTTTGGGTTCAATTTATGCCATATGCAGTCACACACAGTGACTGTCGATAGTTCAACTCAACTATCGATAGTTGGGCACCGAGGGTAAAAGATACTTTACAAACCATCAATGATTTAATGAAGCATCGATGGTCAAACGGATCAAACAATTGTTTGTGAAAACGTGTTAGTGGGGTTGAAGGTTGTGTAATGGGTCTTTATTGAATTTGTTTGGTTTTAAAAGTTAATAGTTTTTGAAATTCTTGTTGGTAATTAGAATTGTTTTAAAAATTGATGAATTTATTCAAAGGATTTGATGTTGTAGAAATGAGAAATTAGTGGTAGAGTGTTTATAAATTGTGTTAGGTATCATAAGAAGGTTACATTTGGAAATTAGTATAATTTTTTTTGGTTTAGAAATGGGTATAAAAGATATATTTAATGTAGAAAAATATGGGTAAAATGTTTGAGAATGGTTAAAAGAGTTACAGGTAAAGTGTAATGAGTGTGTTATAGGTTGGATAGTAGGGGTTGATGGGTAAATTTTAGAGAATATAAATAATTAGGTGGAAAAATGATAAATGTAGATATGTATAGATGGATAGGTGGTAAAGTAATTAGATAGTGAATAAAGTTTTGTGAGATAGTGTTGGGGTAGAAGTAGAGGTTTGTTCGAGAGGTTTAAATAGATGTAATTGAGGTATATGTAAATAGTCTGGTTATAATGGGTTAAAAAAAGTAGGTATAGGGTAACACTTGAGTAGATATGGAAAACTAAGTAAACATTGCTAACATAATTGTCATGCAGCCTCATGACTAGATCTAGATGAGGGACTGAGTCCCTAGGATCTTTGTCAAAGTTTCTGATGGGATGATTGATGATGAGTAGAGACATATAGAGGAGGTTAGCCTAGGGGCCATGAGATACTATCATCACCTACTGCATGATGTTGCTATGATTGTGACTCTCATCAAGAGATGGGACCCAGCCATGAACACTTACTTGTTACTGATGGGGGAGATGACAGTCCTCCTAGAGGATGCTCAATGTATCACATAGCTACCCATTCAAGGGGAAATGATCTATCATGTAGAGAATGATGAGAAAGATTATTTCATGGACCTAATATATGGATCAAATTAGGTTCAATCTAGATATCATATATGTAGGGTTTGTTATGGCCAATTATACTAGAGGGCCCTAGGGGACCAGTGCTTATTGACAATGATAATGATAGGGGTGTCTTAATTTATTCTACTAGATTTGAGTATTATTCATTTTTCATGTCTACTATTGGGAGTAATAGTGGAGATGTTGTTGGAGAGGATTGTGTTTGGTTGGGCCCTCATATTATTAGTGCAAATATATAGGGAGCTTAAGGGCTTTTAAACACATAAGTTATATGGGATTAGCATTGGGTTTGTGCTCCATTACTAGGCATATTATCACATTCAAGTTTTGATACCATTAGGGCTACCTTAGGATGGTTATGTGTCAACTAACTATAGGGTTGACTTTATGAGATGGAGAGGGGATTATGCATTGATAAGGGCTAGTGGTGATAAGGATATAGAGTGGTTCATAGATGCTTTATGTGGTTTGGTGGTAGTCAATGTAGTGTGGAGGCCCTATGTGAGCTGACCAAGTTGGGCAAGTTATAGCTACCACACATTATCATTGTAAAGCTATCACTGTATCTATGGGAGGCAAGATGGTGAGACAAAGCTTATGCCATTTGACTAAGTATAGAGGCAATTTAGACTAGTATAGGGGATCCCACTAGATTTACCTCAATATAGGAGGGAGGATTCTAAGTTGTTACTCCCAGATCCATAGCCATAGGACATCATATTAGACCAAGAAGAGTTACTAATAGGAGCTCCCATAGATGATGCTAGTGTTGGAAATTGGTATGCAGCCTAGTACTAGGCTAGATATGTAGTAGCTAACTTTAGATGGGGTGATCGTTGTCAACATCCTATGTATATGGATCTTATTGGGCTACTATTATAGGGTAGAGGACTAAATGGACAAGCATAGGCACCATAAGCCTAGATCACTAGATTATAGGGACAAGTGGCCATTTTATCACCTTATAGTTGTAAGTTGTGATTTTGACTAGTAAGCATGATCAATCAAGGATCTTTATTAGGTTAGTAACTTAGGAGAGATATTTGTTGAGATAAAGGGTATGAGAAGCTACAACAGTAGTAGGAGGACCACCTAGCATAGTTTTTAGGACAGGATACCTAGCCACCATCGAGGAGATGAGATATTATAAGGTGATAGTGCAGGTATAATTTCCATCAAAAATGAGATATGGAGAGTATAAGGCCAACTTGGCATTGGGTCCACTTTAGCTACTTCAGGATAGTGGGCCTTGATAGTGGGGTAGGTAACTAAATCAATGGGACCACCACTAGAAGGTAGTGCAAATGTAGGTGCAACTAGAGCTAGTGGGAGTGGTGCCTTAGGGGCTTGATATATGAGATTATATGATGTATATGATTTTGATTTTAATACTGGCCTATGTGTAGATGATGTGAGATGTATATAAGCAAGAGAGATATGGATACATTGTGACATGTCTTTCCTTATGGATGTAGATGATGATGATGATGATGATGATGATGATGATGATGATTATATTTTGATTGTAATGATGAAATTTATATTGATGATAGGAAGATTATACTCTGATGTTTATAAATGTTTATGATGCTTATTCTATTATGTATGATGATGATGATGATGATGATGAGGAATTTTGCTTATGAGAAGATATGTAGATTGATTGTTGTTGTGTATGTTTTGTTTATGTGATGGATATGGTGCATTATGACGATGGATTTCATGGATGAATTTATGATCATGATGTTGTGATGATGATGTTTATAAATGATGACATTAGCTTAGTGATGCATGATTTTAGATATGTAGATGATTGGTTTAATTATTCTATTTGTGATGTTGTTCATAGATGTATATGATTTATTTAATGGATGTCCAATTGATGGATATGATATATATATATATATATATATATATATATATATATATATATATATATATATATACTCAAAGATGGATATTGAGTGTGGTGATTGAATGAATTTGTTCATGATATGATTTATGTATATGAGATAGATGACTTCAGGTATATATGATCATTGTGACTTCATGTTTGTGATAGATTACTTGATGTATAGATGTTGATAGTAAAGAGAATGGTGACATATTTTATAGGTATGACATGGTTCTTCCATGGTTATTATGTGGTTTGATTATAATGTATATGGTAAATGGGATGATGAAATTACTTATGTGGTTTATCGACATGATGTGATTGATATAATTATGAATATGTGGTTTATGGTTATCTCTTTTATTTTTATATAAAAATAAAAGAGATAACCATAAACCACATATTCATAATTATATCAATCACATCATGTCGATAAACCACATAAGTAATTTCATCATCCCATTTACCATATACATTATAATCAAACCACATAATAACCATGGAAGAACCATGTCATACCTATAAAATATGTCACCATTCTCTTTACTATCAACATCTATACATCAAGTAATCTATCACAAACATGAAGTCACAATGATCATATATACCTGAAGTCATCTATCTCATATACATAAATCATATCATGAACAAATTCAGTCAATCACCACACTCAATATCCATCTTTGAGTATATATATATATATATATATATATATATATATATATACTCAAAGATGGATATTGAGTGTGGTGATTGACTGAATTTGTTCATGATATGATTTATGTATATGAGATAGATGACTTCAGGTATATATGATCATTGTGACTTCATGTTTGTGATAGATTACTTGATGTATAGATGTTGATAGTAAAGAGAATGGTGACATATTTTATAGGTATGACATGGTTCTTCCATGGTTATTATGTGGTTTGATTATAATGTATATGGTAAATGGGATGATGAAATTACTTATGTGGTTTAACGACATGATGTGATTGATATAATTATGAATATGTGGTTTATGGTTATCTCTTTTATTTTTATATTTTTTGTTGACCATTTTTTGCCCAACAGGCCAAAAATCAGTCCCCCTCTACCCCTGCTATTTTAGGCCATTTTAATTTTTTGATTTTGCATGAATCTAGCAATTTCTATAGACTCTGCAGAATTTCTATAGACTTTACAGGTCTAAATCTACAGACTCTACAGGTTAGTCTTTTGGTGCATGAAGGATTAGTTTAGAGTTACTAGGTTTTACAAGGATTCTTCAGGCTCTTGTCTAAGGAAAATCACAAGAAAGGTTAGCATGGTTAAACCAATGAACCAGTTCAACACTTTGGTTCAATGCCTACTTCAATCAATAGTTCATCACTTCATTTTTAGGCCTTGGTTCAATGCTTCAAGCTTCAGCTTGGTTCATCAGCTTTGTTTCATGCCTTAGTTTAATGCCTTGGCTTACTTTGACCACTTATTTCAACACAATCAGTTTGTTGACTTAGTTCAATAGGCTTGGCACGCAGCATTGAACCGTTGAACCAGTTCAATCAGATGGTTCAATTAGTTGGTTCAATGCCTTCAGTTCAATTGACACTTGGTTCAACCATGGGTTCAAGCAGTCAAGTTTAATGCTCAATTCAATTAGATGGTTCAATCATTCAGTTCACTCAGTCAAATTAGTGGCTTCTAGTTCAATCTTCAAGTTCATCAGCTAAGTTCAATGGGCTCGGTGTGCTTCATTGAACCATTGAACTAGTTTAACAAATTGGTTCCATCATTTGGTTCAATGCTTAAGTTTAATGCTTTGGTTCAATCACTTCGGTTTAATGGATGGTTCAACAAAGGGATTCAGTGAATGGTTCAATAGGATCGACACGTAGTGTTGAACTGTTGAACTAGTTTAACAAATGGTTCAACTGAATGATTCAAAGGCAAGTTCAAGGGGCTTGGTTTAATGGCATCAGTGCATAGTGGTTGAACCGATTGAACCATTGAACCAATTTTGGTTTAATGGGTTGGTTTAACAACTTGGTTCAAGGGTGTGCCCTACAGCCGAAGGTCTAGAAGCCCTTGCAGAGGTTAGTTCAAAGTCTAGAAGCCCTTGTGGAGGGTAAAGAGAGCTTTAAAGAGCCCAAAAGACAAAGACAAAGACTGGGACAATTCTTGTAGACTTTTTGTCCATAAGAAAAGCCCAAAAAAAAAACCCATGGGGAAAAATCTCAAAACAAAAAACCTGATGACTTTTGTTGAGGATGGTGACGTCTTGAAAGTCATCAAATTAAAGCAAGCAAACTAGCCATTGGGTGATGGCCGCGTGAACGTCAAATTTAACATAGTGAAATATCTGTTTGTTTTGAATTGTTTGAGCACCAAGCATGAAAGGAGCCTAAGGAATGTAGCGACCCACTAGAAGATCACCCATGAGGGCTAAAAGAGTAGGAAAAGGATAAGGAGTAGAAAAGACAAAGTAATGCAAGTGGCAAAGTAGATGGAGAGCTATTGCAGATGAGTGGCGTGACCTATTTTCTATAGTTGGCATTGATGAGGGGACAAGCTATAGTCTATTTATAGGAAAGAGGTGCGGTCATGCTCTTTCATTAATGTTTGAATGCCAAAGTCAATTTGGGTGATTATGCAGCATGGTTCCAGTCGGCCTATTCTAAAAAATGACATTAGTAACAATGATCTTCCTCTTCCTGATGTGTTCAGCATACATGGGCCACTTTTAGAAAAGAGTGCCAAAATCTTTCCCAGGTAGTGCCAAGTTTCTCTTCCCCTTTCTATAAATTTTAAACTTCTCATTCAAAAAAATCTGCTCTCAGCCTTAAGGTAAACTCTGCCCAAAAATCTCTCAGGCTTGTAAGGTAGAGTTGCCATATTTTACCTTCAATCAAAACTTAGTATTTTTACCTCCATTCTGAGTTTTGCATCTTTAGTATGTGTCTATGCATTTGATTTTGTGTTATGTCATTGTATTAATGATTTTGTAGAATGATTTCAACATGTCTAGTGCTTTTTTGTGAGTTTCCTTTTACAGGTCTGTCAAAAGTGCCCCTAGAGGAGTATAAGTGAAGTGGATAGGCTGTTGGAGTGCATCTCAAAATGCCTCTAGTAGTTATTTGCTCCCTGTATCTCCAAAGACCCCTAACCCACTAATGCGAAGGTTATCTCATGTTAGATGAAGTGTATGGGAGTTGTTTCTCAGTGAAAAGTGTATATTCAGGCTAGGTGGATCACATTTTCTGGTGTATCACATTTTCTTTTTTAGGCTTAGGCTTTGTTTTCAGCATCTCTCTCTCCCTTTTCATCCCCCCCTTTTTTTACATTTTATTTTTTTAGTAGTAAGAGAAACTAGGGCCTAAATGATACATCAAAGGGAACTAGCCCTCATCTAGAGACTCTCCCCTCCAGCTTCATTGGTCCCACAGGTGAGAGGGGAGTTTCCATTATTGCATGAAGAAGGCAGGAGCTCAGCCTCCTACCAAGGGTGCAATATTCTGTGTCAACATTTATGAATGTGTATGATGTGTTTTTTCCCCATGATTTATGATACAAGATGTGTATATATGAGGACATGTGAAATGGACAATATGTTATGTCTTATGTTTTGATAGGTTTGATGTTTTGATAGGTATAGATTATGAATGATGAGATGAAGGAATGTGTTTTGTGACTAGAAATTTTAATTTCTTATGTAGATGGTTTTAGGTGATGCTTTGTGTATATTTGAGATATGATGTGCTTTTTCATAATGGTAGATAGGATGGTTTTGATTGTTTATTTTGATGAGCTGATTTATGATATGCTAGATGTTTGAGTGCATAGATGGAATATAGTGCATAGTGTTGTGACAAAAATTATTTTTTGAATGCTTGGATATGATATAGATTAATGAATGAATATTTATTAAGGTTGAGATGAAAATGGTGTTGACTATTTGGATATGGTATGTGATATTGAAATATAATGAAGACACATAAAGTAGGTTTAGATAACACACTAAATGTGTGAAAGAGAGAAGAATTATGTGACATATGTCTACATGAAATAATGACTAGAGGGTATGAAAAAGGCATGATGTGTTCATTTGTAAGGGCCTAAAAAAAACCAAAGCTAGATTGAATTAATTAAAATAAGCCTTTCAAATAATTTCCATTAGTATGCTTTGAGTGATAAAGATGGTATCTTGATCACATTGTGTCAAGTAAGCTCATATTCCCTTTATTTTAGAGAGTTTAAGAAGGAAAAAGTGGGTGATATGGGAACCTATTATGGGTTAGCTTTCCCCTTCTCTAGGTGATCGAATAACCCTAATAGACAATTTTATGCCTTATATAATGTGTAGACTGATTGATGCAGGAAGTCTACTAATGCCATATGTAAGAGATGATTGTGGCTTTTTTGGGATAAATTACTTTGATTTTGATATAGGGCCCCCCTTTTTCATCTTTTGTTGTTTTTAATAAAGGGGGTGAAGTTAATCAATGTGAGAATATTTAAAGTATTGATTTGACAAACTTTAGTTAGCCATCCTTTAAGGGAGTGGTATAAATTTGGATTTATTATTATATTGTAGCTAACTTTTGAAGGAGTAGTCTATCTTTTAAACAATTGAGTTCTTGGACAACTGTCCTTCAAGGGAGCAATCTAAAATGCTAGAGATATGGACCCATGTAATATTTCGGTATCCCATTTTGATTTTGAATGCTATGTTTAGACATGGATGAGTCTATTTAGGCTTGGAGGTATAGCTTTATGAAGGCAATACTTTTAACACAAAGGTTACTGATGGATGAGGAAAAGTGTTTTAAAGGACAATTGATCATGGGATTCCATTTTAATAGAGATGAAAAGTATCCATGAGAACCATGCCATGGGTAGAGCCATGGTATCCATGCTTAGGATTAGGATATAACTATGATATATAGTCACATGGTTCTATTTTGTAATAAAATGTCCTCAAGAAGAATAGGGTGAAAGTATAAGGGGAGTGAAAATCTCATAAACCAAGGGACAAGATTAATTTAGACACAAAGGTGAATGTGATCCTACTTTTAACAATAAAAAAGATGTAGATGCGAATCATTTAGAGGCTTAGGTTCTATTTTTCCCTTGAGAGAAGACAAATGATAAGCTCTTTATCCATACTTATGGGTTATGATGTAGGTTCCAAGCCAATTAAAAGAAAACTTGAATTTTTTATTTTTTCCATATTAGATACATGTTGGTTTTACTTAAATATGAGGTCTCTAATATTGAATTATCACTCTCTCATATGTTTGTTGTAAGCATGATTGATATGTTCTTGATAGACACAAAGATGATTAAGTGCTATGAGGTAATGTTTATCAAGAAGTTATAGACGTGTGAGGCATTTTTGATGATAATCACTCTTGGAAATGATGTCATGTAAAGATATACAAAGAGAAGGAATCTAGAATTCAAGGGGCAAGACTACCTTTGCTCCAAAAATGAGAGAGAAAGGGGTATCGCCCATAGAGGTTTAAATGATAGTGTGGTATGCCCATAAAGCAAAAGGAATGCACAAATGCCAATCCTGACCTAAATCACTTACTACTTTGGTAAACATTTTGTTGAGGATTTTGTTATAAAATTTCACTTGTCCATTTTATTATGGAAGATAAAGCAAAAAAAAGATTAATTTAATGCCAAAAGCATCATAAAGATCTTTAAATTTCTTATTTTTAAAGGATTTTCCATTATAAGTGATGATATTATGGGGAACACTAAAGTGGTAGATGATGTGGTGATTGATGAAATCGATAATATTATAGGCTTTGGTTGAGATAAGGGGGATGAATTCTACCCATTTGGTGAAGTGGTAAGGATAGATTGATGTCATTTTGAAGAATGAGGATTGATTTCCCTGACAAGATTGATACCCAATTATGAGAAAGGATAATAGTCCTTGGATACTTGAAGGCCATGGGCAGGTGCATGATGTAAATTAGTGTGCTATTGACATTTAACACACTTATGTACATAATCACAACAATCTTGATTCAGATTAGTCCAATAATAGCCAAGTTGAAGGATTCATTTTGTAATGGCTAGGCCACTGAAATGTCCCCCATAGATTCCATCATGTGTTTCTTTGATAGTGTGGGAAGCTTCATGACTACACTAACAATAAAAAATAAGAGCATAAAATCCATGTTTGTAAGGGATTCCCCCTAGTATGGTATAACAAGAGGTACTCTAAACAAAATCTCTTTAGGCATTTTTCAAAAGGTTATGAGTAATGATGCCAAGGTTAAGGTAGTAAAAAGTGTGGTCATACTAAATGTCATAATGAGATACTTCCATGCTACAAACGATAGGAAGGTCAAGACTGATATATGAGGGTTTGATAAATTTATGGATGGTGACAAATATTTTATATTCAGTAGGTTGAGATGGGATTTGGAAATCAAGGGAAACCATCATGTCCACAAATTTTTTAGTAAATCAAGGAACTAAATGGATAAGGTAATGATCAAATGATGCTAAGAGTACAACTATTATTTATTTGTATTTGAATAGGACATAATTATTACATTGATAAGATTCATTGACCTATTTGATAACAAGCTAGGAATCACCAAAGATATTGATTATTTTCACTCTCAAAGCTAGAGCAGTTTGGAGACCTATGACTAGGGCTTCATATTTATCCACATTTGTAGTGCATTCAAATTCAAGTTTAAAGGAAAGGGGAAGATCTTCACCATTAAGGGGAAATAAAATAACTCTAGCACCCCCACCATGTTGGCATTTGGATCCATAAAAAAACATGGTCATTTGGTAGGTGGGTTCTTACTGAGAAAGAATTGCAATGGACTCATTCCAAAAATCAAGAGGAAGTAGTTAGTTATCTGGTAGAGGAGCTTCAACCAATTGGTCAATGATCACTTACCATTTAATTAACATTTGTTGAAGGAATTCAAGATCAAATTTAGCTAGGATCATGAATGACTTAGCCATATGCTAGTTCTAGTATGGTTTAGAGTGCATGTACTTGAGTGGGTCAGTGTTAGTGATGACATAGGTTTTGTGGTTAAGAAGGTAATGATGAAGTTTGGAAGCCATAAAAATTAAGGTGAGGAAAAGTTTCTTGAGATGGTTATATTGAGTGTCATATTCTATGAGTTTGTGGCTAATGTAATGGATGGATTACTCTTTATTTTGTTTATCATGATGAGTGAGCATTACCCCTAAGGAATGGTCCATGTTAGATATATAAAGGTATAAGGGTTGTTCCTCTTTAGGAGGAATAAGTATGGGTGGAGAAATAAGGTACTCCTTGATTTAATCAAAGGCTTGTTGATAGTCCTTGGTCCACTTAAAAGAGGTGTCTTTCTTGAGGAGATGGTTAAAGGTTTGACATCTATCTAATAGCTGAGAGATGAAGCAATAGATGGATTGGAACTTCTCCTGTAGGTTATGGAGTTGTTTAAGGTTGGTAGGAGGCATCTACAAGATTAATCTAACTTTGGTGGGGTCTATTTTAATTCCTCGAAGAGAGATAATAAAGCCAAGAATATTTCAAGATAGGATCCCAAAAAAGCATTTCTTGGGATTGAGCCTAATATGATAATGGATTAGTTGATTGAAGATGATTGTGAAAATGGCTAGGTGATATTTGTGGTGTTTGAATTTCCCAAGGAAATCATCCACATAGTCTTCTATAATTTTGTGAATGAGATCATGAAAGATATAGGTCATGGCATGCTAATAGGCTACTCTAACATTCTTCAGACCAAAAGGAATGACCCTATAGTAGAATGTCCCCCACGGGGTGATAAATGAATTTTTATGCTGATCTTTAAGGGTAATCAAGATTTGATTATATATCCAAAAACCATCTATGAGGGATAACATTTCATGGATAGCTATAATACCAATAAGTTGGTCGATGTTGGGAAAAGGAAGTCCTCTTTTGTGAAAACAAGGTTAAGGTCATGAAGTTTGATGTAGAGGAGAAGTCTCCTTATGGGTTTGGTAATGGGAATGATGTTAGAAACCCATTATGGATAATCAATGGGTTGGATAAAGTTAATAGACAAGAGACACTGAAGTTCTTATTTAACTAGAAAGGTAATATGAAGATGTATCCTATGAAGCTTTTGTCGAAATGGCTTAACCTCAAGACAAGTGATAATGTTGTGTATGGAAATAAAAGGGTCAATTATGGGCATATCCTAATAGGACCAAGAAAATTATATGTTACGGTCATGAAGGAATGAAAGGTAATCTTGTTGCTCCATGGAATTTAAGGATTAATTTATTTTGATGATATGGGGGTTATCTTGAATACCCAAGTTTACATTGATAGTGGATTCATTCAACATGATTTGGTTTTCAAGAGGAAGGGATTTATGGATAGAAAAATCCCCTATAATGAGGTAGGTGAGAATGGAATCATCTTTATGTTGGATGGTATTAATGGAAGGAAAATCCCTCTCTATCATTTTAGGATGGATGAGAGGAAGGGTTTAGTTTGGCCACCCTTTTGGTAGGTCAGAGGTCCCAAACTAATGGTATTGATAAAAAAAAAGTAAGAGGTATGATATCAAAGTCTTCAGACATAGAGGGAGATGGGGTTGGTGAAGATGTGACATCCTAATTATTAATGGTAGCGATGGGTTTTGGTGAGGTGGGTTCTTGTGGTGGTACAAACCTAAGGCCAAATAACTCATGATTTTTAATGATGGGTAAATCATGAGGTCCATGTTCATAAATGCTAAGGTAAAACCCCTTCTAAGCACAACTATAAAGGTAGGCTTTAGTAAAGGTTGGTTTGTTGAGATAAGAGAAGTTGAAGGTGAATGGTTAGATGGATGAAGTAGTGGTAGGAGTAAGATGTGACTAATCAATTCCCCCATAAATAATTTTTTTTATGGTTAAGGAGCATAAAAGGGATGATGGTTCTGATGTTGGGATCATAGGAAGATGTTGGGATCATAGGAAGGGTCATGCTTGAGGTTCCCATACTCTTGTAGAGTAGGGTAAACATCCAAGGATAAAAGGAGAAATTCCCCAAGTGAGAGGCATTAAAATGTGGATTCCAAGGGGTCCTCTATGGTAATCTAGGAAGAAGGGATAAATGACCTAGTTAATGCTTCATCACCATTGTGGTTGAGAGTGTTGTTGGTTTTGGTTTGGAGTGAGGTGGTAGTGTTGTTATTAGTTGATGGTGAGGTGGATGAAGGAGGAATATGAATGTCATTAGGCCAATATGTCATATTGAAATAGGTAGAAGGACTAGGGTCAGTTTTGATGGTAAAAACTTGACCTTCATGCTTAAATTGACACATCGATGTAAGGTGGAAGGGACACAACTCATGGCATAGATCCAAGGATGCTTTAGAAACACATTATATTAAAACTCACCCTTTATAACTTAAAATAATTTTGGAATGTTACGAGGTCCCAAGTGGATATGAAGGAAAACTATCCCCAAGGTTATGGCCATGGTATCATTGGAGTGAATAACCATTATGTTTTTTGACATGATATTATTGGGTAGCTATAATTGGTCATAATCATGGAAGGATATAATGTTGATGCTATCTCCTCCATCGATAATTACACTTTTTACATGGGTGTGGTTTTTATACATGGTAATTAAGAGGGGAGGATTGAAATCCTCAAGATGAATAGGAGGTTATTCATAATCTTGTAAGGTGATGAAGTCAAAAAGTTGGAGGGATTCAACAAAGGGTACAAGAGGTTGTGGGTCATATGGTTGAACCTCTATAGATTGAAAATTCTCTATTAGTGTCTGATAATGGTGAGGTGAGGTATTTATTAGTTTATAAAGGCTCATATTTATTAGTGTTTGGTGAAGCTATTTCAACATGATACGTTGGATGGATTTAGAAGGGTTAGAGGGAGAGCGTCTTAAAATAGACACTTTAGCTTTTGGTGGCTATGAAGGTGAGGGTTAAGGTGTATGTGTTTAGTTTTGGTTATAAGGTTGAGGGGTTGAATAATATGTCTAATGAATGGAGAATTTGGATTTTCCCATATCCTTTTATTGGGCCCAAGATCAGGAAACCATAAGAAGAGTGTGGATGAGGGGATTTATTGGGTTTGATGATTGCTTCAGGTCCTTCCCCTCACTCATGAATGAGAGTGGGGGAGTAGGTAAAAGTTGGGTAGGTTGGGTTGATGGTAAGATTGGTAATGGAGGTAAATGAGGTTAATATAATAATATATAATCCTCATCATATAGGTGATGAACAAGTTCTTGGAGAGCTTTACAATTCTCTGTGTCATGTCTCAATGCCCTATGGTATGTATAAATCAAATTATCATTGAACTAGGAAGGTTTTGTATTGAAGGGGTAGAATGGTTTGATAGGTGGGATGTTAATGGAATAATTTTGCAACAAACTTTGTAGGATAGTTGAATAATATTAATTTAAAGGTGTTAGAGGTGATGAGTTTATAGTTTTGATGGATGGGAGCCTTCTTAGAATTAGTTTTCACCTTAGAAGTTGTAGATGGTGGGATAGTTTTGGTTGGTGGTTGGGATTGCTTAGTTATGGTTAAATTTGGGGTAAATGATTTGGAGGTTGAAATTTGGATGTTCAAGGGTTATATATATAGGTGGGAAAGTAGAGGTGGACAGGTTAGTTAAGAATGAAGGAGAACGAGAGGACTTTGGGTGTTAGTTTAGGTAAAGAAGAGGAGGATGGATTACTAGAGGAAGAATAGTTAATTGTGATGGTATAAGGATGGGTTCCTAAGATATAAGGTAAGTGTGAAGGAGGTGGTATGCATTTAGTTCAAGGTTGAGATTTGGGAAACTCTACCTTCTTAACTAGTTTGGTTGGGGGTTTATTTAGAGGACTAGATGGGGTCAAATCCAACTTTATTGAGGGGTGAGTTTGAATAGGTGTGGGAAGAATTCATAAATTATTGATAGGTTTAGTGAGAGAGTCATAATGTGATTTTGTGATGTTTGATGGTGGTAGTTAGGATGGTTCACCTATGATTTTGGAAGAAGAGATATTTGATGGAGGGGTAATGATGGGCTTAAGTGTGGATTCAAGTGAGGTTGAGGATTTAGATTCATTTTGGTAATGGTGGCCCTAGATGATTCAAAATGGTGGCTCTATCAAATTTGGGTTGAGAACTAAACTCTAGACTATGGATTAGTCTAGAAAAGGGCTTGTAGATGGGTTTGGTTCCCTGGTCACTCGTTTCAAAAATTAAGCTCCTAGGTGGAGAAGAGGGAATGGTTCCTCCATCCTTTTTCTTGATGGAAGGTTCCAAAGTTGGTGGTTGGGTGGATGAGGTAACCTTATCTTATGTGATGGTTTTTGTAGACACCGAAATCTAGCCATCGATAACCTCCAACCAGGCTTTTGACCAATTTCAACTAAAGTGCATAATTTGGCTTAAAAACACTAAAGCACATTAAATGAGTTGACATTAATATATTCAAGTGACAATTTTGGCTAGAGTATCATTAAATGTGGAAATGAAATTTATGGTCTAGCTAACTTTGATCAAATTATTTTGATTCAAAATACTAATTTTGCACCTTGGTGCTCTAGATTTCTCTTTTCTATCCAATTTATTGTATGATATGTGTGTATTTTTTATTTGGTGTTGGAAACATCCTAAATGGGATAATGGATCCAACGCATCTGACATTAACTTCTAATTCCAATCCATTTAAATTTTGGACCAATAACAAGGCATTCAAATCAATTTGAGTAATTTGTGCACAAAGTTCTTAATCATGTTGAAGAACTAATTAATCCAAATCAAGGTCTAATTAATAATTCCATGGAAGTTTTTTAAAAACTTGTTTTTAAAAATTAATATTGAATAACTAAATCATCAGGTGACCTCATTTCTTGGGAAGACATCCCTAGGCCATAAATGCAACAAATATCAAGATTATGGGTCTCCCATGCCACTTTATTACCTCCCATGCCCAATTAATGTCCCTTATTACAAAGTAATGATGAGGATAATTATGGATTTTAATCACATAATTCAATTAATCTATGACCACACATCTCAATCTTGAGATGGATGGTCATGGTTGATTTTGGTCATTCTTGAAAATCTATAAATAGAGAGGCTATGAAAATAATTTTTAAGCTTAATTTTTGAAAATTGATAATGCAGGATTGATTCTAGAAGCTTCATGCAAACTAGTGTTACCATGCCAAATTGATTCCAAGCCAAGCCAAGCTAAATCCAAAGGTGCCAAGGAGAGATAAAGGTAGCCAAGCTTCCATTGCCAAGGAATTCATGAGCACAAAATTGAAAAATCCACTAATACAATGGAATTTGGAGCATCCAAGGAAGGTGAAGGAATTCTTGTTTTTCCTTACCTTTTAGTTGTGTTTGTAATTTATTTTTGTTACTAAGCTCAACCTAGTAACTAAGCATGAAGATGTTAGTTTAGTGTATTTTTGATTTGGTTTCATTCACTAACATGATAATAATATCCTCTTATTATTAAAATTCCTAGTTCACATAATGTTATTCCTGATGGGATGATCTTCATGAGAGAGAAATCCACAAACTTTTTTTTGTGTTTCATAGTTTTGATTCTCTTTTTTTGTTGTTTTTGCTTTGAGTAAAAATGACCAATAAATAAATAATAAATTTTTATTTACTTAATATTTTTATCTAATTTTTTTTATTAATATATATAAATATGTCATTGATATTATATAAAAAAAATTTACAAAACAATTATTTATATTTTAGAAATTATAGGTATTTTAGTAATTGTCACTTTTTTTATATATTTTTCTAGTAAAAGTGGTTAGAACATAGTTCATAACTTTTTTTTATTGATTTTTTGGACTTCAAATTTTTTAGAGACATGAGTCCTATAGTTATTGATAACCTATAAAACATTTGTAGTAAAATGACTTATATTTTAAACATTATGTTAAAAATACTAACTACAGGTTTTTATATTTTATGTGCAAGATTTTGTGTTATGTATTATATTTTATTTTTACCCTTCTAATTTGTTGTTTTCAAGTGTTCATATATTTAATATTGTTATTTTTTTATATTTTATTTATATTTAAACTAACATTTTTTAACCTAACATATTTACTTTTCGGGTGATGCCTTAAGGGTAGACAGGTAACCAACAGACTTCAAATTTGTTAAAACATGTTTTAGACCATCTTTGGCATGATTTTAAAATGAATTAGGAACATTATTTTGGTACTTAAAGTGAAATTTAAGGTGATTAAATAAGTTATTTTAGTATTAGTTTTTATAGTTACAACTAATACCAAGGGGTCAAATGAGCACCACCTTATTTTTTGAATTTGGGCTTAAAAATGAACTCACCTTTCCAAGATTTTTGTATTCACTTAGTTGTTTAAATTAGATTTTTGTTTGTCAAAAAGAGGGGTTTTGCATGTATGCTCTTCCATTTGTCCCCTTCAGGGAACCCTTAGAATAAAAAGAGTCATTCCTATTTCAAATATCCTAGTCTAAGGCTTAGAAATAAAGTCATCCAAAGCACTCCCTAAAAACTCGTCAAAGTCTCGATGATATTGAAAATGACCCTAAAGTCTTTTTATTTCATACTTTAATTATTTTTATGCAAACTTGGATTGTGAGAGGGACTTAATCACCTCCTATGAGTTATTTAGGGAAGCTTTGACCTAGGGTTTCACTTCTTGACATTGACTTTATTTAGTTCATAATTAGAGTTTCACATGAGACATAGTGGTACTTTGGACATCGCACTACACTGAGCGAACAATAGGATGTAGTGGTTTCAAAAAAGACTAAATTTTTTTGCAAAAAGCCAAGTGATATGGACCCAAAATCCATGCTTATTTTTTGCATTATTTGGTATGAAAGTCATTGTGAAATTAATTCCCCTAAAATTTTTAAAAACTTATAGATCTTAGACAAAACCCCACTTGTCATGAAATTATTATTGGTACAAGGTACGCCTCAAGGTCCATGTCACAGTACTATCATTTGAGAGAAGGGGGTGTAAAAACCCTACTATATAAAGTGCATTTACCTTTGGATGAACACTTAAAATCCTCTCAAATGATGTATATTGATGGATTCCAACAATACCAAACAACCTTTTTAGTTGAGAGTCTAAGAGTGATTAATTAGTTGGTTTTGTCCTTGATTAAAGTTGTGTTTGAAGTCAAAACTTGGTGTAAACAAATGATACAAACCAAAACACATGGTACTCATTTTACTTTGAACAAGGAAGCATTATGTTGCCTATGTGAAGTCATCAAATTTGCCTTATTTAAATTCCATCAAAACTTGGGAGTCATATCATCCATTTTGGCATAGTTACATTACCCAATTGAGTCTAAACCATTGAAAAATTTTGTTTAAGTCTTTCATTTATAATCTAAATTTGAAATGACACCTTCATAATTTTATAGGGTTAATGTGTTAAGTGGGTTTTTGGTTTGCACTAAACTTGAGGGAACTTAGGTTCAATTTCCAATTTGGGTTGAAGGTCATTTTAGACTCAAGATCATTCTCACCACTTGATAGACTTAAGCCATTTTGTGCTAAACACTTTCACTTTGAGTCTATGCACCATAACATTTTGAGTCAATAAAAGTAGTGTTATGTTATCAAAATTGTGGGAAATTATCTTTGCCTTAGATATTTTTTGAAAAAAACATTTAGCCACACTTTTTGGGTAGTGTAGCATCATTATGCTACACAAAACATTTCAAATACTATTTCATAGACTCTCTTGTATAGAGTTCAAATTTGTTCCTACATTTTTAGACCAATCTGAGTGTACTTTTATGATCCTTTGTCTAGCATAGTTATATTATTCACTTTTGTCTAGCTTATTTTTCAAAACAACCAAATTTTATACCATTATTTATGAGAAAATAAAGTGTCTCTAAGTGCATTTTGTTTCATACATTATACCTAGTTGATCAAGTTAATGTCCAAGAATCAAATGCTGAGTATTTGATATAAGTGTTCCAAATCCATTAGATTAAAACTTTCATCTATTTCAAAGTCTCACTTTTGATGTCATTTGGCCAAGAGTCCTAGCACATGCCTTGTTTGAGCCTAGATTTTGACACCACATTTGACCAAAAGACCTAAAAACTTTTAATTTATTAGATTAGACTTATTTGAAACACTTCAACCTTAGAGTTTGACATTTTGATTTTTAGCCTATTTACTTGCTCATCTTTTTGTGAATAGTGAGACATTGGACATTTAAAACTAACTTGTTTCTTTGCTAAATCTTTGCATAAACCTTTTGATCCTTTTGATGAATCTAGAACAAGTTTAAACATCATATATTTTAGACATTATCATTTTTAGAGTTTGTAGAATTATTTGACCTTGTTATCGCAAAGGCCTTGACTATGGACCCCAATATGTATTTATACACTCGTAGTGGACTCATGGACAGTCCAAGGATTAGTAATGTGGTTACATAGGAAGAAATGGTGCAAGACCCCTATGAAGATAATATTATTTATGAGATACATTCTTATCCTTCTTATAATACTCAACTAGGGGCACAAAACCAAGATCCATTGGCTAACTATTTGGTTAACACATCACCTTATTTATAACAAGACCAAGAACAAACCACATAATACTTAGATATAATAGCCATAACTGATGAACCAGTTCTTCAATAGTCACACTCTACTAATGTGCCTTCCACATATGATCCATTTTTTATTTGAGCATCATTTATTGGAGAACAAAGATGAGATTTTGGTTAGAGCCATAGAGGTAGGGCCCAAGTTTCCAAAATAGTTCCCCCATGAAAATTTACCAAGTCTAGTAAGAATTACCCATAATATCATTTATGATCAATTGCTTTCTTTTAACAATCCTTTGGCTCTAGTCCAAATAACATATCAGGACCCCAATATGCCTAAAATAGTCAAAAACTTCATGGAAGACCACATTAATTAAATGTAGATAACATATCAAACTTACATGAATCTAGCACATAATTTTAATTAGATGAACATGGTGATCAAACCTCTTATTAACTTAATTCCTTCAACAAGAGTTTTGATAGAGTCAACTAGTCAAGAGAATCAAAGTTCAAACCCATTAGTACAAAACACTTTGGTATACAACTTGCTGCATATGCTCATTATTAAAGAAGTGTCTTCTGCTTTTACATAGAATAATAAGCTAAATATAGTGGACAATGTGCAAACAACATCCAATCCTAATCAAAGTGGTACTAACATACAAAAAACTAGTTAATAACATGTGCCCATAGTCAATACCATGAGTGGATCATCATACCAAGGAATAGGAACCTCTATACCCCAACCATCACCACTTATTTCCCAACCTCAACCCATTACTTCCTCAAGCATGAAACTTATGGGATTAGGTAGTCAACTAGAAACTAATGTCACACCTCAATGAAAGAATGTAACAAATCCCACTCAACAAGTGATGAGTAGTATTCCACAACCTCAGGAATAATCTAGTGTACCAATGCAACTAAGGTTGAATGTATTTCCACTTCAGGGAGGGGAAACTAATGTTTCATGTCACCAAGTAATGACAAACATACCTCTTTAGTCTAAAAATAGTATACCAATCCAAAACCAAATAATGACTAGTCAATAATATGTAACTATTGGTTAGTGATAGATACTAAATCTTTAACTTGATTTCACTTCCCCATAAGGATTCATGCAACAAGGAGGCTCCCATGTTTCTCAAGTACCTACTAGATAAACATTGGTTCAAAATGTGCCATAAGTTTAGAGATAGGGTCTTGGTCCATAAGTTCCCACTCAATAATTTTTAATTAGTCAGTAGCATGTCCCTTTTCAAACATAGTAGGCACAATATAGTTATATCCCTCCATCCCAACCACAAAATCCTCTAATTCAAACATTCATATCCAACCTAAACTAACATATTGCACAACCAAATGTGTAATTCCAAGTACATATTAATCCATGTATGCATATTCTTAGTCCATTTCCCAACCAAACTAATATACCCCAATAAATATATCCATCATACCATAGTCAAATTGTCCCACTTGTGACCTCACAACCATCTACCTAGACCAATATTCTCCCTCAAACCAATGTTCCTTCCAGTTTCCTATCCTAAGAATTGCAATAAATGAGAGATGAAATTACTGCCATTCAAGCTAGGAAATAGACTAAAGTTTTAAGTTGGATGACATGTGTTATTATATATTCAACATGGAGTACTTAAATATACCATTTCATCTAGGATATGAACCACCAAAATTCAGCAAATACAAATGGAAAGGTGATTCTAAGGCCTATTTAACTGAGTTCTTTATCGCATGTCAACTAGTGGCATATAACGATATGTACATTTTGTTGTTGTTTCTAAGGAGCTTGGCTGGATAAGCCTTGGAGTGGTTTTTAAAGTTTCCCAAGAATTTAGTAATAGATTTTTATGATCTTTCTAATAATTTTTTGCAGCACTTTTCCTATAATCTCAAACATGAGATTTCATTAGTTGACTTAACACAAGCAAAGCAAAAAGTTGGTGAGAGTTTTTCAAGTTATCTACAATGATGGAGAGCCCTTGTAAGTCATTTTACCCAAATTTTACCAAATAAATAATTAACCATTTTGTTTACTAAAAATTTGCATAGTGAGATAGTTTATCATTTGGAACTACAATGTGCACATACTTTCAAGGAAATCATTGATAAAGTTTTGTTGATCAAGTGAGTGCTCATCAATAAAGGAGTAATCAAGATTAATTTCACTAATCAAAATCAAGGTACCAATAATGGAAATGGCCAAACTCAACATCCCATTCAATCATAAGCATCGCAACTAATACAAGCCAATAATAAAGATAGGCCAAAACAATTCAACCACAATAGGAATGTTGTCAATAATGGAGTAACTGACTCACATCATGTCCAAATGGTTAAAACATTATCCACACCACCTTTTTAGCTTAATCCTACTCAAAAAAACTCTCCAACTAGTGTCATAAGCATAAAAACCAAGACTTGTGAAACAAATAAAATGACTTCTACCATTGCAAACCTCTCCTCCAAGGAAAACTATGCCTACACATCATGTCTTTAGTGACTTAGGAGAGCCTATTGAATCTATTTTTCACAAAATTTCCACTACTAATCTAATTAGTTAGCCTATACCAGAACATTATCTGTAAGGCATTTTATATTTTGATTGGTACCATAAAAATGAATTCTATGAATATCATCAGGTTAATGGGCATAATATATAAAGATGTGTTCAAATCACGCATTTGATTGAGAATATGTTGGAGAATGGGGAGATAACATTGGATAATGATATTTCCACTTCAAATAAAACTCTTGGGATTTATCAAAACCCCTTTCCCCAACATAATAATTAGCAACAACATTATCCAGCTCAATAACAAAATCAACAATATCAAAATCAAAGGCCAAACCAGCAGAACTGGTAGAATCAACAAAATCAACATTAAAACCCACAAAAACTTAATAATAGACAAAACCAAGGTCAAAAAAATAACAACCAACAAACCTACCATGAAATTGCACATGACTACAATAGGGTTATAGGTCATATTGTAGGGGGTAGAATTAATGCCATCTCCATTAATCCTAAGCTGAGTACTAATCAATCTAGCCCATTATTAAATAATACCACTCAACCAAATTACATGGATAATCCTTATTTGACCTAGGACTACACATAGGCAAACTAAAAAATCAAGACTCCCACTTTTGGACCATATACTGATAACTCACCCTTGCCATAGGAGCACATACAATTACACTAACAACTGAGACTTGTCCTATCTGATCCCACACCATTCCCAACATTTGTTATCGATCATGGTCTAGTATCTAATCTTAATTATGAAATAATAACTCAAAGGTCAAAGATGACTATCCCAAGCCCAAAACCATCTACCACTTTACCTGTTATCTAACCAATAATTTAGCCTAAAAAATAAACCATTCAATACTGAACAAGACAAGAAGTTTTATATTATGGAGAAATTACAAAAGACACCATCACAAATTTCTATTTTAGATTTGATATGAACATCATTAATCCATAATAACATCTTAAATGATTTTTTAACCCAATCCACTATTACTAGAGATATATCCCCTTATAAATTTCAAGTTTTGGTTGAACACCTAACTCTAGCCCAACAAGTCACATTCAACCAAAGTGATATGTCTTCCCTTATCCCATTCCATAATAACCCATTATACATATAAGTTTATATAAAGTGGAATAAATTGAAATGTGTCCTTATATATAATGGATCATGCCTCAACATAGTGTCTCTAAAGCTCATCAAGCTTCTTGGGTACATGATGGTAGATATCTAACCAAAAATGATAACCATCAAAGCCTATGACAATCAAGAAAGAGAATCACAAGGCACCATTAGTTTTTCAATTATCATTGGGTCTTTAACCCATGATATACTTTGCCATGTGCTTGATCTTGAGTTATCATATAATATACTCTAGACAGGCCTTAGTTATATGAGATTCGTGTAGTCTTATCAACATTGCACCAATGTATCAAGTTTTCCCACTCAAGGATGGAAGTGAATATTTGAGGAGATTTACACCCATATGAACATTGCAAACATCTTGAGGCCAAAAATCAAAGTTACAATTATCAATACAAGATGAATCTAAGCTTCAAGTAGGATAAAGGAAAGGCTATACTTATTCATCCTTCATCAAATAATTTCATAGATTCTAATACTTTGGATTCCCTTTCTCACATGCCACCTCCTAAAACTTATAATAATTTCATCATTTCAGATAATGGATAAAGAGAGTATGTGACCCATGATACATTTCATATTTCCAATCTTCATTAGAATCCAAAAACCTTTAGGTGACCTAAAGTTACCCCACATATGCATTGGTAATGAAAGAACAAAGATAACAAACCTATCACATTTGTACTAGCATCTGACCTAGAACCTGACCCTCTTGAAGGGGATGAATCATGGTTATATAATGATGACCAAATTGATTTTTATAAAATTGAAAATTATCCTATTCCCAATAAGATCATGGAGCATCACAATTATGAAGGAAAAGGCCTCGAACAAAATCAATAAGGAACCATTGAGCCAATTTCCATGACTAAGTATGAAAGACCTTATGGACATGGATTTAAACTTCTTGGGGATGACCCCATATATCTTATTCAAATTCCATCACCAACACTTAGTGAGGATGATGTTGATAGTAAAGTATAGTCTGATCACAACCTCACCTTTGATGACCTAGTTGAGACTAACCTATTCGATACCAATTCTATTTGTACCCTTACCCTAGTCATTCATCATAGCTCATTACCATTATAATATCCCCAACTGATAGATTTAGGCCATTAAAAGTTCCACTTTATTGACTGATGAGTTTTAGAATGATGAGGTATTTTATGATTTTTAGGCCTTAGAGACAATGTTCCATTGGGAGATCACAAATCAAGATTCTCAATCATATTGGATCTTGAAGTGTATTTTGGAGAATGGGTGAACACCCTTAGCCAAAAAAAATAAGTAAAACATTGAGGTCCCAAATTAAAAACCTCTTTGAGGTGCTTTTTGACTAGGGAAAAAGCAAAGATAAAGGCTAGTCTAGTGGTGAAAACCTATTTTAGGCACTATTAGATGGGGGTGTTGATTGTTCTTCAAATTTAGACCAGGAGACCATCAACGATGAAATTGCCTATGGATATGATTTTATTTTTACACAACAATAAGTATTTGATCAAATTTATCAAGAATTTACAATTGTTTTTGTCACATGGCCCGACCTCCCATTAGGGGACTCAGATTCATCATGCTTAGGAGATGTTGAAGAGATAGTCTTCACAGAGAACCCTGATATAGTCAAGCAATTCAAGTCTTTGCCCACTATCCTAGAAGATAGTTCAACCCTTGTAGTTGAAGATAGAATAGAGGTAAACATCAAGACTCTATTAGACCTAAAATGGATAAAATTAGGTGCATCTCTCACTAAGGAGGAATGTGAAGTCTTTATAGCTCTATTGAGAGAATTTTTTAATATCTTTACATGGGTTTATTCTAACATGTTAGGTTTAGACCCCACCTTGGTTTTGCACCACCTTGTGGTCAATCCTAATGCTAAATTGGTGAAACAAAATTTGTATAACATGCATCCTTACATTGCTATCTTGGTAAAGAAAGAGTTGGAAAAACTCTTAGAAGCAGGATGTATCTAGTTTATTGACTACTCAGAATGGATATCTAATGTTGTACCTATTAGCAAAAGGCCTAAAGGAATTATAATCTATACTAATTTTTAAGACATAAACAAACCTTGTCTTAAGGATGACTTTTCATTTCCTAATATTAACATGATCATCAACTTCATAATAAGTTATGAAATGCTTTCCCTCATGGATGGATTTTTAGGATACAACCAAATTAGAATAGCACCAAAATACCAACATAAAACAATGTTCACCACTCCATGGGGAAAATTTTATTATTAGGTAATGCCATTTGGTCTTAAGAATTTTGGAGCTACATATCAAAGGGACATGGCTATCACATTCTATGATATGATGCATGATATTGTTGAAGACTATGTCAATGACATATTAGGAAAATCCAAAACTAAGGCTGACCATCTAGTAGTGCTACATAAGATATCTACAAGATTATAGGAGTATAAAATTAGACTTAATCTAAATAAATGTGTTTTTGTAGTAACCTCAAGAAAGTTACTTAGCTAAATTATGTCTTGTAGGAGCATTGAAGTTGATCTAACCAAAGTCCATGCTATAATCAAGATGCCACCACAAACTAATTTGAAGTAAATTTATAGTTTTTAGGGTAAGATCCAGTCAATTTGACACTTCATCTCTTAGTTATCAAACAATTGTCATCCATTAACACATCTTCTAAAGAAGGGTGTTGCATTTCACTAGGATGATCACTGCCAAATAGCTTTTCAATAAATCAAGGACTATTTAGCTAATCCACCTATTTTATTACCTCATATGCCAAGAAATTCAATCTTTTTATACCTATCTGATATCGATAATGCTTTGGGGGCACTCTTAGCTCAACATGATGATAATAGAAAAGAGCATGTTGTATAGTACCTAAGTTGTTCCTTAGTCACATATAAACATAACTATGCACCTATTAAAAAATCTTGTCTACTCATGGTCTTCATAGCTCAAAAACTATACCATTACATGTTAAACAATAAAACCATGGTCATTTCAAAAGTAGATCCACTCAATTATCTACTATCTAAAATAGATTTACAAGGTATAATGACCAAATGGATCATGTTTCTTAGTGAGTTTGACATAAAGTATATCAATCAAAAGGCAATCAAAGGACAGGTCCTTGTAGATCAACTTATAGACACAAATCCACTCACATTTCATTTTATTAATGAATTCATAATGATCATCATTGACACACCTCTTAGGAAGCAACATTGGAAGTTATATTTTGATGGTTCATTTACTACACATGATCAAGGGTATGTCTTTTATTTATTACACCATAGGGGTATCTAATACCTAAATCATTCAAAATTAGTTTTCCTTATACAAACAACATGGCCAAGTATGAAGCACTTAAGTCCTAAATTTGATAAGTAGTATAATGGAATATATCTCATCTAAAGGTTCATGGTGATTCTCAATTAATCATCAATCAGGTCATAAACCATTTTTAGACCAAAGATGATAAGTTGGTTCCATATAAGGCTATGGTCGATACCCTAAAACAATAAATTAAAAATATCTAATTTAAGCATATACCAAGGGCTAGTAATAGAAGTGTAGATGCCATGGTTATTATCGGCTCTCTGATACAACAAACATACAAAGCTAGAGAATATTAGTTCCTTGTTGAGAAATTATTTGCACCAGCTCATGAACCTTTAATCATTGCAATAGTTTTTGATATTGTTGGTCCCAATTTTATCTATTACTTAGACCTTTAAAACTACCTTCATGACCAAGTTCTAGCACCTAGCCTATCTCAAAAACAAACCAAATCCTTTATTCATTATTCCACTCATTATACTCTAATTGAATCCACCCTTCATCACTATAGTTTTGATGGAACTCTACTTCATTATTTAACTTTGATAGAGTCTACACTAGCAATAAGAGAATTTCATGAAGGAGTATGTGGAGCTCATTCTAACAGAGTAGTCTTATCCAAAAAACTATTGTGTACTAGTTATTATTGGCCCATTGTGGATATAGATGTAGCTGCATATGTAAAGAAGTGTGACAAATGTCAATGGAATGATAATTTAATTCATGCCCCAATATAAAATCTGAAACTGATGTTGACACTATGGCCATTTGTTACATGGGGACTTGATCTCATTGGGAAGATCAACCCCCTTTCATCTAACAACCATAAACATATCCTTAACACCACTAAGTATTTCACTAAGTGGGTTGAAGTTATACCCCTCACATGACTGAAAAGCAAATTTCTAAATTATCAACCATCTCATTTTCCATTATGGTATCCCCTCTGACATTATATTTGATAATGGAGGATCATTCAAGAACAAGGATGTAGACCAACTATGTACCAAATATAACATCACACAACATTTTTCTACAATATATTACCCTCAAGGTAATGGCCAGGTTGAAGCATCAAATAAAACCAATATCAATATTCTCAAAAATATTATCAATGATGTTGGTCATGATTGGTACCTACAGATATTCCCTACCCTTTGGGCATACATACCAATCATCATACTCCCATAGGAGCTAGTCCATACTCACTTGTTTATGGTACTGAAGCTATCCTTCACATTGAGGTCAATTTACATTCACTATGCATATCTTTCAATCATGTCTTAGATGATCATGACTATTGAGTAACTCACCTATAAGAGCTATACCTAATTGATGAAAAATTCATAGCTATGCTCAATAATCTTTAAGCATATCAAAATTGACTCAAAGGCCACTACAATCAACATGTAAAATATAAAAAATTTGAACTTGGTGATCTTGTTATTAAAAATAACCAAAAGAATATCATGGCTGAGAAGAAGAATAAAGGTAAATTCAAACCAAACTAGATAGGGTCTTTCATCATTACTGTAGATTATGGATAAGGGCCATACAGGCTTTCCACACTAGATGGAGATGAACTTTCTAAGTTAATGAATATTATTCACCTTAAGTGGTACTATGCTTGAGCACTAAGGTGTATTATCTATAAAGATCATTTCAATGGTACTATTTTATCACTATTCTTATTTATAAAATATCATTCTTATCTATCCTCTTAGCCTTATCCATTTTACCATTCCATTCTATCGACTAGATGTGTTCTAAATCCTACCCTATTTGACCTTGGTTTTTGCCATTCATTATGCATTTTTAGCATCAAGGAATCTATTCAATTTCATTAGTTATTCTAAATATTTTAGATACAAATCATATTTTGGAGTAGTTGTAGACACCAAAATTATGTCATACATATGTGTGTATTTCCCTGTGTCAAAACCTCTTTTATCCCATTTTTTAATAATAACAATTAGCCTCCCTAACTCATGCTTTTACCCCTCATACATTTAATTAATTTAAAATACTTAATTAAGTTAATTAAAAACCCCTTTTTACCACCTTACCTGGCCACCTCACCCTATGAATAATTCTCACCTGATGAGTCATCTCAAGACCTGGTCCCCTCATCCTAACTATCGAAGACTTATTCTCACTTCAAAACTAAATTCCTAATCAACTACCTCCTTAACCTCTTATTTTTACCATTTTAATGAGTGCCACACTTTGAATGAAGAGCAATATAAAAATGCCAAAAATAGTAATCTTTACCTATTCTAAGGCTATCAGCATTGGTCAACCCATGACTGACATCGGTGGGATCACCGACATCAGTGATATAAGCCAAATTCCAACTTGAAGTTTAGGCCAGTAGAAATTAAGGAAATTTATTCTTACTTTCTTTCAAGCTCTTGACAATTGAATTTTAACATCTTGACTTACTATCATCTTGCATAAGTCAATCAAAATCAAGAACTAAGATTTTGAGGACCAATAACACCTACTTATTCTCTTTGTTTAGGCATTCAAATTTGGACTACTTGATAAGGACCATCAATCTAGCACCTATCATTTAGTGAACACTATAAGTAAGTACATCAATTATTCTATAGGTATTTTAAGCATTTATTCTACTATCACTTTATATCTATTATGCATTGCTTTACAAACTCCTAACCAAACCCATGTGAGGGAGTTATTACACTTCCTTGCTTGTTTCCCCTTGACCTAACACACCAAACCTCTGACCAAATCTACCCAAACCATACTCTCTCTCTCATAACTCTCCCCAACCTCCTAGACTTAATCAAAACCATTTCCTAGACTTGAAAAATCCTTTTGCAAGATCCAAGGCAATTATTGCCACTACTGACCTTGATAGCCTAACTGACATCGGTCACCTTCCCCACTGACCTCAATAGTATAACTGATATCGGTCACTCCCCTACCAACATTGGTGACTATGAATTCCCTAACCTTTCCAAAACCTACCCAAACAACTTCCAGAACACCAATAAAATATACCACTTATAGTTTGTTACTCTTTGTTACATTCAAGTTGCTAATAAAAGTAATATTATCTCTCTTTCACACTCTCTTTACCTCTCATTTATTTATTTATCATTCTTTTAGCTCTTAAAAGTGGACTATCACCTCTAAGGAAGTTTCAAACTTCTTGGAACAAGTGTGTAGCTTGGTAGCCCACTCATTTATCTACTAACAAACATCTTGTGGTAGTTCTTTCTTACTTGCAGGTAATCCTCCCCAGCCAAAGAGGAGTGTTAACAATGTCTGGATATGGTATGCAAACCATTTTGAGTTCATTCTAATCACTTATCCCTATCATTTTTTTCTATTTTCCTTTAGACTTTAAATACATAAAATTTAGCAAAATATTTTTGGCATGCCTAGTGGGACCCTAGAGTCTTCCTTAGGTTCATTTTTTGTTTTAAGCATTCATATAGGTGAATTATAGTGAAAACTTCATTTCTTGCACTATCTCCTTCTCTTCTCTCTTAAAATGAAAAATTCAACATTTTATTTTCTATTTAAAAGCATTAAACTAAAATTTTCTTTCTTTTCTCTTTGCCTTTAAAAACAATTTATCATTTTTTTTTACAAGTTAAAAATAATCTCTTCTTTACTTCTTCTTGCATCCAAATTAGGATAGTGAATTCCATTTTATACTCCTATTTTCATCTTTTTTTGCATTCAAATCTAAACATTTCAGATTTGGGTTTAAAAATTACTACATTTCATTATTTGTTTGCTCCATATTAGCTCACCTAGTTAATTACAAGCATTATGAATAAATTGTAGTGCACCTATGTTACACAACCAAATCACATTTACACAAACAAACATATAAACTTAACTGAGAAAAGGCCCATTGTGATTTCATCACTTAGTGGATCACCTTACCCTACGTAGCTATCCTACTTGGATTTTACCACCAAGGGGAGAACCCACTCCATTCTCTAGTGGAGTATAAACTCTAGATAGAAGGTGTATTTTGGCTAGGCAGCCTGGCTTGGCTCTAGGTTCATGAAGTGTGGAGAGAAAGCTCCTACAACAAGACACATACCTGGTCTAACACAAATTTCCTCTTAAGTACTAAAACTAACTTTAAACTAGCTCTAGATTTTTTTCTAGTACCTTCAATAACCAAATTCTCTTTTCACTATCTGATTAAGGCATAAGCCAACATGAGATTAAAAATTAATCTCTAGGACTTAATAGTTGCTAGTTGTTATTTTTATACTTTTCTATTTCCTTCTCTATTTTGGAGTTGGTAAGGATGTTTTCCTATTAATTCACAAAATTAATACAATTTCTAATACTGAGATTGTATAACCTGTTATCTCAAGTTTTTTTAGTGTTTTTCCTTCTTACACAAACCTCTTGCATCGAATATTTTACCTAGTTTTAAATTATAATTTTCTAAAACATTAGATTTTCCATCTCCCAAGATATCATAGTGATCGAAATTGGTTAAATCTATCGCCATCAATAGATTTTACCTACCAACATCAATTAATATATCGATGTTGGTAAAAAAAATTTTCTAATATCAGTCAAGCGACTGACATTGATGACTATATAGTTTTCATCTGTTCAACACAACAAGCTAAAATAACCCACTTACTTACACTCAAACCTAGTTTTTCCTTATTCTATCACTAATATATGGTAGTAAGACTATTTATACTTCCTCTTGCATGGTATTGATGTGAGCTTAAGCCAAACTTCTTATCAATTACACAAGATGGAAACCACTTCCACCTTCCCCTCTCACTTCTAATTCTATCATGGAGCATAATTTAGATACAGAGCATACTCCTAACCCCAACCAAATTTCCATTATGCTTGAGGGAGATCAAGATTTTGCTAAATTTCTTTATCACAATGTGGTAGCGCTTCAACATTACCTTGCTATGAGCCAAACCCATAATTTTTTGGGTGACCCAATCTATGGTATGCCAATCTCTCTAATGGAGACAACTTTAGTTTTTTTTGCCTTCACTATTTTCCCCATGGTTACCCAAACCACCACTTTGATGAGTAACCTAACTATAAACAATGTCAAAAGTTTAGCATCACCAACTGCTAAATCCCACCTAACCCTGGTGTGACTTCCCTACTTTCACAACCACAACCAGTTCAGTCAAGTCTTATCCCACTTCAAAATTTAGTGGTACCTATTCCATCTACCCTTGTGCCTTTAATTACCTAAGTTATGACTCACCATGTATCTAGTCTAACCATGCAAATAATCCAACCTTCAATAACAACAACCAAACAAATCATAGTCTCTAACCTAATAGGACAAGCCTCTTTTCTTTCTACACCCCAACCTATGACTCATTATTATTATGTTTTCCCAACACAACCTCAATAAGATATGTCATATTCTCCATTTGCTTCCTATTAGGTTCCCTATAATTTAGGAGATATCCCCCAAACTAATCCCCCTCTAGACCTCATTAAGATGCTAATGGACAAGATGTCTAATCTAGAGACATCTGTTTCTGGTTCAAAGAATGTGTTATCTTATGATCAGATATGCAATGAACCCATCCATCCTTCTGTGCCTATTCACCCCTTATCCAAGCCAATGGGAAATCCTTAACTTTACTCATTTTTAGAGTGAAGAGGACCCATAACAACACTTGAAAGTATTTAGACATGCTTGTTATTTAATAGGGCATGATGATGCATTACTACTTCACACTTTCCCTATCTCTTACAAGTGCTACCTTAGATTGGTATAGCTATATAACCTCAACACTCCCTTTTCTTGTTTACCCAACTTGAAAAAGTTTCCTAGACCATTTCTCTATTAACATTTCTAAGAAGGTTTCTATAACAAACCTTTATTCTATCAGACAATTTGATGATGACTTTATTGAAGATTTTATCACTCACTAGAGAATCTTGATCAATCAAATCTCCTTATCCTTACCCCAACTTGAGCTTATTGAGCTCTTCTCAAGGGCATGTGCTAATCACATCTCATCCACATGTTAGGTAAAAACTTTCCACACATTTGATGAGGCCTTTACAATGGCACAAAAACTTAAGGTTTGTGCTATAGATGAACGCAAAGTCATGTTGCATAGTAAGAATCCTAATTCCAAATCAAATGACTCCTCTTCCTCTAAAAATTCTCCTTCTAACCAAAAATCTAAAGGCTCTACCAAAAAGGTGGTTATTAAGTCAACCTCTTCCACAACTACAAACCAATTGAATTCCTTAACTTCCCAAAATTGTACCAATAAATTCTAACAATATTATGAACAAAGAAAATACACTCCCATTGGGGAGTCATACACATCCATTTTGGAAAAACTATTGAAACAAGGTTTCATAACCCTTCTTCAAGTCAAACCTCTTATACAGTTTGACCCCTCCCATCCTATTCCAACTTGGTACAAGAAAGATGAGTTTTGCAATTACCATCAAGTTAAAGGCCATCATTTTAATAGCTATAAGACACTCAAGAACATTGTTCAAGACATGCTTGATAGAGGTGATCTCATCTTAGATAATACTAATTCACCCCCTAATAAAAGTATGGATGTTTTTAAACACCATTTTCCTAACCATTCACCCCATCAAAATATTGCTCACACCATAATTAACTTAGGTGATCATAACATCCATATGTTAATATGGTTTTTCCTTTCCCTCTAGTTCCACCTCCCCTTCAATAAGAGACACCCATTTCATCAACTCTCCCCCATAGTTAGTGGAATTTGTTTTGCATGTTCTTCCTCCTCAAGTAGAAGAACCTATTTCACCCATTCCACTCCCTCATGATGAAGAGCCTCCTTTACCACTTCTTTTTCCATTTGAGGATCATGTAATGCCAATTTTTTTTGCACCAATATTGCCTATCGTCTTACAACTTAAAGACCACAGTCTACCCATTCCTTAACCACATGTTGAAGGTAACATCAATTCTATATTATACCCTCTTGAAGAACCTTCTTCACCTACCTCTCCTCCACCTATAGAGTGTATTACCCCATCCACTCCACCTTTGCATTTAGATGAGTCATTATTATCTACTCCCATAATAGATGAGAGACATATTGTGCCTACTCCAATTGTACCACTCTTACCCTTTCTTTTACCTATGAAGGATCATAATTTATCTATGCCTCACCTACATGTTGAGGGAGTGATAATACCTGTGCTTTACCCTCTTGAGGAACCTTATTTGCCTACCTCTCCTCCTCCCATGATAGACCATGTCTCTCCTCCCATCTTTGTTGAAGAGGACCCTGCCATGGTTTTTCCTCATCTTTGGCCCAAATTAGTAGAAACCAAAAATTTCCCTCTTTCTCGAATAACTCAACCTTCTAAAGACACAACCATAAGGCCTACATCAAATTCATCTAAACCCTTCTCATGGTTGGTGAAAATTCTACAATTTCTTGACTCCATGAAGCTAGATCATGTGGCATTTTGGGGTCAACTTAAAACTCCTTATCCAACATAATGAATGTCAACCTTTATCGCTAACCCTCTCACTACCCTTTATGACAAGGTCTTTTAAAAATATATATATTCTTCACCAAAAGCACTAAAAGTTTAGCCATTTATGTCAGATGCCTCACCCTTGCAAGAATCTACCACATTAAAGCAAATTAGGCCCTTAGGCATACGTTCCATCTCTAATTTAATTCATCCATAGGTGAAATTATATTTAACTCCTCAAACACAAGTTAGAGTTCATGGATTGAATTATATAAAAAATTTAAGCTTCCTAGATCTCATCGATCCCTTCTTCAACCCTTAACTTTACTATCCATTTTGGGACCACACCCCTCTACTTTAGCTGTAATATTACCGACCCAATTAAAACAAAAGGTTAAGTTACCTTCACTCCTACCTTTGCTATCTTATAGGCCTTTCACATTTGACACTAACAAAGTGATGTCAAAATATGTAACTCCACCTTTACCAAAAAAACACCACATAAAATTACCTTTTTAACATCGAAACATAAGGTGTCCACTCCTATTAGCATAACAAGTGCAAGCCCACTTGCAAACTCTTAGAGATTTTTCCTACATCAGTTATTGCAATATTAAATAATAACTCTTCCTCCTATTAAGCTTTATAGTCCTCCTGAAATGAATCCATATTGGTTTAATGATACACAAGTGTGTTTATATCATTGTTTACCTGGACACGATACTGAGAGTTGTAAAGCCCTCACAGTAGTCGTTTGGAAATACTTTGATGTCAACACTCTCTTAAATGATACTTCCATTAACCTTCATGTTATTCAACCTTTGGCATCCATAGTGCCTCTTACTATTCCACCTAAATTCAAACCCAAATATGTGGTCGTAACCCCTTTACCACCTCCTTCACCTACATTTTAGATCAACACAGTTAATGTGACCACACAGTCATAATACCAAAAATATAAAGCTATGGAAAAGGTCACTGCTCCTTAGAATCATCCCTTCACCAAATATGCTCCTCCTCCTAATCCTAATATTTCCATCTTGGGCATTCCTAAAATAACATCTTTGGGCATTATTCAAAGCTCAATGGTGAAACAACTTCACCAAACTCCTATGAAGATGTCTTTGAATGATTTAATCCAAAATCCATCAAGATTTTATTAGTACCTTACAAGTGATTGAGGTATAATTAGATGATCCAAAATCTCTTACAACTTTAGTCAACTCCCTTAATTCCATCTCCTTGATTTCTTTTAGTGATTCATAAATTCCACTTCAACACCCTAAAGATCAAGATTCTACCCTTTTAATTACCACATATATTTATCAAACTCATGTCAAGAGAGTCATGATCAATGGGGGAGGTATTATTAATATTATTTCCACCCATGCCTATAAATAACTATACCTTCTTGATAATTGCATGTCTCAAACTGATGTGGTACTCTACTCCTTTAATAGCACCATAGCTACTATAGTGGGCACTTTTGTCTTACATATCCATGTATGTCCCCACACTATTCATGAGCTTTTATATGTTGTGGAATGAGAGTTCCAATATAATATACTACTTGGGTGACCTTAGATACATGTTATGGCATGTGCACCCTCAACTTTACACTATTGTTTTAAGTTTGAACATGATTGAGAAGTACATGTTATACCTACTGACCCACCTAAGTTTAAAACATGAAACATGACTTATAGTCCCAATGATGTTCTCATTCCATTGAAAAAATCATCTTCCCTACATGATAATTTTTAATATTCCACAATATCCACTTCCCCAGCTACACAGATATTGGCAACACAAATTCCTAACAAGGATCCCATGGAGGAGAATTTTCAACATTTGTCACTCAATGAATATCATTTGTTAACACTCAACATGTTTCATACTCCACAAGAGTATGAAAGGATTTACATGCACCCTAATTATGACCCATATTGGGATGGTCTTCCCTTATGGGCCCCATAACCTTCAAACTAATATCACATATGAGGGAATTGATTAGGCTCCCACTGTCAAAAATCCATCTTCTTCACCATAACCATTTACCTGTGACTTATCTTTCCTAAGTAACCCTATATTTTCTCACACCTATCTCTATAGGTGTGCCTAGAAAGGATTTGGTTTGGGTCATTATGAATAAGGTGTCCATATGCCTATTGAATATCCCACTAGCCAAACCACTAAAAATGCCAAAAAGAGGCATGGAGTGGGATATGACAAACCAAATAAACTCATTAAAACTTTCCATGTACCAATTATTGAAGAACTAGTCTCTCCTTTTCCACCTTCTTCTCCACCATCACCTACCGAATTAGATGTATCTATACCTCCTAATTTTTTTTCAATAAATACCATCCATTTGGGGCCTCTCACCTATCGCTAGGGTAAGGAAACAAGGTCCCTTCCTCTTGTTCATCCTAAAATAATTGATGAAGGGTCTGCCAATATTAACACTATACAATGTCAAGATGATGATGTAATTATCAACATATATAGGTGTGGATGATTCTTATATCCAATGGTCACTCCCATATAAAACACAATCTATGTTAAATGGATCAACCATTGACATCAATATTCCCTCTCATGATAACCCTCATGTCCTCAAGATTGGCCAATCTTTGGATTCCTCTAAACAAGCTGATTATGCCACATTTCATGATAACCCTCATGTCTTTCACTTGGTCTTATAATGACATTCCTGGTATTGAACCCTCTATAATCACCCATAACATCATCACCAATCATGATGCTAAACCTATTAAGCAGAAGCTTCACAAGATACATCCTTATATTTCTCTCCTTGTCAAAGAAGAGCTCCAACACCTTCTTTATATTAAATTTATCCAACCCATTAACTACTTGAAATGGATTTTAAATATTATTCCTATCACAAAAGTGATTAGGGGAATTTGTATTTGCACTAACTATCATGATTTAAACCTCACTTGTCTAAAAGACAACTTCCCATTGCCATGTATTAACCAACTTGTTAATCTAAAAGCCAACCATGAGATGTTATCAATTATGGATGGGTTCTCCAGATATAATAAAATCCTAGTCTCTCTTGAGGATCAACATAAGACAACCTTCATTACCCCATGGAGGACTTTATACTATCAGGTCATGCTTTTTGGCCTAAATAATGTTAATGTGACCTACCAAAGTAATATGACCTACAACTTTCATGATCTCCTACACAAAATTATGAAAGATTATGTGGATGAATTACTCAGCAAGTCTAAAATTTGTCAAGACCACTTGACAATTCTCAAAACCATATTTAATCATATCTTCTAATATAACATTAGACTAAACCCAGAGAAATATGTCTTTGGTCTTTGCTTCTATGAATTTTTAGTTTTTATCATTTCTCTCTATGGTATTGAAGTCAATCCTACTAAGGTTCAAGAAATCCTAGAGATGCCTCCACCTACTAATATAAAATAACTCCATAGCTTGTAGGGAAAACTTTAGTCAATTCATCACTTCATTTTCTAGTTGTCAGATCATTGCCAACCTTTTCATCATCTCCTCAAAAAGGATGTCTCCTTCTATTAGAATATTGATTGCCAAAAATCTTTTGATGCACTTAAAAAATATCTCCTTTCCCCACTAGTTCTTAATCCACCTAAAGAAAATTAGCCTTTCTAGCTATATATCTCCACAACAGACCATTTTCTAGGTCTTATGATTGCACATCAAGATGACCAACATTGAGAGTAGGCGGTTTACTACATAAGTCACACACTTATTGATTTTGAGACTCGATATATCCATATTGAAAAAAAATCCTTGCATTGGTCTTTTTTTCTTCCAAGCTTCATCATTATCTCCTAAATCACAAAACTTATGTGGTCACCCATATTGATCCCCTCAAATACATGCATTCCAAGCCATATCATAACCAATGTGTAGCTCAATGGCTCATGCTTCTTCCCAAAATTGAATTAAAATTCATTCAACAAAATTATATTAAGGGGAAAACAATCACTGACCAATTAGCTACTGCCCTTTACCTGAAAATCAACCTTCAAACCTTGAATTCCCTGATGAATCTATTACAACACTCTCCATCGATGATATCTCATATCAAATGATGATGTTATTTAATAAATATAAATACCAATATGGCAAGGGTGAGGGGGTAATTCTTATTCCTCTGGATGGTAGATGTATGCATTTATCATTTAAACTAGATTTTGAATGCACTAACAATATGGTTGAATATGAGGCTTTGATTTTAGGACTTTAAACAACTCTCTTCTCAGGTATCAAATCCATAACCATTTTCAATGATTCTCAACTAGTGGTTAACCAAGTTAATGGTTCCTACATATGTTAAAATGAAATTTTATAGTGGTATAAACATTGTGTAGATACGCTATTGGGACCATTTGACTCTTATCTCTTACAAACTATTCCTTGATCTACAAACAAGTTTGCTAACATGATGGCTTCACTTGCTTCACACATACCCTCTTTGTCCTCTTCCTCAAGAATCTATGTCACTGTGCACCACTTAACATTAACCTCCTATGTATTAGCTAACATCCTATTTATCATAAATGTAAGATCCAACCCACATGACTTATGGTACAAGAAACTCACAAATTATCTTTCCTTCTCTATTACCCCTTCTGATTTCTGCAATAATGGGAGACGTGCCTTCATAAAATGTGCTACTCATTACACTATACTAGGGGGACTTCTATACAAGCTAGGTTTGGATGGTCTTTTTCTTAGATGCCACTCCATTCACCATTAAATAATTCCATGATGGGATTTGTGGTGGAAGTTTCAATGGTCACATAGTTTCCACGTGTATCTTTTAACTTGGCTATTATTGGCCCATACTTCATCAGTACTATGCTGATTATGTTAGGCATTACATCAAGTGTCAACAACATGCTAACCTCATTCACATTCCAAGTCATGAATTACAAGTCACCAAAGACTCTTGTCCCTTCTCCCAATGGGGCTTAGATCTAATTAGGGAGATTAACCCTCATTCATCCCTCCATCATCATTAAATCATTACTACCACTAAATAATTCACCAAGTGGGTCTAGTCCATCCCTCTCATCTCCACTAAAGTTTACAAAATTATTGACTTCATCAACCATCACATCATCTATCATTTTGGTGTTCCTCATAAATTATAATAGATAATGGTAAATCTTTAAAAAAAAGACTACTCAAAGTCTTTATGATACATTTGGAATAAAATTAAGCTTCTCATCACTATACTATCCATAAGCAAATGGATAGGAAAAATATTCTAAGAAAACATTGACCAAAATTCTCATGAATGTATTCAATGATATGGGAAAGGATTGGCACACACACATTCTTTTTGCTTTATGGGCTTACCACACTAGCATTTGAACCCCTACAGGTGCTACACCTTTTTTTTGGTATATGGGATGGAGGTTGTTTTGCCTCTTTAAGTCCATATTCTTTCTCTTCACATTTATGTAAAAGACATATAGTGATGAATTTTTCCAAGAACATTTGGCTCAACTTGAAAATCTTGATGAGTGTCGTCTCATATCCCTCAACCACCTCCAAATCTATCAAGAACGTATCGAATAAAATTATAACAAAAACCTCAAAGAGTGAGATTTCAATATAGGATATCTCATATTATAATAAAATCAATATGTGACAAACATGGATAAAAGAAAATGGGGTAAGTTTACTCCTAATTGGCTTAGACCTTATATCATAACTCATAAGTATGGCTCAAGAACTTATCACTTGTCTTATCTTGAAGGAAGGCCAGAACTTGAGCCTTTAAATGCCTTACACCTATGACTATTATTGTGTTAAACAAGATTCACTTCACCTTGTGTTTAACTTGATCTTGTCCCTTGAGCATCTCTATTACATTCATTTCCATTTCTCTTCACCCTTACTCCTATACACTTAGTTAATTTATGCAGTGGTATGGTTTTGCCCTCAAAGTGGAAAAATCCTAAGCCTCTATAGTCTTGTCCATGACTAAAATCATTAAAAAAAATGGGATATGTGACAAGTTATAAACTCTCAAGTCATGTTTTTCAACATATATTTCTCCCTTAAAGGATAGCTATGTAACTTCCCTGTATTACTATCAATAGACTACTCCCTTGAAGGACAACTATTTAAACTTAAAAACAAACACTTAGACCACTCCCTTGGAGGATGACTAAGCCAAGATTTGTTCTCAAAGAGAAATATAAATAAAAAAGGCTTCTCACATTGATCATCTTTATATGACCTTAACCCATACAAAATCCCATTTTAGGCTTCTTACATTGATCAACTTACACACAAAAAAAAGATTTAAGTCATGGATTTGGCTATAGTAGCTCTCAGGTCACCCAAAAAAGGGCATATCATCCCCACTTTATAGGCTATGCTACCCAAAAATTTTCCCTCATTTTACCCTTTTTTTCCCCTCATACTCTTTCAAGGGACTTTGAAGCTCACTTAATATAAGGTAAACACAATGCTTCTCTAAAAAACACAATGGTTCAAAGATATAAGGCATGAAAGAGGCTCATTTTTTTTAGCCTATATATATGAGATGTTTATTTATTTATGATTTTGAGATGTATTTTTTGTGATTGTGATGAGGATATGGATGTAGATGATGATGATGATATATATGATGATTATTTAATGCTATGTTAATTTTGATGTTAATGTTGATCATGTTAGTTGAGTTAGACTAGCCTTTCCCATATATGAGATGGTGTATGCTTAATATGAATTATATATATATATGACATGGTTATTTATTTATATGTATATATATATATATATATATGAGATGTTTATTTATTTATGATTTGGAGATGTATTTATTATGATTGTGATGAGGATATTGATGTAGATGATGATGATGATGATATATATGATGAATATTTAATACTATGTTAATTTTGATGTTAATGTTGATCATGTTAGTTGAGTTAGACTAGCCTTTCCCATCTATGAGATGGTGTATGCTTAAAATGAACTATACATTCATATATATATATATATATATATATATATATATATATATATATGAGATGTTTATTTATTTATAATTTTGAGATGTATTTATTATGATTATGATGAGGATATTGATGTAGATGATGATGATTATTATTTAATGCTATGTTAATTTTGATGCTAATGTTGATCATGTTAGTTGAGTTAGACTAGCCTTTCCCATATATGAGATGGTGTATGCTTAAAATGAGTTATATATATATATATATATATATATATATATATATATATATATCATTTTAATCATACACCATCTCATATATGGGAAAGGCTAGTCTAACTCAACTAACATGATCAACATTAACATCAAAATTAACATAGCATTAAATAATCAACATATATATCATCATCATCATCATCATCATCATCTACATCAATATCCTCATCACAATCATAATAAATACATCTCAAAATCATAAATAAATAAACATCTCATATATATATATATATATATATATATATATATATATATATATATATAATTCATTTTAAGCATGCACCATCTCATATATGGGAAAGGCTAGTCTAACTCAACTAACATGATCAACATTAACATCAAAATTAACATAGCATTAAATAATCATCATATATATCATCATCATCATCATCTACATCAATATCCTCATCACAATCATAATAAATACATCTCAAAATCATAAATAAATAAACATCTCATATATATATATATATATATATATATATATATATATATAATTCATTTTAAGCATACACCATCTCATATATGGGAAAGGCTAGTCTAACTCAACTAACATGATCAACATTAACATCAAAATTAACATAGCATTAAATAATCATCATATATATCATCTACATCAATATCCTCATCAAAATCATAATAAATACATCTCAAAATCATAAATATATATATATATATATATAATTCATTTTATGCATAAACCATCTCATATATGGGAAAGGATAGTCTAACTCAACTAACATGATCAACATTAACATCAAAATTAACATAGCATTAAATAATCATCATATATATCATCATCTACATCAATATCCTCATCACAATCATAATAAATACATCTCAAAATCATAAATAAATAAGCATCTCATATATATATATATATATATATGACATGTTTATTTATTTATGATTTTGAGATGTATTTATTATGATTGTGATGAGGATATTGATGTAGATGATGATGATGATGATATATATATGATGATTATTTAATGCTATGTTAATTTTGATGTTAATGTTGATCATGTTAGTTGAGTTAGACTAGCCTTTCCCATATATGAGATGGTGTATTCTTAAAATGAATTTTATATATATATATATATATATATATATATATATATATATATATATATAATTCATTTTAAGCATACACCATCTCATATATGGGAAAGGCTAGTCTAACTCAACTAACATGATCAACATTAACATCAAAATTAACATAGCATTATATAATCATCATATATATCATCATCATCATCTACATCAATATCCTCATCACAATCATAATAAATACATCTCAAAATCATAAATAAATAAACATCTCATATATATATATATATATATATATATATATATATATATATATATATATGATTACAATATCATCTCTCTCTCTCTCTCTCTCTCTCTCTCTCTCTCTCTCTCTCTCTCTCTCTCTCTCTCTCTCTCTCTCTCTCTCTCTCTCTCTCTCTCTCTCTTTCTCTCTCTCTCTCTCAAAACATACATCTGACATCTTTGGCTTGTAGGCCGGTGTACATATAACAAATATAATCCAAAATGATAAAATATGGCATTCAAGATAATTGAGGCTCTCCATATGGTCATGACAAAGAAGTGTCATCACCACTCTTAACTTGTCTACATCTGTATGAGCTAGAAATTATGGCACGTGACATAGATCTCTCATACTCCTTGAACTTGAAATACCACTAAAACTATGCAAACTCTCTAATGGCCCTCTCATAATAGGAAATCTCATGTAGGGTAGTAGTATATATTGCTAGAGATATAATCACCTAATGATAGCCCAACCTATACTAGTCCTTATGGTGGAGGAAGAGAAGGAGCTTGACCTATTACTCTCAGGCTATCCCTCTTCATTATCACTATAGTCACCTAACCCTATAACACTTTGACTTGGCCCGATAGTGCTATAATGTGGCCATGTAATTCCCCAACCTAGCCCTAAAACATCACAACCTACCCCTATAAGGCTAATACATATGGTTGTGTTATATCTCTAGCTTGTAGAGTTACATCTCATGCCCATATAGTTACATCCCTCTCTCTCACCAACCCCTATAAATTTGGTGGTGGCCTCCTGACCTCCACCATGGGATGTAAACCTGCCCACCAAGATGTATATGTTATTATGCACCCTAGATCTCCAACACCTGGCCCTATTGGTAGCTCCTTAAAATCTAGCCCATCTATCTCCTATGGTAATGGTAGGGGTGCCTCTATGTCATCCCTCCTATATCGAGGGAAGGTAGGTGGAATATCTTATAGTATATTGAACTACCTCTTGACCCATGTCATGGATACCATCTCTAACTCACCAGCTCATATCCCCCTAACCCATAGTGATCTTTGAAAATTAATAATCTATTGTGCCTATCCTCTAAAAATTGGGTATGTTAGTTAGGTTCTCCAAAAAATATCCATAGGGATCAAACCCTCAATCATGCACCTATAATATGCAATGTCACACACTATGACATCAACTCAATTCTATGCCATGCCCTCTCTCCACCATCTACAACCAACACTGAAGCTAGATAGAATCATGGTAGGTAACCCCAATGGTCATGTCACCATGATGTGTTCATATGCCTAATAGTGTAGTAGATGGCTGACACAAAAAATTGTATCACCATCACAGTCTCAAACCCTACAACTCTTTATATAATTATGTTAAAAATATTAGACCTTATGAAAAAATAGTCCATTACTCAACTATCTGTGTAAGCACACTTGTTAATTCAATCAGAAGTCTACCACCATCTACATATAGTAATACATGTACCATGATCTTGAACATCATCAAGATGCTTAGTCTATGCTACTCCTCATTGGCCATATACAATGGATCATAATAAAAAATCATTGAATGATAAGTCACCTCGCTAACATACTCACCATACAATGCCACTATGTGGATATCATGATCCTATCTCAAGCATGTAAAGAGATCCTCATCTTAGAGTGGTAGCTATAAAATCCTATAGACATCCTCCTAGGTCACTATCAACTCTTTGATTAGTAGATGGAAGGTGTTAGTGATGTGATCCCACCTCTTAATCAATGTTATCATAAGGATCACATCTTGAGCAACTCAATAATATCATCACACTCCTCTTAACCCCATGGCTACCATGTGCTCCCACTCATCTAGAGTGACATCCCTCCTCATAAACATCAAAATCCTTGATAGATGATCTCATAATGTTAGCTCCATCCTTGGATACATCCATACACATATAACTCAAGTCACGTACTTTATAATATAACCACTACAATTTTCCCTTATCTTTGGGAGAACTACATTGGTCTAAGGCCCTAAACTAGGCTATATAGGTAGCACTAAATCAACACAAGGTCTTCTGAGGTTAGCTTAGCCATATACCCACCTAATTAACTACCCTACTCTTTTCTCTCTACCCTAGGCTTCACTACCTCTCTCTCTACCCTAGGCTTTACTTCCTCTTCTCTCTCTCTCCACCTTAGGCATACTTACCTATCACAACTATAAGCCTCACAACCTATATCCCTGAACCTTGACACTATGCCCTATCTTTTAAGCCTTAGACCTCTTAACCTATCTCAACCTACCTTTTTACCCATTTCCCCTAACACACCTTTTAAATATACCTTAGATCATTTTCCTAGGCTCTAGGAGAACTACATTGGTCAGAGGCCCTAAACTGAGCTATGTAGGCAGCACTCAGTCACCACAAGGTCTTTTGAGGCTAGTTTGTCCATTAGGCTATTTGACTACTTCCACTAGGGATCCAAATTAGGCCTTTCTCTTATTTTTTTGGTTCTTTATAGTCATTGACATTAGTTCTAATGCTAAAATTGGCACTTTGTAAGCATACATGTCAGCTGACTTTGATAGATACTTATTGACCCTAACTCAGTAAAAGGCACAATGGTCATTATCATTGTACTAACTTGGCATAGGTTAAGAAACATCAAATTATTGAGGTGGTTTGATAGGTGGAAGTTAGATGAGGTTAGCTTTGAGCAATTTTTCTAAAACTAAAGGATAAGACTCCCCTATGAGAGTGTATTGTTTTAGAGGATCTTGGTTTTGGTTTCAATGTTGTTGGTAGGTAGGGTTAGAAGAATTAGTTTTATGGGGTTGGTTGACAGTTGGTGGTGGGGTAGTATTTAGGATAACTAGGTTTTTAGATGATTTATCATTGTATTAGTTAGTATTTTTGATGGAGGGAGGATCATTAGATTTAATCTAGAGTTCTTGTTTCATAATTTTAATTTCCCTTCATCACTACCTCAGTTTTCAAGTTTAAGTGCTATGGTGAACACCTCATCAAAAGTTCTAAAAGTTTGAACTTTAAGAATAGGGATAATGTGTTTATTATAACCCTAAGAAAAGATCTTAATCAACTCATGTTGGGGTAGTGAAAAATCAAGTTGGTTGATGAGTCCTCTCCATCTAGCTACAAAATTAGTAATCAATTCATCATCAAATTGCCTAATAGAATATAAGTAGGTAATAGAAGCCTTTTAAGATATATTTATTGAGAAATGCTTTAAAACTATTTGGGTAAGTTGGGAGAATGAAAAGATGGAGTGTTCGGTAAGGGAACTATACCAATCAAGGGCTAGTCTTGATAAAGACATGGGGAAGGTACGAAGGAGGAGAGCATCATCATATGCAATCAAAAAACAAGAGTGATAAAATGCTATAAAATGTTGTTGGGGGTCCTCCTTACCTTATAATTTATAAAACTTAGGTAATTTCCATTAAAGAGGATAAGCATGGATAGGAATGGATGGATGTTTGGGTTCATCACATAGTTGATCATATGATAAAAGGTTATGAGACCTAAAGATAGATGACTCTAGGTTGGTCATTTTTGTCCATTAACATCTAGAACAAACCCATTTGAGGTTGGGAAGATACATAATTAGGTGTTAAGGTTGATTTTGGGTGGAAATAATGTATGGATATGTGATAGAGGGTGTTGAAGAATCCACATATTGGTGAGTGATCATAGGAGGTTGGGATAGTGCCGCATAAGGGCTTATTGGCAAAAATTGTTGGGCATAAGGTGTTATGTATCATTATGGGTTAGACACATATGGGTAATATGTCATGGGTGCTTTTTGGGGGGCTAATGTGGGTTAGTTTATAGGCATGTTTGGGTTGGTGGATGGTGGTATGGATGTAAACTAGGTTGGAGGTATGAAAGTATGGAAAGTACCAAACTATGAAGTGGGGTAGAAGTTGGTGGATTGGTATGACTAAGGGGAATGGTATAAATAGGAGTATAAGATACCCCCATGGTAGAAGGAGTATATGTAACAAGAGGTAAAGCTGATCTGAGTTTGGAAGTATTGGTTTGGGTAGTAGGTGTTTAGTTAATAGTTGGGATGTTGGATGGAGTTTGGAGGTGGTATTAGGAGGGATATTAGAAGAATAAGAGGATTGGGTGAGCATGGGTTAGGTTGAGGTGGTCCCCACCATAATATGGGAAGGTATACCATAGGGAGTATCCATAGGAGGACCTGAAGTGAAAGGGGTACGATTAGATAAGGTGTTTAGCTAATGTTGAAGAGCCATAGGGTTATTGTTGAGGAAGGTGGAAAAATTTGTATCACCCTTGGTAATGACTGGAGGCCTAGTAGGAAGGGGAGAAAAATAAGGGGAACCCTTAACATCAGAGGTATATTCCATGGAGGATGAATAGGAAGGTTATTTTTAGTTGTTTTGATTCCTGAACTGCTATCTAGTAAAGACCATGAAAGGAAATAAGAGATAAAATGATGAAATTCACACCTCAAACAAAGAGTAAGCAAAAGAGAAGAAATCAAGGAAATAAAACATACACTAAAGTGAATTTAACAACCTAGGGTTATTTTTAAATCACTTTTTTCTTATTCTTTAAAAAGTGTGAAGAAGAAATTGGTTTGTAGATCAAGTACTTAAAAGGAAATCTAAGGCTAGCTTCAAGTTATGTTTAGTTGCTCAAGAGATAAATTTGTATTGATCTTTAGTATGTGTCTTGGTATTAGGGCATACCCCCTTACTTCACACACTATAATGATAAGGGTGTTGAGTTATTAGCCAAAAAATATTGAATCTCAGAGTTTATACTTGATCAAAGAGTTAAGTTGGTTCTCCCCTTGGTAATGACCTCCAAGTCAAATTATCAAGAAAGGGTAAGGTTTACCACTAGGTGATGAAATTATATTCAATATTTGTCTTAGGTATGTTTTTATGTGTTGATTGATAAGTGGTTTGGTATGTTTTTGATAAAGAGGTGAAGCTATGATTGATTATTTTGATTTTAAGTTACTAGATGAACTAAAATAAGAAAATAATCAATGTATGCAAAAGGTTTATTTTAAGCCCAAAAGAAATTTATATTTTGTTGGATGAACATAGAATAAAGGAAGAAAAAGGGATGCTAGGTCCCACTAGGCTTGCCAAAATGTTTTAGATTAAATTTATGATCATTTTTAGTTTGGAAGCAAGTAATGAAACTAGTAATAGGGTGTATATAAGAATACCTGGTAAAAGTGTATGTGTGATCCAAGTCATGAGGGGAACTCTACTTTAGCTTGGAAGTAGTAACCTACAAATAAGACACTAGGAAAAGGGGTTATTAGATGGATGGTTGATTGGACTTGCTAGCATGAGCTAGATCTAAGAAGCATATGCTTACTAGTAGGCTGTCAATCCACTATTTATAACAATTAAGTTGATATAAATGAAAAGAAAGGAAATTTCCATTCCATAATTGGAAAGTAAATGCATGTAAGATGAGATGGAAGTAAATTATTTATTAAATAAAAATACTAAATATAGCAAAATTAGGTCAATACTCATGTCAAAATAGTTGGGTTCATGTTTAAAAAATCAAAGAAGTCTCTATTAATAGATAGGAACACAAAAAATAGGGTTTGGTTGGGGTCAAGGGGTGAAAATAACTTTCCATTATTTTTTTCCATAGTGACCATCGACAATTGGGTGGACCATCAGTGGTTAGCTGACCATCAGTGGTTGAGGTGACCATTGGTAGTTGAGATAATTATCGATGGTTACCTATGTGACTCTAAGAATGATAAAAGAAATAATTGCAGATTAGATAATTTTTCAAATAAAGGATTTTTATAGATCATGGGAGTGGAAAATAAGATATTAATGGGTCTGATAGGGTAGGGAGGTTAAAAATTGAATATAAATCAAATAAAACAAGTAAGAGACACCTATAACTTGGTAGTGGAAAGCTAAATTAAATTGCCTAGAGTGATAGTAATTTGACCTTTGAAAGTGATACTATTAGAGGTTCAAGTCTCCATTGATGTTGCTTGCTTACTAAAGGGACATTGGATGCTTGTATGCAAGATAGCTCGGATGTGGATTGCTCGATTTATATATCCTTTTATTCTCCTACTTCTTTCTTTTTATAGGATGAAGTTACTAAATATGTATGAGGAAATTTCTAAATGGATAGAGGAAAAAATTGTTAATTATGATGTTTTAAAACTAGTTTGAATCATAAAATGGAGTTGTTAAATGTGCCATGCTTATCTCATACAACTAGTAATGCTTTTAAAGATTTAAATTAATCTTGAAGACCTGACCATTGATGGTCAAGCTAACTATTAGTGGTCAAGGTTATAGATGAAAATGGGTTAAAGAGGGTTGAGTTAAAAAGTTAAGTTAGAAAATTGATAAATGGGCTAAGTCAACTAGGTGGTCCAGTAGCCTCAGATTCAGGTAGGGGTTTAAGGTACGTTGACATTTAAAATTATGTATTTTTCAAGTGTCTACACTTAGGGTTAAATCCACACACACACACACACATATATATAAGATCATTTACCATTATTTAGATAAAAGAATAAGAGTTATTTCACAAGGTTATAGATGAAAATGGGTTAAAGAGGGTTGAGTTAAAAAGTTAAGTTAGTAAATTGATAAATAGGCTAAGTCAACTAGGTGGTCCAGTAGCCTCAGATTTAGGTAGGGGTTCAAGGTATGTTGACCTTTAAAATTGTGTGGTTTTCAAGTGTCTACACTTAGGGTTAAATCTACACACACACACACACACACACACAAGATCATTTACCATTATTTAGATAAGAGAATAAGTAAGAGTTATTTAAAACCTACTTATCCACCATTCTACATGAGGAGGAAACTTAGGGTTTCATACTTTCAATGGAGATTCAGATCTTATTTAATAGAGAAGTCTTTTGGATGCATTGATAGGATGTGTAGACTAGATCTGATTTATCATTATCATCCTTACAGACCCAAACAACCTCTTTTGAATCACCTTATCCAAAGGAGAGATTGGGACTCGATGGGTTCATCTTTAAAGGTCAGTATTCATAACCTTATTCCTCCTTTGTAAGAGTAGATAGATATGCATTTGAACTTCTCTTCCATATATTAGGATTTCATATACATTTATGTGAGTATATGTATCCTATGTATGTTTAATTTTATTGTTTATTACCCCCACTTTGGGCCATAATATTTGGTGAGAACTAAATTAGACTTTACTTTACTTTATTAGTGAATATGAAAACATAGGACCTAGTTAGGGTTATTGCATGATTGTGCTTGACTAGAGGCTTTGAAACGCTCCCTATTATTTTTTATCATAATAAGAGATCCCCTAATTGGGTCTATAAAATCCCCATATTGGTAATGTTCCTAATTATATAATATATCCCAGTCAAAAGTGTAAGTATGATCTATCTTATCCAAGTTAGGATTGATTTATAAACATATTGCATTTTTGATTACATACATTATGGTGAACCTGATGTGAATTTAATCCATGCAATTTTTATTTCATGTTTTTCACTATTTTGTTATTTTATTTATTATTTTTATATATTTTTAATACTAGGTTGATAGTACTAGTATAGTTTCTAACTTTTATGCATAGGTTTAACACACAGTCACATCAAAATGACTTTATTCTATTTGTGTAGGTCTTCATTAGATATAGGGTACTTTGTCAAATAGGTCAACATAGTATAGGTTTTCAGTTCCAAACAAGATAATAGGTCAAACTTGTTGACACAATACACTTCCATACTTCCATAAAATATACTAGGTTAACACTATCATTATAGTATTCTTCAAGGCTTTAGAAAATAAGGAACTATAGAACTAGGTCAACCTAATCAATAGTTGGTAGAATTTTCAAGTAAAAATTAGGGTACTTCAATAAAAATCTCACTTTCCTTTACATCTGTCAATCCACCAAGGTCCCTTTCTCTCTTTCTTGATCATTTCTATTATTCATTACAGTTCTATTTTTCATAGTTTATAGTCTTTAAAACTGCCCTTATATAGCCAACTAGGTTGACCCTATCAACCTATTTATGTATTTTGTCTTCTTTCTGAAAACCTAGGTCGACACTATTGACATAGTTCTTAATAGACCCTTGCTTTAGTAGTAAAAAAATGATACGTCAACTCTCTACTATAATCTCTACATACACTATCATCTAAACCAATAATGTACTATTTTTTAAATTTGGAATTAACATCTATATGTTAGTATTTAGCTCACACTTTCACTTTCAATTGCTTGCATGCTTAGAATAGATCACATAGTCTAGTTAGGTGGTTTTTCAATATACCATTTAGTTACACTATTTTTCTCTTTCTTTCACACACTACCAAATCACACAATCTTAAAATGCATTTAAACAATTGTCTACCCAAGGCTTACGTACTTGGATTTCATCACCAAAGGGGAAGCTGACTTGGTTTTATTGTCAAGTATAAACATGTATTTCATGGTATATATTGGCAAAGCATCTGACACCCTTATTATTATGATGTGTGAAGTGAGGAGGTAGGCCCCAATACCAATCTAGTACCATTACCAACATAGATCCCTTTCAAGCTAAATATCCTAAAACCATCCATAGATTGCTTTCTAGCTCCTTACTTTCATCTAACTCCCTATCATACTTAAAATTATATGCTAATAATCTAACAACATTCAGGATGACCACTTAGTTAGCATTTACTTTTTACATTGACTGCTTGATATTTTCTCAATTGTATTTTGTATTTTAAAAACTTATATTAGCTAATGTTGGTGCAAGGTTTTGTGTTGTGTGTCTCAATTGGATCATCCTCATTAACCCAATTTATTGTGTGTTTTCTTTCATTTCTTGCTTTCAAAATTACTTGATTTTTTTTCTTATTTTAGTATACTATGATTTTGTTTGGTATTGTATCTTAAAAACTATCTATTTCCCCTACCTATATTACTAGGTTGACCCTATCAACACAATATTATTTTATACCCCTCAAGATACACTATTAGTTAGACCTTATTGAATCTATATTCTTTTCTACCATTTGTTATCCTAGGTTATAAAATTATATCAACCCTATTGACTTTATATCCTTGTTTTTTAATATTTTAGACCTTAATTTTAGTACTAGGTCAACCAAGTTGACTCTAAACTCTTATATGTTCCTTCCTATTTCTTTGATTTCACATCACCTTTGCTTTATCTAATCCTTTTCCCTGATCATGAACTTCTTATTTGAAGATGACATTGAGTTGCATTGAATGGATATGATGAGACTTACCAGCCCTCATAGGGTCTCCCATAAGTATATTATGGCTCCTCTTCTAGATGAGAGTAATGTTCATATATCCACTCGCACAACAAACTATGGGATCCTTCCTCATGCCTATTCACTTTGTAATTATCTCTTCTTACTTGAAGATCAATTTAAATTAGAGTATACACTTAAAATACACTTCTTCATCTCTAAATTTCCTCAACGTTGAGGAAAGGATACTTCTACCATTTGCCATATCATGATTAATGGTAAGGTAAAAGATCCTCATTCACCTTCTCCCATGTTCTCACACATATTTGGAGATACTAGATTATTTACTTCCCAACCTCTTCCCTCTATTTTGACCCCTTCTCATATCACGACTTCTTATTCTTTTATTTCCTCTTCCTCCATGCCTAGAATCTATACTAACATGGTAGATTCTACATCTAGTGCGTCTCTTCCAAGACCCGCTCTCCTTAATTCTTCCAATAATGCATCTTTTTCTACCCATGGTAATCATGACTCTAATGCTTCCTCTTCTCATACTTTTATTAGTCCATCTTTTGCCACACAAGATAATATTGACACTAATGCCTCACATTCCAACAAATTTTCTCAATCTCCTACTAACACCCATAGTGGTACCTAAGCCACTACTTCCAATTATGATGCTTCAAATAATGCTAATAATGCAACTCAAACCCTTCAAATTTTATTATAAACCCTTAATCAAATGAATGATTTTAAAACTAATAAATCAAATCAAATGATGCAAATGAAAAACTACCTTATTCATCTTCAAACCCATCCTCAGTAGATGCCATAGGGCATACATAATCAAAATTTTTCCCCACATCCTCTTTAGGATTCCCATGGTAATCGTATTCCTTAACATCCTATTTTCAATAAGAAAATCAAACATAGTCAAAATTAACCTCTTACATCTCCAATTTTTAGTATCGATATATGAAGTATCACCTCTACCATTTCTTACAATGGGTTAACTGATCCTACTCTTCATTGAAAAACATTTGGAAATCTATATAAAGACTAGGTAAAATTAAATACCTTTACCACTACCAAGCTATTAGCCAAAAAACTCATGGGTGATGATTTAGATTGGTATAACTAACTTGAAACTCATTATATTAATATTGTGGAAGATTTAGTAAATGCTCTATTCTAAGAGTTCTAAATTAGTGATCTTCCTAAGAATACCTTGGCCCATTTTATCAATTGTAAGCAACTTAAAACTAAAACTACCCAAGATTTCATTAAATGATGGAATACATTATCTAACAAATATGAACATAACATGGCCTATGATAACCTTTTCCATGTAACATAGAGGAAGATATTAACCAAGATAAATGCACTTTTTCCTAAGTTACAATATCGGGTCTAAAATCTCTTTCCATGTAACATAGAGGAAGATATTAACCAAGATAAATGTCAAGATTTCCTTATACATCAATTATATCCATCCCTACCTTATGAGAGTACTCATATAACTTAAAAACAAGAATCATCATGCTACCAATGATTATGTCATGAACTCTTATGACACCATTCACACTGTTCAAGCTATTATTCCTAACCAATCTTTAGAACTAGCTCCCCCTTCTCAATAATTTACCAATCCTCATTTATCTTCACCTAATAACACTAATTTTCACAAAAATTTATCATCAATATAATTAATAAAACATCTACTAAGGCCTCTTCCATGAGAACTTGATCCCACTTATCCTATGAAATATTGGTATGATCCCAATAAATTTTGTTGGTTTCATGCTAGTTGGGGTCATTCTCATGAGAACTATTGGTAGCTTCATAATTTGGATATGGATTTTATTCTTGTTCTCAATTTTGACCATGATTCTATCATTCATAAATGCTAAAAATCCTATCACATTGCTTTTAAAGCTCATGAAACACAAACTAAATATCAAGATTAGAATCAAGCTAATGCTCATTTGGCCATCCATAAAGATCCTCTTCAAAATCACCAAGACACCCAAGACAAGACCACCCATTACACTAATAATGTAGATAGTCTTATTAACCTAAATCCTAAAGATAATGTGGTTAATATGACTAATATGTGAAGGGTGGTTACTTTCATTGATCCTCAACCCATTTACACACCTCCATTATCTCACATATTTTGTGTTATCCAAGATTCTTCTCCAACTCAATTAAATGAGTTGGGGAAAGATGACCTTATAAATTTTTATGAACCAATTCCAAATCCTCCTTTGGATAACACTTCCCATACTATTTCTACCATCCCTCCATCTTCTTTACCTACGACCAATGATACTCAAGATTCTATCAATACTTCTAATCTCCCTCAACCCACACCTGCATCAACTAATTCATGTTCTCAACATAATAGACCAAATTTTCCTCTCACTAAACCTTCTACCTCTTATCAACATAAATTCCAATTTACGTTATCTCCTCCTTTTGAGGACATCCTTTAACACTATGCACCTTGTTATAACAATCTTCTTATGGGTTAGGATGAGTGGGATCCTATCACAAAACTCACCAATACCCCATCCCAAATCCCATTTATTGAGATTATGAGGAACTCTCCACATCATTTTAACCATCTTATGTAGTTTTATTTTAGATGAACATCCCTCATCCCCCCTAATAGGATGCGAATCAACCTTATCTAGATATGAAGATAACATATTGCAAAAGTGCAAAGAGATGTCCATCCATGTCAAAAAAATAATGGACACTTATCTTTCCCTCAAATTTATCATTGCTTCCATGATTTGTGATCAGATTATACTTCATGAATATGATCTTCCTCTTTTCATTAGTGTCTAAAATGGTGATATCCAGGTCAAGCATGCCTTGATTGATGAAGGGTTATGGTACTTATGTTTCCTCTATCAATTTTATCAAAACCCTTAGATATTTTTAATGAAATCTCAAATCTAAAAATAACACATGTCAAGTATATGATGAAATGAAAATGCCTCCTTTAGGTTGTGTGTGTCTCCTCATCATTGTCCCACCTATCATCATTCATGTAAAGGTGATGATATTTAACTTTCCTCTATCATACAACATTCTGCATGGTGGGCTATGGACTCATTGTATGAAAGTAGTTTCCTCTTCTTATTTCCAATACATTAAATTCCATCAAAATGGATCCATCTATAGGATTCAAGGTGACACTACCCCTTGGAATTTTGAAAAATTCTGAGATTAGGGTGTATTCAAGATTCCTACCCTTGAATCATTACCAAGCATTCTATTTTATGGGTTTTAACAATTTAAATTTCCCATCAATTCCATTCAAGGTTATAATGAACATCCTAAATTCATTAGGAATATTCCCGTAACCTATTAGATTTTGATGATGATGGGCCTGATATCTCACCTCACCACATCTCTTGGCTTCCTACTTCTTTGTAACCTCATTCTCATCAACCACCTTGTGATGATATCCCCATTGTCTTAACTAAGACTCAAAATTCCATTCATGATATTTCATTATATGACAATGTCATCCTTAATTTTATCATTAATCTTCATATGATTGATTATAATGAAGGTTATACCTTAGATGATCCATTCTTAAGAGCCCTTATTCAAGCCCATGATGCTGAGATTATCCATTATTGTTCCTCCTTGCTTTATTATTTTAGTAAATCTTCCTATATTCCATCATATATCATTCCTAATTATATAATTTTTCCTCTTTATTTTAGGGTAGAGATGGTGAAAACACCTCCAATTTTTGGAATAACCTCATAAGAGTATGCTTATGGATCATGTTATGACCAAGGCCTATCACTTTGCTAGGTACAATGACCCATATATCCTATTTATCCTTAATATGAATGGAAATATCCTTCAAACTTATATGGACCTTACCCCTTCCTTCGTAGAGCTCAATTTAGATCCCATTCCTACACTTACTTTAACTAAGTCTATTCTTGCTTCTGATCCTATCACTCTTGCTATCAAGACTTGTCCTATCTCTCCACCATCTCCACCTCCTCTTGGTTATGGTTTGCTTCCTTTATCATAGTCGGCTCTTTTATTCACCAAATGGGTTAATGAGCCTTACCAGGGTCCTTCCAATTCTGTTACACCTCTTCCCATGAATATATCTCCCCAGACTAATCACATGCATATCTATTGCTTTTATGTCACAAATAACCATTTATCTATGCATTATCATAAGTTGTGATAATATATTGACACTTTTCATCCTACTAACCCTAAATCATTAGATAAGGATATACATCCCTTGAAGCTACTATATTAGTATATTCTTAAGTACAATGAGTTATGCTCTAATGTGGCACATATCACACTAATAATTGCCACATCCTTTAGCAACATCTTAAAGATCATATTTTAACTATTTTTGCACTTGATACCATTCCACCCATATGTCATTCCAACAAGAAAATTCCCCTTTATTCTCCCATGGTTCCACCTCCTATCATTCCATCTCCTATTATGGTCCCTTCACCTATTGTTCCTCCACCCATGAGTCCCTTACCCATAGACCTTCCCTCACCTATAGATCCTTCTCCACCTATAAGTCCCTCACTTGTGGATCCTTCCTCACTAGTGATCCATTCATCTTCTATAGAGTCAACTCCTATGCATTATCTTGAGCATCCCTTGTATGATATCCCTCCTCAGCATGATCCATCAAGCATTCCTACCTTCTCTATTGAGGCGATTAGATGTCAATTATTTTCCTAGTTTTTGTTGAATATATAAGAGACATTAGTTTAAGTTTGAATTAAACTTCATAAAGACCTATCAGATATTTTGGATAATATGTGTGGAAAAATATATTAGTATTTATGAGCACATGCATGGTGTTCTTACATTTTCATTTGGATTTAATGTGTGCTATAACTTTATCTTTATATATTTGTTATATAATTTGACATTGTGTCAAATCCTTGTTTATATTACATGGTGACTTTGATTTACACTTTATGTTACTTATATTATTATTCTATTTGATTATGTATTTCTTCTTTATCATTGCATTCTATTTATTGTTGAGTTTATTTATTAAGACTCCCTTATTTTCTTTTCATGATTGATTACTATCATATCTATTTAAACATGGATAATTATTATTGTGACTTGGCTATACAAACCTTATTCCCTTTAGTCATTCCTTATTTACCATGTGATTAGTTAGACAACAATTCACCTCATTATAATCTCCTAGTACAAGTTCAATTTGGATCTCCTTTCTCCCCTTTTATCCCTTTTGTTAGGTTGTGGCGCTAAAAGCTTCACCAAGATGCAAACATGAGAAGTTACAGAGGATGCAGAGTTGCAGAGAGTTGCTAAATGGATTACAGGGAAACTGACATCAGTCTGATCAACCGACATTGGTCATATGGTAGTGAGGAAGCAACCGACATCGATTACCAATTGGTAGACATCGGTCATGGAGGTGCCAGCGTCGGCAGCCTGTGCGTGAATAGGCAGTTTTCATGTTGATCCCAAAGAGTCTATTTTTGGACTATTTGTTTCCATGTCAAAGGCTAGTCTTAGTCTTGAGTTATGCTTCTAATTATTTTAATTAAGTAAGTCTAATTATTGTAAGCATGAGATCTATATATGGACTCATGGGCTGTATTGTAAACTTGTAGCTAGTGAGTAAGAGAGCAATAAGCTCCTTTAGATAGAGGAGAGCAATGGTGCGTTCCTCCTAGTGCCATAGTACCAAGGTGGGCACTAGTTTGGAGAATCAACAGGGTTCTTCATATGTGATGATCTTGGTCAGCATGTGTGCATGACTTTCTATAGGAGATCTACAATGGTGAGTAAGGTCTAGTGATTTGCAGGTAGCAGTAGAGAGCAGGAGATCTACTTGGAGTATGGTTATGTACTTGGTGTACTGGCAGCGTGTTACTGACTGGTTAGAGAGGTGAACATCAATTCTATATTGGAGTTGATTGTTGTGACCAAGAGAGAAAGGGAAGAAGGTCTTGAGGTGTGGTGAGCCTTTGAGGTGGAAGAAGAAGTGGCATCTTCTTTATTGTAGATTCTTCTGATTGATTATTAATACAATTGTGTATTGTCTCTCAATTCCTGTGTTGTTTCATATTTCTAGTTACTTTATATTTCTGGTTAAATTCCGTGATTAGTTGCTTATACAGATTAATCATATTTGTGCTCTTATTGATGGAGCAAGATCCTGACTAAGTAGGCATCAGAGCATGTTTATTGTTCTAGGTTCCTGACAAGTGGTATCAGAGCCTTGGTTGTAGGTTCAAGAGCTGATACCATCAAGTGGTATTAGAGCTTTTGGTTGGGTTGACTAATAGGTGGTTTTAGATCTGGTAGTGTTTTTGATTATAGGTCACTCTTAGGTGTTTCAAATTGAGTGGGAGTATAGCAATGGCAGAAGAAAGTAAGCTATGAATGGGGAAATTGAATAGCATGAATGGTCTGATTGATGGAAAGAAAGAGCAGGGAAAAGGAGATTATTGGTCGGTAGAAGATCAGTGTGTAGAATCATATGTTGTAGGTAATGTTGCACAGGATGTTCTAGATAAATTAGAATCTTTGTTTACAGATTCTTTTGCCTCTTTCCATGCAGCCCAAAATAGAGCATCTTTTCATGGGTACGTCTTTGGAGACTTTGGTGAGATTTATTTATGGGTTGGACAGCCTTGTCAGATTATTGACAAAGGGGAAGTGAAGTTGAAATTGTAGGTAGATAACACATAGGTGGTGAAGGAAGTCATGCAGGTACCAATCTTGGAGATGAGTTTAATTTCTTCAGGAAATTTGGGTGATGGGAGATGCACTGTAACTCTCACAGCGGATGCACTTGAATTAGATGGTGGTAAGAAAGTAGGTATCCTTTATCTATCTACTTATATTACTGATTCACCTTCTATTTCAAAGATGTGGCTTCGTAGGCTTGGTCACATATGTAGGAGGGGAATGCAAGTTCTCAAGCAGAAGACAGATGTTTTTGACAAGCTAAAGAACTAGAAAGCCTTGGTGTTCATGGAGGAGATGACAGATAGAGATCACGTGAGGAGACTGAATTATTTTGAGTAGAGCAAGGTTGATTTGATCAAGATTTTGATCCATGGAGAGCTCATGGGTAAAAATTTATCACTCACAGACGAACACAGGTACCAGCATCGGTCAGACAGTAATCAACGTCAGTGGAATAAAGACCAATGTCAGTCATGAAGGAATCGATGTTGATAGAAAGGACACTGGTATCGGCCAGGGAAATGATGTTGGCAATCAGGGTCAGTATAGGGAGCTGACATCAATCGGGAGTAGACTGGGAGATGGCTAAGATCGGTCACTGGTATGGATGGTGGGCAGAAAACAAGCTATCAACAGGTCTCAAATGCTCATATCGAGGTTAGAAAGGGTAAGTGAACCTCATATTCATTGTTCACCTTCTTTATATTACTTATTGATGGTCAAGAACCAGGAAGATGCGAAGAGGCAATGTAGGTAGAATCCAGATACAGTGGGAGCTTGGCATCGATGAGGAGTGTGAGTCCTTGGAGAAGAACCAAACATGTATTTGTTGGTAGAGTTGTCAGCTAGAAGTAAGCACTAAGAGACAGAATGGATTCCCAAGTTAAAGAAGAGAGTGGATGGATATGTGAGACAGAAGGCCAAGGTATAGGTCTTGAGGAAGCTACAGGATAGTGGTACAGGTTTGACAGGTGGATGACTAAGCATGGCTTCAGTCAATGTCAGTGTAACTATTGTGTTTTATCTTACCAGATAGATGATGGTCACAACATTATCTTGTTACTGTATGTGGGTGATTTTCTAGCAGGTTTGTACATACAGGGATTTGTTGAGCTAAGGGTAAGGTTAGTTCAGAGGTATGTCATGAAGAATTTGGAGTAGCAAAATTCTTTCGCATAAGAGACATGGAGATTTCATCTCCAGTGGGAGCTGATGTGAAGACGGTGTTGGCAGGGTTCATGATGTAGGATGCAGAATCAGAAATCACACCAAGGGCTAGATAGTTCAAGCTTAGCTTGAAACAAGTGCTCGAAATCACATGAGGTCTAGTGTAGACCTGAGTTTTCCCAATCAATGGGAGTTGTTAGAAAGTATGAAACCAATTTGAGGAAGGAGTACTGGAGGGAAGTTTAGTACATTCTCAGGTATCTGAGAGGGATCAGTAGTAGGGATTCTTGTTATTCAGGGTCAAGGTCTTCACTACATGGATATGTAGGTTTGGATATGGCAGGTTACTTGAATGACAGGTGTAGCATCACAGGGTATGTGGTGGTTGGTCTTCAGGGTTGATCTTGAAGAGGGATACAAGCCAATAAATAATTTAGATAGTGTATAGGTATAGGTACAGGTGCAGTTATTTATCTCCAAGTGGGATATTGTTAGGTTGTGGAGCTAAAAGCTTCACCAGGATGCAAATAGGAGAAGTTACGGAGGATGTAGAGTTATAGAGAGTTGCTAAATGCATTATAGGGAAACTGACATTGGTCTGATCAATCAACATTAGTCATATGGTAGTGAGGAAGCAACCGACATCGGTTACTAGTCGATCGACATCGGTCATGGAGGTGCCGGCATTGACAACCTGTGCGTGAATAGGCAGTTTGCATGTTGATCCCAAAGAGTCTATTTTTGGACTATTTGTTTGCATGTCAAAGGCTAGTCTTAGTCTTGAGTTACGCTTCTAATTATTGTAATTAAGTAAGTCTAATTATTGTAAGCATGAGATCTATATATGGACTCATGGGCTATATTGTAAACTTGTAGCTAGTGAGTAAGTGAGCAATAAGCTCCTTCAGATAGAGGAGAGCAATGGTGCATTCCTCCTAGTGCCACAGTACCAAGGTGGGCACTGGTTTGGAGAATTAGCAGGGTTCTTCATATGTGTATGATCTTGGTCAGCATGTGTGCATGACTTTCTATAGGAGATCTACAATGGTGAGTAAGGTCTAGTGATTTGTAGGTAGTAGGAGATCTACTTGGAGTACGATTGTGTACTTGGTGTACTGGCAGCGTGTTACTGACTGGTTGGAGAGGTGAACATCAATTCTATATTTGAGTTGATTTTTGTGACCAAGAGAGAGAGGGAAGAAGGTCTTGAGGTGTGGTGAGCCTTTGAGGAGGAAGAAGAAGTGGCATCTTCTTTATTGTATATTCTTCTGAGTGATTATTAATACAATTGTGTATTATCTCTCAATTCCTGTGTTGTTTCATATTTCTAGTTACTTTATATTTCTAGTTAAATTTTGTGATTAGTTGCTTATATAGAGTAATCATATTTGTGCTCTTATTGAGGGAGCAAGATCCTGACTAAGTAGGCATCAGAGCATGTTTATTGTTCTAGGTTCCTGACACCTTTTTGCAAACTAAGTATACAAATGGTTAAGACTTGAGACAACATGTTGGTTCATCATCAATCCTAAGTGTTTTAGTTAGTCTTGTGTTTGGTTACATAGCTTCTTTTAGCCAAATCTTAAAACTCATTCATGTGTATCACTCTATCTCTCATGATTGATCATTCCAAGTCCCTATGGAGGAGGAATCTTAAAATACATAAAAATATTCAAAAGACAAATCACTTAATAATAAGAAATGATCTGAAAGACAACATTCAAAATTCTCAAAATTAAAATCACACTAAAAGACATGCTTCAAAACACATCTTTTTCTTCTATTCAAAGCTCAAACTCCACAGTTGGTGTCATGATAGAGCTAAGGTCCATTGGGGTGTGGTAGGCCAGTAGATTAGAAAAGGAGAATAAAAAAATATTTTAGTGCTACCTACTTTCTCATGCAAGTACCCAATCTTTGTAGTAGATCAACAACTCTACAATGGGTCCTAAGGAACAAGGAACATGTCATGGGAAGGTAGGTCTATTTTAATTTTATTCTACCAATATACCTTCATGAGTTTATATTAATAGCACAATTATTTTCCTACATATCTTTGTGTCTATAGTGAATAAGTTTCCTTTGTACATTGATGGTCACTAGTCACTTAGTGTCTTCTCATGACCTTATTATGCCTCATGTCTCATAAGGTCTTCCCATAAGATGCCCAAGTTATGATTTTTACATTTCCTTTTTCACTCTCTATAATCCTAATATTTCCCCTTGAGAAATATTGCTTTGTTCACTAATCACTCCCCTAGGGATTCCATTTGTGTGTTGCATTGTAAGACCATGGATACGACCAGGCCTTCCTTACAAATTACCAAAATTTCACATTCCTATTACTAAGATATATTTTTAACATATTTTCATATTAGTTCCACCTCATTGGTGTTATCTTTTTTAATTGAAGTGTAAGAACATCGATAAGACTTGGCCTTCCTCATAAAATTTTCCAATAATGCAAGTTACAACAAAAATTACATGTGTCAAATATGAGATAAGATGTGATTGATTATTAACTACATGTCATGGGCATACTTCCCATATTGATTTATTACATTTCATGCTTACTTCATTACTCTTTTCAATTTTATCTTTTTATTTTTTGATTGCATGTAAAAATCCAACCATTTATTGAATTTTTCGTACTTCTCAGCTTGATTTAGTATGATTAATTTAAGACCAATTCTACCAATTTTGTTTCTCTTTTATACTTCCCAACATGATTTAGTATGATTGATTGACTTAATTGATACTTTTTTATGCCATTTGTTCTTTAAAATTGATTTTAATTTTATTACATTATTTTCATACTTCCTAATGTGACAGTGTAATTTTACCTGTTTTAATTTGGTGCCAATATTTATCATGGTTTAAAAACAAACTTTTTCCCCTCTTGTTTACCACCCTTTGGTTTCTTATACTTAGTTATTTTCTTATTATTACACATTTCCCAACATGAAATAGTGTGTAGTACATTTATTTTTGATTGATTATACTTATCCAAGTCTTTTTCACCTATTTCTTTTTAACCATACATGTATCCTATATAATGCTAGAAAAGAAACCACAACACATATATTTCCTATATCATATATAATAAAAGATAAATACATGTGCTGGAAATAAATATATTCATGAATCCACAGCCACAACCACAATACAAACACATAAAGATCAAACATCCAACTATCAAAATATGATATCTATATATATCATGTGTTTTTGATACAAAAATATGAAAACATACATCATTCCAACTCTAAGGTTGGGATCTATCATGTATATCTCATGGCCTAGCCATGATACCCATAGATTCCTCAAATAGTCCTTTTTGAATAGTATGATGTAAAGAGGCTATCCAAGATTTGAAACCTATCACCTGCCCTTGTACATTGGCCACCTAGGCCTGTAGCTATGCTAGCTGAGTCATGGTAGCCATATGTGCAGTTCTCTCCTAAGCTAAGGCCTACCATACCTATACCTCTCTTGCTCCCACCCCTACTAGTGGTTGTCAATCATCTCTATGTGCTCACAATTTCCTTGTGGTCTATCCTATTAGTTTGAACTAGCTCACCTAAGTTGGGGTAGATAATACCCTAGGATCATCTAAAATCTCATGGAATACTCCCCTCACTATAGAACCCCATCTAGTCATCTCTATAAGGTCTAAAAAATTTAAACTAGATAAATATTAGATCACAAATATATCTCAAAATCTATCTACCTATAGTCTATCTCAAAAAAACTTAAAATTTTTAAACCATTTATTACCTATTTGAATGTCACCTATCACTATCTCCTCATATGAATGACCATTGAGCATGATCTCTCTATCAAATCATCCTCTAAGTACCTTGTTTTTGGGATGTTGGCCAATCAATACAAACCCCAAAGTCACCACCTATGCCCATCTCAACCCTCACCTGAGTGATGCCTCTATAGACCATCTCTATCTTGGGCTGCTTGATGGGTCATCTAGCATGACCACCCTTTATACTCTCTCTCAATGTTGGTGTCTCCATTGGTGGTGAAATAAAGATGGTCTCTACACTTCCTAATATGGTTTTGTATATGGTACCTCTAACAATCCTACATCCACATTCATCTCCTCTTCATTTTTTTTCCATCGTTCTTGACCTATCCATGGTCTCTCATGTTATGGTTTGATCTCTAATATAGAAACTAGTGGTCATTCTCTTCCTCTCCCCCTCTACTCTCTCACATGTCTAGCCCAAAATGTGGGCACCACTATCAAAACCACTAGGTGATGGAGTCCCAACTATCCTAGTATGTGTGCTACTAGATGTGGATCTATTTACTAAGTGTAGTGGCCTATAATCTATGTTTATGTTAATACTAGTGCAACTATCTTCTAAATCAACCATACTATCATGATATGTCCATATGGATGCCACATGATATCTTATCAAATGACTACCTATAGTGGTGGCATGTGTAGCATAGCCCATGCCACCTAATCCTATCACCATCTTTGAACTTGAAACAATTGATCATTAACCATATGGGGCAACCCAGATGGTGGGTACATCACGAACCTCTCATATATCCAAAAACTCAATAAAATCATCAACCCCATGTTTCTCTACCCTCTAGATAACATCTCATAGATATCATGCATGAGCTAGACCCAGATGATAGAAACTGGATCATATAATGCCCTTTGATCTAAAATGGACTGGTATAAGGCTATCACATATAGTGATACCTTGACATCTAACTTACAACACAACAAATGTGTTATCACAAGTCCAATAACTACCTTCTAAATATCTATAATATGAGCTATATATATGTCAAATATGATAAATCTTAGCTTAGGATATATCATTTATGAACCCTTCACCTATAATGCTAAGTCTCACCTCTCTTCTTATCTGTTTAGTACCCCCATAATCACTAGCATACCTCCTATTATAAGTCCAAGAATAATATGGACATCTTCTAGGGTGAAACACACCTCAATGTTATCCCCATCCAACACCCATATGAAAGTATTAGTCAATCATTCCTAGGCTCCTAGGAACATGACTATAAGATCTATGTTCAACGGTACTCGACACATCTCCATAATACCTCCTAGATCTAGTGTGACCAGCCTATCTTGGTCCTCCATTATCAATTACTCTAAAAGGTTTGGAAGCCATGCTACATCCACTAATCACCAAAATCTCAGATGCTCTTGTAACCATCAAACAAAAAAAGATGTATTAGACTTCTATGTCACTTATAATCAAATATATTCTTTGTAAAATTTTAAATAAAACAAACCTAATTTGCCTTCATTTATCTATTTTGACCAGTTTCTATTTTTAGCCTACTTGGTCATTTCAGTACTCAATCAAGAATTTTAGGCCTTTTAGGTAGTAATATTTTAGAATATTTCAAACATTTTCATATTATTTTAAACACTTAGTCAAACATTAAGTTGACCATGTTGACTTAACATCCTAAGTTGATCCTTTCATTTTTTCCCCTTAGTACTAAGTTGACAATCTGGTTTAGATAAATAAGTCAATAGTGAGGTACTAAGTCAAGAATTTACTAAAATCAACTAAGTCAACACACACCTACTAAGTCAATAGTGTGGAATCAAAATTTTCAACCTACTAGGTCAACTGGGTTGACTTATTTGGCTTAGACCATTAACTCTTTCCCTACTTGTAATAAATGCCTTTGGTAGTTATTAATTTGATTCCTTTAAATCTATGTCCCCTTTTGGCCCCTAGTACCCTTAAAAACTTCTTGGGGTTCACTCTAGTGTCTAAAATTGGACTAATTTACAAATTTCTATAAAACACATAATTTTCAATGAAATATTCAAAACAAGTTTGAGATTATCAATTTCCTACCTATGTTGTAGTCACTGTGCCACGAGACATCCCTCTCATCTTGGTTGTCATCTCCTCACCATCTTAGCTCTATCACCTTTCATTTGGTCTCTTAGAGCTCTATTTTATTTCTCAAAATAATTCAAACAATAGCAAGTGATTTTATTTTCACCTTATTTAAACTTACTATTCACAGTTCTTTACCTCTCAAGAATTTATTATTAGATTCCTTATTTTGATCACATCTTTGTTTTTACTCACTCATTTTTTGAACCATAAAAAATATATGGAATCATGACATCGTATAGAATATTTTCCACTATTGTATGCCTATATTCTAATTATTTTGATTTTTCTCTCTTTTTTGCACTAATATCTATATGTTAACCTAATTTTCTTCACATTAGATGCCTTCACTTATCTTACAATTTCCTTCTTTATCTACAATACTAAGGTAAGTAAAGGTGTGTATTTTCAATTCTATCCTTTCATTTATCTTATTGCTTCCTTACTACAATTTATTTAGCATCAATTTTATGTGTTATCTTGTTATATTACTAAATCACCATCCCATGTTACACTCACGTGACATATGATAGGATTTGAGTGGGGCATATGTCTACACATAATATTTTTAAAATTTTATCAATTATTGATGCTCTTCATATTATATGAACTATTTGAGTCTCAATCTCTTTGAGTGCACACCTTAAGAGGTACACCTAGAAAGGGGTGTATAAATCATTGGTGCTTCATAGGATTATTATCCTTTTTACCACTTGTTATCTACACACTTGTCTCCTAAAAACATTTACCTAAGCTTGGTATTCTCTATTATATATTCCTTATCCATTTCCCACATTATCCCCCTTTTTTCTAATCTAAACCCCCTTTCAACTATTTATAATACTATGTCAATTGGGTCAACCCTATACTATAATAGATAAAATTCATTTAGGATCTAGGTCGGTGCTTGGCTGATTTAGCTTGTGACTTAGTGATATTTTGTCCATAACTATACTAGCTTAACTGGGTCAACCCTGTAGGTCAAAATTTTTAGAAGGGATTATTAGGTTAAATCTATATATATATATATATATATATATATATCATTTTTCCATTATTTAGAGAAGACAAGAAGAAGTAAGATCTATTGCACATCTTCTTATCCACCATTCTACTTGAGGAACAAGCTTAGTGTTTCACACTTTCTTTAGAGATACAAATTTTATCTTGTGGAGAATTTTTTTGTATGTATTCATAGGTGTGGAACAAAAGTTATGAAGGAAAGGGTGATAGGTAATCACAAAAAATTCCAAAGGAAATTTGATGGGTAAAAGGCCACAACAATTCTTTCAAAGGAGACCTCCACAAAACCCCAGGGGGGTAGGTTGGGATAGAAAGGGTACTTAGAAAATATTCAACAAAAATTCCAAAATTCCGAAGGGTAGGACACAAAAATTCAAAGGGTATGTGCCCTAAATAAATGGTCAATAAGGGGTAATTGGTTTAGTTTTAAAAAGGCCAAAGGACTTGTTGGAAGGGTCCCAAAGGGTAGGTGGAATGAAGCTGAAGGGTCTACTTCAGGGCATAATTTTCCTGAAGGGTATACTTTGTAAAAGTTAAAGGGCACTTTCATTTTTATTTAAGGGTAATTCTATATGCCTAAGGGTCATTCCTAGAGTTTTGAAGGATAAGTTGGAGAGGGTCAAAGTGATAATCCATCAAGATTTTATTTTGGGGAAAATGCATGTGTCCAAAATCTCGTAAGGCCAAAGGTTCATACGCTGAATTTTATCAGAATAATTATTTCAAACAAGGAACCCACAATAATTTCTCTAATAAGATGAAGCTCCTGAAAGTATAAGCCTGAAGGAAGTAAGATCAAAAAATTTCTAAAATAATACATCCAAAAGATAGTTTTGCATAAAAGCTGAAAGAATTAGCCCAAAGAATTCATCTACAACACATAAGTTGGCCTCATAAATACAATAAACATAATGCCAATATCATCTACCAAAAAATTAAAAAAAGTGCTAGATTTCCAAACTTTGCCTGAGACATATGAAAAAGGATTCCTCATTAAGATCATATTTTAAAAAAAATGGGTCCTCATTTCCTTCCAAAAAAAGGGGGTGTTGGGTATAAAAAATGGTGACTTATAGGGAGAATACTCTTGAGTATTCAAGAACTTATAACTCTGGTTTGCAATCCAAAATCATTCATGAAATGTACCATAGAAAAATACTTAAATCAAAAACATGAAAGAGACTCCTAAGTTAATTCACACAACATACTTTCCTTTGAATTTCTTGGATTGGTGTGTGTTGAGTGAATAATTCATTTATCCCTTGTTGTGATGAGTTTTCTAAGGTTTTGATGAGGCTATATGTTTCACTCTAGTATCAATAAAAACACTAAAATAAAGGGAGCTCAGGCATTACTCTTCTTCCATCTAGGCATCCATAGCACCGATAGAGATAACTTGGGCTCCTTTCCTTCTCCTTTCATTCCTTTATCTAACCATGATGCTTGGTGTATTAACCTTATTTCATCATGTGAGATTTTATTTAGATATTTTTCTACTCTTTTGATCTCATTTATTTTTCTTTTCTCTCTTTTTTTAGTTTTGATCAGTGGAAAAGAGAGATAAAGAACCCTAGTAAGCTTGTATAATTAGAAAACAAACCATTACTAGGATGTCCTTGTCAATCACATCTAGACCCAAAATTATCATTTCCAATAGGTATTATCTTGATAAGTGCATTTGATCCAATGAAATAAGAAAACTTTATAAATTTGTATGAATATCGTGAGAGCAGCTTCTACATGTTTGACAAAAGTATTTAATTATGATACCATCCAAGATAATCTTTGACTACCTACTTTCATTATAAAGGACTCAAATCAAATAAAGATACCCAAACTATATACTAATCTCAAAATGTGTCAATATTTTAATTTTCCCATTTTTCACAAGTCCCACATTCTATTTCTTTAGATTAATTTTGGTAATAACTAGAGCAAACACAATCTTGGTCATCAGAAAAAAAACCAAGAAAAAAAACTAATCTATAAATTAGGGAACTACTCTAGAAAGCATAAAAATGAAAGAAGGAAAGACTAATCTAAGAAAACTTTGAAGTCTACTCTAGAAAACATGCAATCTAATCTAGCCCTATGTCTAGGATTATTTGAATCCTGTCAATCAATAATATCCATAGATGGAGTAACTCTAATGTAATGCTTCAAGAATTATCCATTAACTAGATATGTAAGCTTGTTACCCTCAAGGTTTTTTAGATGAAACACTTTATTACCCATGATCTCTAAAATCTGACATGGTACAATCCATAATAAATCAAACTTCTCATGTTGTCCTAATTTTATCCCATAGTAACACTAGATCTAAAATATTGAATGCTTTGATTTTTGCTCTTTTCTCAAGCCACCTTTTAACTACATCCTAGTGTTTATAGACTGTCTATAAGGCTTATGTTCTTGAATCCTCTATATCTATTATATCAAGCAGTCTTGATTCTACTTTGTCATTAGGCTCCATGTAGTCTTGTATGAATTAATAATTAGGAAACTTAGTGTGATAGTAAAAATTATTCTATGTCCATATACCAGTAGGTAAGGCAAAGCTTTTAAGGTTTGATTTTATCTTGTTTGGTTTGCCTAAAGAGCATACTTCATTAGAGTATGCCACTCTCTAGGCTTGTCTCCTATTGACTTCTTGATTGCCTCAATCAATTTTTTATTTGTTGGCTTAGATAATACATTCCCCTAAGGTTAGTGGTTAGAGGCTAACCTAATTATAATCTGATTGTTATGTGCCCAATCAATGAACTTGACTGATATAAATACTGGTTAGTTGTCACATACCTGAGAAATGGGCATGTCAAATCTAGTATTAATTTGTTCATGCTTAGCTATTATTTTTGGAAATTACTTCTATCCACCTATTATAATAATATGTAGATGTTAACACAAATTTATGGTTGATAGTTGTGAATCTAGGAATTTGACTCAAGAGAGGATGGTTAGTATGGTGTTAGTTCCAAAATGAAAACAAAATGAAAGAAACACACTAACTAGCATAAAATCTCTAAGACTAGACACTAAGGAGAGATTAGTTAAAAAACATGAAAAAAACACACAACTAAAATGCAAAAGAAACTTTCTTTTACCTTCCTTGGATGCTCAAAAATGCTTGTTGTAGTGGCTTGCTAGGATTGTGCTCATGAAGTCCTTGGCAATGGAAGCTTGGCTACCTCCATCTCTCCTTGGAACCTTGTGGCTTTGGCTTGGCTTGGCTTGGAATAAATTTGGCATGTTAACACTAGTTGTAATGGATTTTGAATCATTTGTGCATTATAACTTTGCATTATCAAGTTTTTTAAAATGATGTTCATGGCTTCTCTATTTATAGATTTTTGACAATGTCTAGAATCAACTTGAACCATCCATCTTGAGATTGAGATGTGTGGTTGAGGATTAATTCAATTTTTGGAATTAAGTTTATAATTATCCTCATCATGAAATTGGAAGAAGGGGTAATTAAGAGGCATGGAGGGGGCTTGAATCATGATATTTATGGCATTTATGGCCTAGGGATGTCTTCCCAAGAAATGATATAACTCGATTATGTATATATTCAATATTCATTTCCAAAACAAATTATTCAACAAGTTTTCCTTAAGAACATTACTATTGAGTCCATCCATATTCATTCATTAACATTTTCATCATGGTTTGTATAATTGGTACATTATTTTCATTTGGATATCAGATATCAGGTGTTAGTCCTTATGCATATTTTGGCCAAGTCTTCATGGTGTTCTATCATGAAGCATATCATCACATGCTATAGCAAAAAATAGCTTCAAGAAGGTCTAAAATCAATGGAGCCATAAAATTTTCTACTTGAAACCAAGGCCTAATTAATAATTCCAGGGAAACTTGTTGAATAATTTGTTTTGGAAATGAATATTGAATATATACATAATCGAGTTATCTCATTTATTGGGAAGACATACCTAGGCCATAAATGCCATAAATATCAGGATTCAAGCCCCCTCCATGCCTCTTAATTACCCCTTCTTCCAATTTCATGATGAGGATAATTATAAACTTAATTCCAAAAATTGAATTAATCCTCAACCACACATCTCAATCTCAAGATGGATGGTTCAAGTTGATTCTAGACATTGTCAAAAATCTATAAATAGAGAAGCCATGAACATCATTTTAAAAAACTTGATAATGCAAAGTTATAATGCACAAATGATTCAAAATCCATTACAACTAGTGTTAGCATGCCAAATTTATTCCAAGCCAAGCCAAGCCAAAGCCACAAGGTTCCAAGGAGAGATGGAGGTAGCCAAGCTTCCATTGCCAAGGACTTCATGAGCACAAGCCTAGCAAGCCACTACAACAAGCATTTTTGAGCATCCAAGGAAGGTAAAAGAAAGTTTCTTTTGCATTTTAGTTGTGTGTTTTTTTCATGTTTTTTAACTAATCTCTCCCTAGTTTCTAGTCCTAGAGATTTTATGCTAGTTAGTGTGTTTCTTTCATTTTGTTTTCATTTTGGAACTAACACCATACTAACCATCCTCTCTTGAGTCAAATTCCTAGATTCACACTATCGACCATAAATTTGTGTTAACATCTACATATTATTATAATAGGTGGATAGAAGTAATTACCAAAATATTAGCTAAGCATGAAAAAATTAATACTAGATTTGACATGCCCATTTCTCAGGTATGTGACAACTAACCAATATTTATATCAGTCAAGTTCATTGATTGGGCACATAACAATCAGATTATAATTAGGTTAGCCTCTAACCACTAACCTTAGGGGAATGGATTATCTAAGCCAACAAATAAAAAATTGATTGAGGCAATCAAGAAGTCAATAGGAGACAAGCCTAGAGAGTGGCATACTCTAATGAAGTATACTCTTTAGGCAAACCAAACAAGATAAAATCAAACCTTAAAAGCTTTGCCTTACCTACTGGTATATGGACATAGAATAATTTTTACTATCACACTAAGTTTCATAATTATTAATTCATACAAGACTACATGGATCCCAATGACAAAGTAGAATCAAGACTGCGTGATATAATAGATATAGAGGATTCAAGAACATAAGCCTTATAGACAGTCTATAAACACTAGGATGTAGTTAAAAGGTGGCTTGAGAAAAGAGCAAAAATCAAAGCATTCAATATTTTAGATCTAGTGTTACTATGGGATAAAATTAGGACAACATGAGAAGTTTGATTTATTATGGATTGTACCATGTCAGATTTTAGAGATCATGGGTAATGAAGTGTTTCATCTAAAAAACCTTGAGGATAACAAGCTTACATATCTAGTTAATGGATAGTTCTTGAAGCATTACATTAGAGTTACTCCATCTATGGATATTATTGATTGACAGAATTCAAATAATCTTAGACATAGGGCTAGATTAGATTGCATGTTTTCTAGAGTAGACTTCAAAGTTTTCTTAGATTAGTCTTTCCTTCTTTCATTTTTTTGCTTTCTAGAGTAGTTCCCTAATTTATAGATTAGTTATTTTTCTTGGTTTTTTTTTTGATGACCAAGATTGTGTTTGCTCTAGTTATTACCAAAATTAATCTAAAGAAATAGAATGTGGGACTTGTGAAAAATGGCAAAATTAAAATATTGACACATTTTGAGATTAGTATATAGTTTGGGTATATTTATTTGATTTGAGTCCTTTATAATGAAAGTAGGTAGTCAAAGATTATCTTGGATGGTATCATAATTAAATACTTTTGTCAAACATGTAGAAGTTGCTCTCACGATATTCATACAAATTTATAAATTTTTCTTATTTCATTGGATCAAATGCACTTATCAAGATAATACTTGTTGGAAATGATAATTTTGGGTCTAGATGTGATTGACAAGGACATCCTAGTAATGGTTTGTTTTCTAATTATACAAGCTTACTAGGGTTCTTTATCTCTCTTTTCCACTGATCAAAACTAAAAAAAGAGAGAAAAGAAAAATAAATGAGATAAAAAGAGTAGAAAAATATCTAAATAAAATCTCACATGATGAAATAAGGTTAATACACCAAGCATCATGGTTAGATAAAGGAATGAAAGGAGAAGGAAAGGAGCCCAAGTTATCTCTATCGGCACTATGGATGCCTAGATGGAAGAAGAGTAATGCATGAGCTCCCTTTATTTTAGTTTTTTTATTGATACTAGAGTGAAACATATAGCCTCATCAAAACCTTAGAAAACTCATCACAACAAGGGATAAATGAATTATTCACTCAACACACACCAATCCAAGAAATTCAAAGGAAAGTATGTTGTGTGAATTAACTTAGGAGTCTCTTTCATGTTTTTGATTTAAGTATTTTTCTATGGTACATTTCATGAATGATTTTGGATTGCAAACCAGAGTTATAAGTTCTTGAATACTCAAGAGTATTCTCCCTGTAAGTCACTATTTTTTATACCCAACACCCCCTTTTTTTGCAAGGAAATGAGGACCCATTTTTTTTAAAATATGATCTTAATGAGGAATCCTTTTTCATATGTCTCAGGCAAAGTTTGGAAATCTAGCACTTTTTTTAATTTTTTGGTAGATGATATTGGCATTATGTTTATTATATTTATGAGGCCAACTTATGTGTTGTAGATGAATTCTTTGGGCTATTTCTTTCAACTTTTATGCAAAACTATCTTTTGGATGTATTATTTTAGAAACTTTTTGATCTTACTTCCTTCAGGCTTATACTTTCAGAAGCTTCATCTTATTAGAGAAATTATTGTGGGTTCCTTGTTTGAAATAATTCTTTTGATAAAATTTAGCGTATGAACCTTTGGCCTTACGAGATTTTGGACACATGCATTTTCCCCAAAATAAAATCTTGATGGATTATCACTTTGACCCTCTCCAACTTATCCTTCAAAACTCTAGGAATGACCCTTAGGCATATATAATTACCCTTCAATAAAAATGAAAGTTCCCTTTAACTTTTACAAAGTATACCCTTCAGGAAAATTATGCCCTAAAGTAGACCCTTCAGCTTCATTCCACCTACCCTTTGGGACCCTTCCAACAAGTCCTTTGGCCTTTTTAAAACTAAACCAATTACCCCTTATTTACCATTTCTTTAGGGCACATACCCTTTGAATTTTTGTGTCCTACCCTTCATAATTTTGGAATTTTTGTTGAAGATTTTCTAAGTACCCTTTCTATCCCAACCTACCCCCCTGGGGTTTTGTGGGGGTGTCCTTTGAAAGAATTGTTGTGGCCTTTTACCCATCAAATTTCCTTTGGAATTTTTTGCGATTGCCTCTCACCCTTTCCTTCATAACTTTTGTTCCACACCTTTTCTAATTCCTACAAAATTTTTGTTCAAAGTAAATGCCCCTCAGTAAATCTTTTAGGACCTTTTAAAAGGATCCTTTACCCTAAACCATCTCCTTCATACTTATTGTTTCAGACCTTTTGCTTAGACATAGAATCCCTAAAACAATTCCTCCAAAGGGCACCTACCCTTTAGATTTTTTGAAAAGGACCTTTTAGCCTTTAAGAAATATCCAAATGACCTTTTTGGACATATCCTTTTAAGACTTCCATATCTAGACATTTTTTTATATAACCATTTCCTTCAAACTTCTATTTTGAAAATTTCAATCAATAAAAAACTCCAAAAAGAATTCCTCTAAAGGGTACATGCCTTTCAGACTTCCTAAACCTACCCCCTCTAGTTAAAGGCACATACTCTTTAGGTTTTACATAACTCACCCTTTGAGACCTTTGAAGTGATGCTTAACTATGCAAAGGTGCCTCTCAAAAATAAAATATCCCCTTCAACCCTCCAAACTACCCTTCAATAATTTTTAAAGTACCCTTTGAAATTTGTGAAGTATACCCTTTAGGACTTTTTTCATGGACAAAATTCCCTATGAAGTAGACCCTTCAGATCGAAACTACCCTTCAAAAAATTTTGAAGTACCCTTTGGCAATGAAATAGCACTCTGAAAGAACTACTTTGGGAATTTTGCTCAAGGTCCTTTAGAAAAATAACCATAGACATTTTGTCTGACATAATTCCCCTAAAGGAATTATCTATGACAATAGACCTAAAATCACCTTTTTGATATTGTAATTTTTAGTGATTTATTACAAATAACATTATTGATATTAATTCCATACTTAGTAAAGATAAAATATTTCCTATTTGATAAATTCTAAAAGCCCCCATCAACCTAAGTTAACAAATTTGAAAAGTGAACATTGCATATTTAATATTGCATGAACTAGTATTCAATGTAGGATCTTATATAGATGATATATAACCATTAAAAATGGCATTTGCATTCAAGTTATATTGAAAATTAAGTATCATTATCCCTAAACATCAATTAAGAAACATAGTTTCTACTTCAAAGAGTATACAATGAGCAAAAATCAAGCTAGATCCAAGTCAATCACATTAATATATAGGTATACACAATGCACATTATGTTGAATAAGGTACATGCATGCACACACAACTATGGATTCCTCATCAAGGTCATCCTAAGGAACTAATCCCCCATCTGCATTTTTAATCAAAGACTATATAGAATTTAAAGACACCATCTTCAATGTAGGGATATTTGAAGATAAATATCACAAATATTCACATATTTGGGATGTAATTGATTTAGTTGATATGTTGTCATTAGATGATGAGATAGTAGTATTAGAAAGGTTGATTGTTTGATAATTATTAGCCTATAAGAGAAAAAAATTATATTTCACCATGGCTAAACCAAAATTCATGCCATGTATTAACCTTCTTAGAGATTTATTCGTTACTATTAATATATCACATGATTCCTACTTGTTAAATTTTCATGGAGATATAGTAGTCATGTACATCTCTACAAGCAACTTTCAAAGATATCTATCTCTTAGCATCATAAACACATACTATGAATAACACAATTAGGTGAAATTCAAAGCTAAAACATTAATCATAAAGGTTCTTACTTCATGGTTGCTCTTAGTTTAGTCCATCACCTAGCAAGGAATGAAGCTAAAGGGATCCATTCTAATACATAAATTCATGTTGGGAGTTTGAATAGGTATGTCTCTACTCAACAGGTTAAATGGGATGTCCAACATCTATTTCATAAATATGGATTGGGTGCCTTTACTGTATATGATTTTATCACATGATGTTGCTAATGCCTTAGGGGAGGTAATTATCTTAAGATTATTATAGAAAATTCTACACAAGGATAAATGTCCCACTCCTATAGGTAACTTTTTTATGATGTCATATTTGGTTGATGCAATTATGGTGACATGTTACAAAGACTTGGGCAATCTATGGGCTCTGGCTATAGATTGTATAAAGAATAGAATTTATGACCATTTTAAATGAATTCACATATATGATTATCAAAATAACATGGAAAAAAAATGTAAAGACATCTATCCACAGGTGTGGCAAGCCATTCATGGCTAATCCATGTCTCATATTGGGGAGAATATTTTGAAAACTTTAAGTGGCAAGGGAGATTACTTCTTATATCTAGACTTTATAGTCATTATGATATGGGGAATAAGGTAGATCCCTTATGTCTCCCCAAGTATAAACCAAATAAGCTAGTGGAATATGAAATTGCTTTCCAGTTTTAAAACAACATTGAGGAAGATCTAGCTAGGCAAAAGAAAGCCTTCTTTTTTGGGAGCCTTATTATAATAGGTAGAATGGCATATTCTATGAGAAAACATCTTGGTGATGTTGAGACAAATTGGAATAAATATGTATTCCATAAAATACCATAGATATATTAGTACCTTCATGGGCACATTTAATAGCACATTCACAGATTCAACATCCCTTGCTATCATCAACCTTACTATTATAACTTTTTTTTCTTGAATGCTGCATCAAATGAAGAAGTCCTAGAGTGAGATAAAATTATTGGTCTATAGGAATATCATCTAAAGATGATAAAAATAGAGCCTAATATATCTATTAGAGAATTTAATAGTCAAAGAGCTCTCTTTAAGGGATGATAGAAAATAGACTTCTAGAGAGGGCAGTCTATGGAGCAAGAAGCTTCCTCATATCAACAACTTCTATTGAAGATGAAATTGAGAATAGTCAAGAGGGAACCTAATATCCTTGAGTGGAGTACTCTAAGAGGAGGACACAGAGGAGAACCTATTAGGTTAGACTCTAATTAGGAAGATATGCTTTCTACTACCACCATTCAAGTCCTTATGGCTACCCCCAACATGTCACTATTTCAACTATTGGGGTAGATACTACACAAGTAGCAACATCTTCTTCCCATGACTCTCCCATTCATGAAAATACCCCTTATTTTACACTAATAATTCAAGGACTCTTACAAGTAGCCACATAATGCAAACATCTCAAGGATTTCCTATTTCACCTCCAAGGTTACAATAATCAAGAAGAGATGACGTCATCATCAAGGATTTGGTAGATGATTAGACGAGGAGACTAAATTGGAGGAGGTCAAAGCTATAAGCCTTAAAGGGGACCCCATTGAAATATAATATCAAGGTACTCAAGCCTTTTTTACCTTTCCTTTGGCTTCAATTTCCATTATTGATTCAACATCTATTTATTTTATGGAAGCCCCTTTACCTTATATTATATCCACCCCCTTGTTTCTTTCCATCTCTACCTCCATTCCTTGTATTTCTATAGTCACCATTGATCCCCCCATTATCACCATTACACTATTTCCTATGGATATTCCCTCTATGACTACTGGTATTTTTACTATGAGACTTCATAAAAAGAAGAAATCATCTAGGAAGGTGTATCTTGTTTTGGCCACCCCCAACTACATATCCAATCTACATAACTCTACCTTCCAATACTTGCTTCCACTTCTATTGATGAAAATATAATAACTAGCACAAGCAGGGGGAGGAAGGAAATTCCTCACATTATTGTAGTCCATCCACTTCCTCAAGTTGGAGTGGACTGGTCCAAAATAATATGGCCTTCCTTGCCTGATGTCTTGACCAAGGCCAGTAACAAGAAAAAGAAGGAAGAGGAGGAAGCTAAAAAATAAATTTTTATTGTAACTACTAAGGTACCCCTCAATATTTTACCTTAGGATATTGAATTGAGGACACAATTGTCAACTTATAAGGTCACTGAGCTCCCCTCTATGTCTAATTTGTTTGACCCTCCAACTGGCTCAATCCAAAAATTTAAAAAGAGGAAATTTGAGGATGACCAGGGTACCAACATCATTCTTGAAGAGTGAAAACTGATGTTATCCCTCACTAAGAAGTAGAATAGGTATCTAGGGGAATATATATATATATGAGTAAAATCTCTCAAACCTAGCTCAATCACATAGTGATATGGTGGTGGCCATCCATGAAGGTATAAAATTAGCTTAGCAAGAGCTAGATGAGGAATTACATGAATTATAGGCACAAATTGAGCAACTTAAAGAATAATTGAGTATGATGCACATTCCTACAAGAATTGAAGATAAGGTAAATGTGGCCACCTTAAAATGCTATAATTATCTAGAATATATGGAATTCATGAAGGTAGATATGGCACCTCACATGAGCCAAGAAAATTAGCTATGTGGCTCTCTAGCTTAAGATAGTACCAATCTTAAGATGCTAGCTACCTATATAGGCAACTCATTATACAACCATCTTGATCTAATGACTACATTCAAGGCATTTAATGACCTAAACTTGTTAGTCACTATACATGAAGAGTTTAAAGAATGGTTCAAGGTAGTTTTAGCCTTAATACCATATCACCAAGAATATGGGATGCAACTCCTCAAAAATTTGAATGGATTAAAACTATCTAAAGCAATGGATTGTATAGGTAAATTGATTAGTGGAATCAATTTTGACAAAATTATCTAGGAGGCTACTAAGAAGTTCAAAAAAATAATACAAGGCTTCAAAGTGGAAATCAAATAAGTAGAGTTAAGAAAAGTGACAAGGAAGGTGACCAAAGTGGATATTTTTATAAGGAAGTTCCAACTTACTAAGGATGAACATGCATGACTCCTCAAGCTAACTAAGAGACTCCATTAACCTTCACTTCTTAACTTAGACATCATTCATCAGTAGCATGAGCTGGTACATAAAGTATATAAGGAGAATAAGGTAAGGAAGAAGCAAGATTCTAGTAGTGGAGCTACATCTTCAATTTCTACTCTAACTTGGACTCCAACTAAAGAGCATGCATCACTCTAACCAACACAACCTTAGATGTATGCATGTACAAATATAGGTTATACTTATATTTATATTACTTTTAAAATAAATAAATCATTGTAGAATTTATTTTTTATTTTCTTATGCACACGTGAAATCTTTTGTAATGGAAATTTGTCTATTCATAGCTTTTTAGCTTCAACAATTTTGACTGTAGTTAGAACTACAAGTTCTAACTACTATGTGTAATAATCATGTATAGATTCGGAGGATGGAGTGACCCCTCCCTAAGGTATACATATATAATTGTAGCACCTAACTTATTTTTTGTTATAGAATTTAATAATATAGAGTAGGAGCCATTTTGGTCATCTAGTGAAGTGTTTGACTATTTTCTTTCCAATGTCGTGTTGTTAGTTATTATTTTTTATGGTTTTTTTCTTCAATAAATATTTAGTGTTCTAATGTTGTGAATATATTTTTTAATATTTTGATTAATTTGATAATATTATATGTGCAATAGCTTATAAATTTTAGTAAATGAGTTGATTAAAATTATCAAGTTACATCAAGACATATTTTTGGATGTGCACTTGTGTTTGCTTCATGTAGTTTTTTGAGAGTGTGTTATAGCTTCCTTAGATAATCCATTATCCCAAGCCATAATATCCTAATTAAATGGTGTGTAATATCTTCCCTAATTTGATAAATCTTTATTTGAGGATATTTTACTTCGTACATCCCCATTCCCTTAGACTCTTTAACCATATCTGGGTATGAGTGTGTAATTGTTGTTAGTAGTAAGCACTGGTGTTAAGAAGACATAGGTTTATACAAAAACCAACCAAGGAAGTAATTCCTAAGACTCAAAAGGATTCATTTTTTACCCTACCTTACCCACCTTTTGTATTTTTTTATTGAGATTTACCCACTCTATAATAAAATCCAACCACCCATCTAACTCACCTATGGATTCACTCTATTAGGAAACCATGCCTCCATCCAAAAACCTTGTTAATAAATTACATACTTTACCAAATATTGCATCAACAAGTTTTCAAAGACTACATACCTATAACTCATGCCTTGGAGTGGATTTTTCTTCCATTGAGATCCTAAAAATTTAGAGGCTACCACATTATGACTATGGTGTGCATAAAACCTACATCAACAAATGGGACCAAAAAAATAAAGGGGTGAAAGGGAACAATTTTGCCATAGGTGGTTATAATAAATGGCATATGGAGTTAACCCAATTAGGGTAGATAAACAGGATAATTTTTCCATAGGTGGTTATAATCATCGACAAGGGTGGGACAAAAAGGGTAATGATTTGCCCAAAGGTAGTTATAAGCATCAAACGGGGAAAAAATTATCTACCCATAGGGGTTATAGTCATTGGTAGTATAAAAATATACCCTAGTTGGGTGGATAGAGATAATGGTTTGCCCAAAGCTGATTATAAGTATTATCACAATGAAAATGTGCCCTAGTTGGGTATAATAAAGAGAATGATTTGCCTAAATGCAATTATAATCATTAACCTTAAAATGGATGGAAAGACAATGATTTTCCCAAACATGGTTAGAATCATTGGTAATGCAAGTGGGATGGTATATAATGAGTTTCTTAAAGGTGGCTATAAGCATTGTATCCTAATAGTGATAAACATTATATGGAATATGATGGTGAATTATTATAGAGGAGAAAGATGAATTTAGGTAACCTATAAGTATGGAGATGTCCATCCTTACTAGTAAGGTGTAATATCCCCAATCAATATGGACTCTAGACAAACAAAAAGCTCTGATACCACTATAATATCCCCTGTCTAATAGGGAATATAGCAAAACAAAAGCCCTGAATTGCTTTTTTGATATTCTAATTTTTTGTATGAAATAAGAACAAATTGTGATTTTGCAAGATAAATTCAAATAAACAAATAAACCATAGTATAATCTCTTAACTGGAAAATCAATGATCATATTATTCATCTAGATGATTACAATAAATATCCTCTATCATGCATATAAAATAATATTCAAATACGGTCTTAAAAACTTGAGTATTCCATAAACTAGGAATAAAACCTAAATTTGGTACATCTCAACCTGCTATGTCAAAAACACAGTCACCAACGTCAGTTATACTACCATCATCAGTTGACTGGGGTCGTTAACCTACTGACATCGGTAATAGGTTGGCCAATGTCAGTCACTATGGATCTCTACCTACCGATGTTGGTCTCTGTGCGAATCTATACGAATCTATACAGACTTCGTATAACTGCCAATAAAGTACACCCTATTTTTTGGACCCCTAATCTCAAGATATATGGCTCTAATACAGAAGATCTCTATCTGTATAATTTATTAAATCAAAACATAATGAAATAAATACTTGAAATACCTGTGATAACTTTTGTGTGAAGTTATCTCTCAAACCTGTAAACCTCTATGATAACTTTTGTATGAAGCCATCTCTCAATTTGGCAATAGATCAGCTAATATTTCACAGCCTCTGAATCACACACACTAAAGAGTGGACGTTCTCCAATGCAAATGGAATCCTAAAACCCTTGGCTCAATCTTCACAGAAGAATTCTTCAATATCAAAATCAATAATCATTCATTAATCAATAATAATCAATTCTCTCCCATGAGAAACCCGTATACCCTCTAAAAAGATATGCTTGCCCTAATTAGGGTTTTCTTAAATTAGAATTAGGGTTTCTAATTAAAATTAGACCAAATAATTAATATTTGATTAAATCAATCAAATATTAATATCTCCCTCAATACATGTCAGATCCTCGAACCAATTGAAGCTGGTGAATTAGGGAGTGATTCTACACATGACCATATTAAAACAAGGGTGCTCCACTACATGTCAAATATCCCTAAAAAGTAGGAGCTTAGGCAAACGTGTCTAAAAGAGCTCGAATGGAAACCAAATGTAGAAATTTTGCTAATCAAAGCCAAGCCAAGCTCCATCATGACCCTCTATCCATCTTATCAGCCTACAAGGGTCGCATGATAGGCTAATCATCAACTTTGAGCGATGCCACCTAAAAAGGGGACTGACATAAGGGAGAAAATTCTTTCATTGTTTAATTACTCTATTTAGGATATGATTTAGATTAGATCAAGAATGTTTTTGGTTCCAAGGAGATATATCATTTCTTCATTATCATGTAGACTATTAGAGATGATTTTTTTTGTACCATGTGATGGTAGGCATCATGATATAACACCATGATAACTTGTCCTAAATATGCATAAGGACTGACAAGTGATTCAATACTCAATTGAAAACAATGCAAAAATGATAAAAACCATGATGACAATGTTTATGGATGAATATGGATGGATTTAATAACAATGCCCAAGGAATCACCTAATGAATGCACATAGACTGAATCAATGCAAAAATGAAATCAAAAAAATAGGAAAACAAATAAACAAATAAATAAAACACTAAAAAGAAGTAAAAACCAAAACAAAATAAATAAAAACAACAAATAAACAATGGTTAATCATAATGTTAGTATAAACAATAAGACACAAACATTACCCCTAGATCATAGAAGACAATGAAACAAAACAAATAAAATGGGGGAATAGAAGAAAAGGATGGGGGTGGTTGAGTTGTCTCCAGATGCACTAGGTAAGTGGACATTTCCTACATAGTTCTATGGATGTAATATCCAACAAAAACTTTAGGCCAAATGTAGTTCTCCCATGAAATGGGATAAAATAAAAATGATGAGAAGGAAAACATCTTTGTGTAATAGAATAATATGGGAATGGACTCACAAAATGGTGAGAGTGTGGGACATTAGGCCAAAAAGGATGGAGAAAACTAAATGACAAGGGGTTTCTTATGACTTAGTGAGGGTTCCCAAAATCCTTAAAATAAAGAAGTGGCCAATGTTTTTAATTTTACAAAATGGTTTTTTAAATGTTTTTGAAATTTTTGGAGCATCTCAAATTGATGGAAAATGATGAGACACTAAATGATCCAAGCTCATAAAATAGCAAGAGAGATCAAACTTAATAATTCTCATAAAATGATGAGATCATGGATAAGGGGTGACTGAACTAACCTCAACAAATATTGAGTGTTGCTTACATAGTCCCAAGATAGGACCTCAAGTCACTATAGTTCTATCTTACAGTGGAGGAATCTAACTATTGTAGCATCCAATTTAAATAAAATAAACAAACTTGGAAAATGGCACAGTATGTTATAGGAATTACAAGGTGTTATTTAAATCATGATAAACAAGTGTTGCCCCTAATTTTCCCATAGGTAGTTTTAATTAAGAAATAATGGCATATGTTAATGATACTAATTTACCCATAGGTAGTTATAATTAGTAGCATGATTATGAGACACTAATTTTACCAAAGGTGGTTATAACTAGACCCACATGGTATATAATAGAACAATAAATGAAGGATTCAACTACCAAACCACTATCATACTATTCCAAAAATATGACATCTATCTAGAATACTTAAAACAAATACTGAAACTTGATTTGAATCTTCATGTTAAAATTATCCATGGAAATAATGGAATGGAACCGAGTCAAAAGAGGTTGAAAATAATTTGGTCAATAGGAAAGGTATGGTATAACAGAATGGTGGAATAGTATAGTGACATAATGATATGGTAAAGAATAAATTCAATATTATGGTACAACTAAAATGGGTCTCATAGACAATACACAAGGTCTATCAAGTAAAGTAATGCTTGACGTGTATAAATCAACTCATCAAGTTCATCCCCATCTAGTTTAGCAAGATTATATACTCTAGTGTCATAGTCTGAAATAATGATAAAAGGGCCTATCCAATTGGGTTTAAACTTGCCTTTGTGTTTCTTCTCAGCCATGGTATTCTACTAATTTTCTATAAGAACAAGATCACCAAGTTTAAATTCTATATGTATAATGCACTGATTGTAGTGGCCATAAAGTCGATTTTGGTATGATTATAGGTCATTTTTATGGCTAGGCATTTCTCATCAAGTAACTCTAGATCTTATAGGAAAGTTACTTAATAGTCTTCATCATCTAAGACATGCTTCAAAGAGATATAGAAAGAAGGTAATGTTGGAGACTTAGGATGCACTTTAGCTAAGAAGGGGATTGTTCAGGTCCTCTTGCTCAAACCTAGTCTAACATGGGAATCAACTTAAGCTATGGGTTACCTAAATTTTGGGTCAGACCTCTAGGATATTTAATGAGGTTGCCTCCTTTGATGCATTAATTAGCTCATTTCCAATAAAAATTATAGATTATTGTGGTGAAAATGGGAGAGAGATATAACTAAAAGGTAAATCTAAGTTAGTGGTGGTGATGCACCTAATATTCTCCATAAACTCATACTTGAGATTCTAAAACACTAATCAGACAAAATAAATGATTGGATTTATGACTCTAAATGTTTGTCATACACCAATATTTCATGTAGAGGTTTGACCAAATGATAAAATCTAGAGGGAAATGATGGAGAGGCCTTATTCAAAGCACTAATCTAGTCAATGAATACACTATTCACTTAGTCAAGTGATATTTAAATACTAAACATGAATTGCATAACATGACAATCTACTAGTTATGTGAGATCAAGACTTGACAAGAGAGAAAGATTTACCACATATGCAAATCAAATTGATATAAACACACTAGAATAATATAATGAAATATGAAAGATGCCATCTACTAATCTCAAGAGGTTACAAGGCTCAATCTTGGCAGAGTCTAGGCATGCCCAAGAGAAGGATCTATTTTAAGGCTCAAAAGCACATATATAGTAGAAAGGGATGAGAAAAAATGGGGAACCTGTATGGGAGAGTGGAGAAGGGGTCATAATGATTGATATTTATGTAGCCTCCTTGATCTCTTGATTGTATTAATGACATTGGTACTACAAGGATAGAGTCCTCATATCTATCGACCATAATTAAATTTTCTTTGGTTGACTATTTATTGAGAGTATGGATCATGATGCTCCTCTATTAATTGCATATATTTAGCTCTAATTTTTTATGTGAACTTGGGCCTACTATAGATTGAAAACCAATTTAAATTATTGATTTTCTTATATTTAATATATCCACCTAGACATATTTATGTCATATGAACATTTAGTAGCCCACCCTGATCTATATTAGGTCTAAAAAGACCTTTTTTATCCCTATATAATCTTAATGGCATCATTAAATCCCAAAATATCTTATCTTGGTCTAACCTAGATCATTTTCAAGCTTAGTTCCATTCATACATTTTTGACTTGGTCAGAAACTATCCCTTTTACCCCCATCTAAAGTGTCTTGGGCTTTCCCCTTTTGTTCATTAGTTGTTGAAAACTGACTCAGCTCATTGATCTATTGACTTTCTATCACACCATATAATCTTTATTTATCTAGATGATCACTAGTTGTCGATCCTCTAGCATTTCAGTGCACTCTTGACACTTGTCAATCACACCCTTCCACTCAGTATCTATTGACTCTTTGACTTGCTCACATGTTGGTAGATTGGAAACTATGATTAAACATGAGCCATTGATCTACCAAGGCCCACTATCCTATTAGTCATCATCCATCATTATATCTTATATATAATTGAATTTTGATCATTGATCATGCTTTTTGAATCCAAATGGTTATTCCATAGGGCTTAAAATTGACATTTAGATGCCTATATTTGACATTTGTGTGAACATATTTGACATTCACGTGACTGTCACTAATATATTTGAAAACTAATAGTCATTTTCCATGACTTAAATTTCATGTCTACACAGCTATCAATTAACATCCATGAGAACATAAATGATGTTTTCACGACCATCAATCTTTGGACCCTAATGGATGACCACTAAGCTTGAACATTGACACTTATGTGAATGTCACTCTGGTAGAATAATTTTTACAAAATAAACAATTATATCAGAGCATTTTCATTGATTATTTTGTCCTTGAGTTATTTTCCTATGGATTTTCAGTTAGGACACTTTACTCAAAAGAAATAATTTATTTAGGACTTATGTTACAAACATTTTATCTAAAAGAAATATTTCCTTAGGGAAATTGGCTTGAATAATTTTCCTAAAATATTTAGGTCTTTAGGAGTTTTTTAAGGACCTTTTATTTTCAACATTTTTTCTGACTAAAATGTGTTTTCAGAAAGATTGTCTTGGATAATTTTCTTGAAATAATTTATACTTTGAGAACTTTGTTGTGGGTATTTTACCTAACTGAAATGAGTCTTCAGAACTTTTGATTGGCCAATTTTTTGAACAAGTCCCCAAAACATAGCCAAAAAACCCAAAATAATTTATTTGAAGGAAATATTAATACTTAACCCAAAATATTAACACTTATCCAAATAAAATCTTGAAACAAATATGCCAAGTAAGGACTTAGCTAAACCAAAGGTTTTGCACTTAATATTTTGGCCTACAGGCTCTCCTAAACTTGTGCTTGAACTACTTCTATATCTTTGAAGGATCAAATTAACTATAAAAACCTAAAGCTTGTGAAGATTTTTTTCATGACTTAGAATTGCTTTGATCACCATGAAAATTTGCTTAGACCCTTTACCTTGCTCTGTAGACCTATCCCTTAAAAATTGATAAATTTCAAATTTCAAAATATTTGAAAGATATGGGTGATCTATAAACCACTCATTCCATCCAAAACACTACTCATATTCCTTCTCGATACTTGATATCTAAGACATGGCATTGCATCTAAGAAGAATTTGTATGTGGGCCAAATCTTTCCAACATTTTTGGTGACTCAACTAAGAAATGAGCTTGTTATGTTTGATAGGCTAGATAGTTTCATAACTTCTAGACTGATAGAATCAATGGAAAATTTGAACCTAGACTACAAGTAACCTCTTGAAAAAGACATCTATTAAAACAATGAAGGAAATACAAATAGGAAAAAATTAACTAAAACAAAGAAAGGATAACAAACAAAAAAATGTGTTAGGATGACACTTGGAGGAAAAACAACAATGTATAATATAATATGTATAACTAAAACTCACATACACTTTTCTCTTGGATCAAAAAGAAATTTGGCTGGGCCATCTTGGAATTTTGAAACATGTTTGTCATATCTTTATGGTCTCCTTTTTCAAACTAGAGTAGTTAGATGTTCATGACTTATTAACAAAGTAGATGGGCCTCCATATTTCATTATGAGTTATATGGATTGAGGATGGGGATCTAAGAACCAATCATCCTGCTCCTAGATTCTTCTTTGTAAGAATGTTACCAATTCTTCTTCATTCATTTGTTGACAATGGTCTGATGTATCTCCCATTGTGCCTTTATTCTACTCGTCATGAGTAAGTGACTTGTCAAGGTATTCATGATTTACCTCTTTAGTCATGTTGGCTAACAAGACCTCTTCACTTGGTTTTTGTTTAGGATAAATGATTTGAGGCATTAGATTAACAAACACTTGTTCATTCCTATCATATTCATGCACTTGCTCTCCTTATGAGCCAATTTTAGTAGCTGATTGGTCTTTAAAATATTAAATTAGAAGTGTAAGTCCTTTAATATCTTGATACTCTAAAAATATCCATATATTATTGATCTAGGCAAAACTTCAGGTGATAATTCGGGTCATGGTTCTACCCCAAGTGGTGGTAGAACTTGCAGGAGCCATAACTTTTGAACCATGCTTCCGTTTGACTCCCCATTTGAACAATTAGAAAGATAATAATAAGGATAATGTGATGAGATGTCAAATATATATTCTTAGTGGATTTTGACCCCTAAAATCCAATAGAAGTTTCCAAATTTTTAATTTTAATAGTGTAGTCTAAAAATAGTAATTTTTTTAATTTTGTAATGTTGTAAATCATGGAAGTCAAACCACTTCATCTCCCTCAAGATTGGTGAGATTCCACATCCTCATCATACCTTAAAATTATGTATAAAAATATATTTATTCCAAAAATTAAATTAGAAATCTCTTCCCAGAGATAAGCATATGTTTTTTGCAATTTTGTGAGCAATAAAACATCTCTTCCTAGAGATAGCATTATATGATTATTTTGTTTTGTGTTCTTCAATTATCTTTCATCCAAAAAATTTATGTTTTGGATCAATTACTACCATAAATCCATTTCATCACATTGATGCTCATCTTCCTCGATTAGGCTGCACTCATCAATGGTCAACCTACAAGTTCTTGAGAGGCATCTTGATGTGGGACAACTAGTATGTGATCAAGAGGCTCTTGAAAAAAGACCTTCTATGCCACATGTGAAACTTACTCTTCATATATTTCACCTTCTATTTTTACTTATCCATGAAACTCATATTATTCAACCTTATGGATGAATGGATCATGTTTGTTCCTCTCAAGAGGTGTCCCAATCATGATTTCTTCTTCTTGGTCACTCAAATCCCCTTCTTTTTCTATTTCCTCAACTAAATCTTCTTGACTTGCCTCATAAAAGAGAGGCTATTCCTATAAGATAAACATAGTAGACCCCTAAAAGTACTTAATCAACTAAGAAAGGTCCATAAAAGTAAACATGTGCACTTAATTTTCCTCATGAAGCTACTCTTCTTAGATGACATTCACCTCTTCCCTTTGATGAACTACTTGTTAGATGCCTTTCCATGAAAGAAAGTACTTAGGTTATTGGGGAGATGGAAGTGGAGGCTGAATGGTTTCTTGTTTGGATTTAAAAATCACCACTGCCTCATTCATACCACTCTAAATGGATTTCCAAGATGGAAATGACTTAGATTCTTGATGAGGGAGGGGTGGGGATTGAGTAACTTTAGGTTTTATTGACTACATGACCTGACTCCAAGATGGAAATTTGGGCTCATGGTTTTCATACATAGTGTATATTGAGGCCTAAAGAGAAAATGGAGGTATGTGTAGTTGAGGTGATTTTGCCTTTATAACTACCAATGTTTGGTATAAATGTTTATATATAGATTCAATTTACCCAACAAATGAGGCTTCAAAATTAGACCTTGACTGCTAATGATGGTTGGATTCCTTAACACAAACCTACCTTTCCTCTTGGACTCTCCATTTGATAGATTTATATGAGGGGAAGGTTGAGGGAAGCTAGGGGGAACTATGGTGACCTTAAAACTCATATGGTAAGGGCTTATGAGTGGTGATGGGAATCTTGATATGAGGTTGATATGGAGTGAATGAGGGAAGGTAGGGTGGGTGATGTGGTGTTTGATGTTATTTATGGGCTCCCAACTTCTCCTCAATCTTGGAGATGAGTCCATCTATGTCATGCATGTCACCATTTTTTACTCCTGATGAAAGCCGTCCACTTTTCCTTTGCCTATTATAATAAACTCATAACCCCTCTAATGACATGTTTTGGAACTTCTTTCCCATACCCCTTCAATGTATGAATGTTTTTCATATTCTTTTCTTGGTCTAATAGATATTTTTTAAGGATATTTATAGAGTGGCTTGTGGTATGAGAAGGTTGTTTAGAAATGTCATGTAGCTATCATGAATGATTAAGGTGGTAACCAAGATATAGAGGGAGTACATGAAACTTGACTTAAATTATTGATGATCTTATTAATAAGGGGGCTCATCACAAGGTTGGACTAACTCTTCATGAGGAGGATCAAGGAAATACTCTCACATGTATGACTAATATCGATCCTCATATTACTAGTGAGGGTTATAAAAGGATGCATATAGATCATTTTGAAGATACTGATGAGGAGAGGAAAGATATAACTCTAATCTATAGGTTTTAATAGCCTATAAAACATGAAGATAGCTGAAATAATGAATAAGAAAATGCCATTTACCTTGAGATAAGGATCAAGGAATACTTGAAACTACTTCTAAATATGAATGTGATGAAAATTTGATTTAATAGGTTTCATTGGGCATGTCATAATATTTAGATAATTAGGTTTCACCCTAGATGAGAAGGGGAGTGTTCAGGTCCTCCTACTCAAACCTAGTCCAACATAGGAATGACCCTAGGCTATGGTTTACCTAAATTTTAGGTTAGACCTCTAGGATTTTTAATGAGGCTATCTATTCTAATGCATCACTTAGCTCATTTTCACTAAAACATATAAATTATTGAGGTGAAAAATGGAGAGAGATAACTAAAAGGGAAATCTAAGCTAATGACAGTGATGCACTTGAGTGATTGTTCATCCACTCAGACTTGAGATTTTAAAAAACTAATGGGATATAATAAATGAATGGATATATGACTCCAAATGTCTATCATACACCAATATTTCATGTAGAGGTTTGACCAAATGATAAAATCTAAAGGGAAATGATGGAGAGGCCTAATTCAAAGCATTAATCCATTCAATGTATTAATTATTTACTTAGTCAAGTGATATTTAAACACTAAACATGACATGCATAACATGATAATCTACCCACTAGGTGGGATCAGGACTTGACAAGGGAGAAAGCTCTACCACATATGCAAATAAAATTGACATAAACACACTAGACTAATATAATGAAATCTAAAAGCAATCATCTATTAATCTTAAAAGGTTACAAGGCTCAATCTTAGTAGATTCTAGTCATGCCCAAAAGAGGGATATAATTTAAGGCTCAAAAGCCTCTATATATAGTAGAAAGGGATGAGAAAAAAATGGGAACTTGCATAGGAAAGTGGAGAAAGGGTCATAATGATCAAGATTTTTACACCCTCCTCAAGCTCTTAATTGTATTAATGCCACTAAGAATGTAAGGAAAAAGTCCTCATATCTATGGACCACAATTAAATATGCTTTGTGTGGATGTTTGTTGAGAGTATGGCTCGAGATGATCCTTCATTAATTACATATATCTAGCTCTGATTTGAAATGTGAACTTAGGCCTATTATAGATTGAAAACTAGTTTAAATTATTAGTTTTACTATAGTTAATACATCTGCCTACACACACACACACACACACACACACACACACAAAATTTAGATAGCTACTATCCCACCTTGATCTATATTAGGTCTAAAAAGACCTATTATATCCCTATAGAGTCTTAATGGCACCATTCAATCCAAAAATATTTGCTCTTGGTCCAACCTGGATCATGCTCGAACTCAGTTCCATTCATAGTTACTTGCCTTGGTTGAAAACTATCCCTTTAACCCCCATAAAAATTGTCTTGGGCTTGCCCCTTTTGCTTATTGGCTATCAAAAAATGACTCAATTCATTCAACTATTGACTCTCTCTTGCATCATCTATTATTTTTTTGTCAAGATGATCATTGGTCATCGATCCTCTGCCAATTCAATACAATTTTTACACTTGTCAATCATGCCCTTGCACTCAAGATCCTTTGATTATTTGAATTGCTCACATGCCGTTAGATTTGAATCTATAATTTAATGTCATCCATTGATCTACTTGGGCCCACTATCCTATTAGTCATCGTTCACCATTATATCTTGTATACAATTGAACATCAATTTTTGATCCTACTTTTTGTATCCAAATGGATATTCCATGGGGCTTAAAAATGATGTTTGTGTGCTTGTATTTGATGTCTATGTGAATGTATTTGACATCCACATGACATTCCCTAAGATATTTAAAAACTAACAGTCATTTTCCATGACTTAAATTCGACATCTACACACCCATCAACTAACATCTGTGAGAATGTTGATGATGTATATGTAACCATCAATCTTTTGACCCCAATAGATGACCATTTAGTTTAAACTTTGACACATTAATGAATGTCACTCTATTAGAAAAATCTATCTAAAATAAATAATTTTGTTGGAGTTTTTGCATTAGTCATTTTATCCTTGGGATATTTTCCTTAGGCTTTTTATTTGGGACACTTTCCCCAAAATAAATAATGTATTAGAGACTTATGTTGTAGCCATTTTGTCCAAAAAAATATGTCCTCAAGGAAATTATCTCAGATAATTTTCTTGAAAGATTTATGTCTTTGAGATTTTTTCAAGGACCTTTTGTTTCAGACATTTTGTTTGTCTAAAATTTTTCTTCAAAAATATTATCTCAAATAATTTTCCTAAAAGATTTTTTATTTTGGAAACTTTGTTATGGGAATTTTACCCAACAAAAATGAGTCTTCAAAAATTTTGATTCAGCAAATTTTCCCAACAAGTCCCCAACACTTAGCCAAAAATCTTGAAATAATTTATATAAAGGAAATAATAGCACTTAGCCCAGCATATTAACACTTAGCCAGATAAAAAGGCTCAAAACAATTGATCTTCACCAAATAAAATCCTAAAACAAATATGCCAAGTAAGGAATTAGCCAAAACAAAAGTTTTCACTTAGATTTTTGGCTTGTAGGCTCTCCTGAACTTGTACTTGAATTATTGTTGGATCTTTGAAGGCTCAAATGAACTATGAAAACCTAAATCTTGTATAGACTTATTCCATGAATTAGGAATACTTTGATCACTGTGAGAACCTACTTAGACCCTTTATCTCACTCAATAGACCCATCCCTTAGAAATTGACAAAATACACTTTAAGCAAGCTTAAAGTGTTTCAAAAGATTTGATAGCTATGGGTGATCTCTGCACCACTCATTTAATCTAGAATACTACTCAGCTTCCTATTCCATACTTGATCTCTAGGACATGGCATTGCATTTAGGCAAATTTTATATGTAGGCCAAATTTGGCCAACAAGTAACTTGACCTCAATTAGAAGAATGGCCTCAGTTCCATAAACAAGTGAATATGGAATGTTTATTGATGGAGTACATTAATTGGTACTATATGACAAGAGGGTGAAGAATATTTGAAGGTACCAATCACATCCAAAATCATTGAAAATATTTTTAAGGATGTTGATAATGGTCTTATTAGATGATTCTACCTAGCAATTACCTTGAGGGTAATATGTCATGGAAAAATGTTGAGTGATTTCATACTCGACACATAATGATTTGACATCCTTGTTTTTGAATAATATATCATTATAATAAATAATTTTGGATGGGATACCATAGCGGCAAATGAGGTGGTTGAATATGAATTTGTAAATTTGTTTTCCAGTCATGTAAGTGAGGGGTATATATTTGACCCACTTAATGAAGTATTCGATGGTAGTAAGGATATAGTTATGGCCATCAAATGAGGTGGGGTTTATCTTCCCAATGAAATTGAGGCCCCATGTAGAAAATCACCAAGGTGTAAGCATTGGTTTTATATTCTTGGTTGCGGCATGAATTATATTGTCATTCCATTGACATTTATCACACTTTTTCACATACACAGTTGCATCTACATCCATTATTGGCTAGTAGTACCCAATATACATGAGATTTTTAGATAGGATTGTCCTACTAGTGTGGGCTCCATATAATCCTTCATGAACTTCCCATAATGCTAATGTAGATTCTACCAAAGTTAAATAACAAATTAAAGTTCCATCAAAATTATGATGGTATAGGGTTGATATGAGTAAGGTATAATGTGTGACATGGTGGACAAAGGCTTTGAATTATTTAAGAGATAGGTCTAGTGGTATTATTTATTCATGAAGATAGGTATAAAGGTTAAAATACCAAATAGATTTGGGACCTATAATATCATAGATCATTGTGATGGTGGAAGGTTCATGAGTTGGCACTAGTAGATTTTCAACAAGAAATTAGTATTCTTTGGTCATATCTGTATGTTGAATCAAAGATCTAATGGTAGCCATGCCATTAGCTATACTACTACTAGCCCTTAGTATATGTTTAAATTATATACCAAAAATTTACATTTTGAGAGTGTCAACCATGGCCTTATACGGTACCAATTTGTCATCCTTTGTTTTAAAATGGTATATAACCTAATTAAAGATTAACTATGAATCACCATAAACCATTAGATGTTATACATTCTATTGTATTTCCTATCAAATACTTATAACAAGTGCCTCATATTTAATCATGTTATTGGTATAAGGAAAGCTAATTGTTAATGATCTAGGGATTAGATCCCCCTGTGGTGTAATAAACAAAAGGCCTACCCCTAATCCATGTGTTGTAAATGATCCATCAAAATATAACTTCTAGTGTTGTTCCTTAAGATGTGTTTCTATGATGGTCATAATGGATTCATCTTGGAATTGGAATGTTAGTAGCTATGTATCTTTAAGGGGTTCTTCAACAGGTTGATCTGCAAGAACTTGCCCCTTGCTGACTTTTTGGTTAACATATTCTATCTCAAACTCACTAAGAAGCATGATACATTTATCCATGCAACCTTGAAAAGATATTTTAGATAGTAGATACTCAAGTAGATTTGATTTTGAAATAACTATTGTCTTATTGTTTAACATGTAATGTCATAATTTTTGAGCTATGAAGACCATAACTAAATAGTTTTTTTTAATGGGCATGTAATTGTGATCATACACGAACAATGTATAACTTAGATAGTACATGGAATGATCTTTTCTATTATAATCATATTGATCTAGAAGTGCCTCTAAGGCTTTATTTGTAGTTGATAGATAGAGTAATAATGACTTTCTTGGTATAGGTATCTATACAATGGGTGGATTTGATAGATAATCATTCAAGTGTTGGAAATCTTGTTGGCATATATTATCCCAATGAAATGTCATAGCCTTCTTGATTAGATGTGTTAATAGATGGAAATTATCTTGAAATTGAGATATGAACCATCTAATATATTGTATTTTACCCTATAAACTATGGAGCTACTTCAAATTGGTTAGTGGTGGCATGTTTGTTCTGGCTAGTACTTTGGTTGGATCGACTTTAATGCCCTAATGAGACATGATGAAGCCAAGAAATTTTCTAGATGTAACTCCAAAAAAATACTAATTAAGATTGATACTAAATTTGTATTCATGTAATCATTCAAATATCTTTCATAGTGTAGGTTTATGATAGGCCTTTGGTCTTTGATTTATCTAGTATGTTGTTGATGTAGTCTTCAACAATGCCATGCATCATATCATGAAATATGACTATCATGGATCTTTGGTAGGTGTTCCCAAGATTTATGAGACCGAATGGCATAACTTGATAATAGAATGTTTCCCACAAAGTGATGAATGCTATTTTGTGTTGGTCTTCTGGTGCAATCATGATCTAGTTGTAGCCTAAGAATCCATCCATTAATGAAAGCATTTCATACCCAACTTTAAAATTGACAATCATATCAATGTATGGTAAAGGAAGGTCATCCTTTAGGTAGTCCCTATTTATGTCTTTGAAATTAGTGCAATCCTAATTCTTTATAGATTTTTGCTAATTGGGAAAACATTTGAGATCCAATTTGAGTAGTCAATCGATCAAATACATTCTACTTCCAAGAGTTTTTCCAACTCTTTCTTAACTAATATAATAATGTGAGGATGCATCTTTCATAATTTTTGTTTTACAAGTTTGGCATCGATATATACCATAAGGTGGTGTACAACTAAGGTAGGGTCCAAACCTAGCATGTCAGATTAGGCCCATGCAAATATATCATAAAAATCCCTCAAAATGGCTATAAAGACTTCATATTCCTCCTTAGTAAGGGGCATGCCTAATTTGATCTATTTTGGGTTGTCTGGAGTCTTGATGTTAACTTCTATTTATCCTCTATAATAAGGGTTGAACCATCTTCCAAAATGGTTGGTAAGGATTTGAACTGGCCTATAATGGTAGATACCTCTATTAGGGCTGGCTCTTCAAGTTCTCCTAGGCATAATGAATTAAAATCCCCTAATAGTAGGGATGGCCATATGACAAATATTATAGGGAACTCTTAGATGATTCAATCAAAAGCCTACTATTATTCAAATATATACTTGGACCCATAGGCAAGTTCATCATTGGTTGTCTCTTGAGCCATGTTTAAGGAAGATTGAATAACCCCATCTAATGGCACCTAAAATAGGTTTTCACCACTAGATTGACCTTTCTATTTACTATTTCCCTAGTCTGAAAGTGCCTCAAATAGGTTTTCACTTTGGGACCTCAATGTTTTATTTAGTTATTTATAGCTAAAGGTGTTCACCCATTCTCTAAAATAGGCTTCAGGATCCAACTTGATTGAGAAGCCTTGTTTGTGGTCTCCCAATAGAACATTGTCACTAAGGCCTAGAAAATTGTAGAAGGCCTCATCATTTTGAAACTCATCGACTGACACTATTGATTCTTATTGATCCCAATCTATAAGTTGAGGATAATATAAAAGAATTAGATTGTGGTGAATAAATAGTTGAAGGGTATAATGGCATTGATATCAAATAAATTGATATTAGCTAGGTCATTAAAAGGGATATGATTAGACTCTACTTCATTTTTGGCATCATCATCACTAGCTGTTGGCTTTGAAACACAACTAAGGTACATGGTTTACCCCTAGGTATTTTAAATCCAAGACCATATGTTCCTTTTTATCGAATGGAAAAAATTGGCTCAAGCAAACCTTATTTATTTATCCTAAGGCCTCCTCATTCATAGGTATGTCTTTCCAAGATTTTATTTGAAATGGGATACTTGAAATTTATGTAACAATTAGCCAGGTTGTCATTATATAACCAATATTCATCTTCTACAAGTGGGTACTAGTCTTGGCTAGTGGTCGATATGAAAGTGATAGGTGTTGGATGTAGGTGGCCTTTGACCTTTATTTACCATTTCATGTAAGGTGGTTTGTATTTTGGTCTTCCAAAATATTTAGGGTTTTATGGAAGATTAACAATATGTAATGTATCATGGGTCAAATCTTCTCCTGGACTGTAAGATGAGATGGTATAATGATTAGATAGTTTAGTAAGTAGCATATGGGAAAGTTAATCAAGGGTATTTGCATCAATGAAATTGGCCTCTAGTGAATCAATAAGTATTTATTTTCCCTTATCCTTCTTAAGTATTATATTCAATCCAAAATGATAGTTATAAATTTGGTACTCAGCCTCCAAATGTTTTCACTATTTGTATGGTTGAAAATCTTTGTGAATAGTCAACTTCATACTTGAATGGGAAAACTTGATACACTAGTGAAATGTTGAAGGGATTTCATGAATCTCATGTATCCAAGGCCTTCCTAAGATCATATTATATGATAAATTAAGGTCTAACACATGACATAGTGTATTATGGGTTAAGGGCCCAATGATAATTATCAAGCTGATGGTACCCTATGATTCATGTTCTTCATTGTCATGGACCTTGATGGTAATCATTTATAGTTAGAGATAAATCATGGTGTACTTGAGAAAATTAATGAGATTTAGATACATGATATTTAGACCCAATCAATTGTCTATGAGGACATGTTTCACTTTATGTTGCATTATGACAACTTTGGTGTACAATGAATTATTATGCAGAGGACTAAGGGATGACATATTACTTTGGTCAAAGATTAACTATTGGCTTAGGGCTAGATATCGAACCAAAGATTTAAATTTGTCTTGAGATATTTAATTAGGAACTTAGGATTGGCTAAGGAACTCTATTAAGATCTTCTTATGGATTATAGACATATGCAACAAATCTAAAATGGAGATTTGTGTAGGTGAATTTTATAATATTTCCATAATATAAAATATAATTTATTATATAGTGGTAAATGGATTGTTCCTAGCTAAAATGGTTGGTTGGATGAGTGAAGTGGAAGATGGTTGTGGGCCTAGTATGGTAGCCTTTGACCATTGAGTTGTGATTTAACAATTGATATTAGATATAAGACCATTATTTCTAATAAATGATGGTTGATGGGGAGAATATAGGATAAGTCTTAGTTGTTAGTGTACTTGTACATGGTTACAAGCTAATTATGAGTTTTCAATATAAGGTCTAAAAGAGGGAATAACTACTTGTTGATACACCTATTTGCGGTCCCAGGTTAAGTAAGGAAAACCATCATCTTTTGGTTGATTAGAATTAATTATTAATGGTATTGTTTGATCAGAATTTGGTCTCAGATTGATGGAGATGGTAGAAACATGACCTCTTTTAATATGGCCTATAACCTTATTTTAGTCATGTGCAACTGCATGGTAGGTCTATTGGTTATTGGCATCATTATAGCCTTGGTTCCATCCATTTATCTAACATTATTAGTCTTATTGATGTTCATTTTATCTTAGCTATTGATATTATTATTGTTAATATGCTAGATATTGTTATTGGTTGTTATGTAGTGGAAAGGGGTTTTAATAAATACCAAGGTTTTTATTGGATGTGGAAGCTCTACAATCCAATGGGATCTCTCTATTTTCCAAAACATTCTCAATCAAATGTTTAATTTTCACATAATCATGCAAATAATGTCTACTAACCTGATGATACTCACATAATTCATTTTGCTTATACCAATTTGGATAGTCAATACCATCTAAATATTATTTAAGAATAGGCTAATTAATCAAATTAGATGTAGTGAGATTGTAAAACATAGATACTATGGGTTCTCCAAGGTCACTAAAAACATGATAAGTAGGCATAATTATCCTTAGAGAAGGGGTCTACAAAGTCAAATGTTATTATGTTTGTTGCACTGGTTTAGGTTGTTGCACTTGCTACATTTGTTGAAGAGGTTGTTAGTTATGAGTAATTTAAATATGTGGCATAGGATAAGTAGATGATTTTTCACTATTTGGAAATGTTGTCACTTAGTTATTCTGTTCCCCACAACATTCTTGTTGTGATTAAACTACTTGGGTTTGGCATAATTGCTAGTCTGGGTTAGTTATGATGTTTGTGCTTGGACTTAGTTCTAACTTTGGCCATTATTATAGTTTTTATTTTGGGTCTAATTTTATGAGGTAATTTCAATGATCCCTTTATTAATAAGGGAACTTTAAATTAACAAACCTTTATCAATGATCTCCTTATGTGTACACACTATAACTTCAGATGGTAAGATATCTCAATGTGTAAATTTTTGGTAAACATAGTGGCTAATTACTTATATGGTATACTATGGATGAATTGGCTAGAAAGGGATCTCCATCATTGTAGATAACTTCCTAATCTTTCACCAACCTTTTATTTTTCTTACATAATATCTACCAATGAAATCTCATGCTTGAGATTGTAGGATAAATATTTCACAAGCTTATCTAAAAGATCATCAAAATCAGAAATTGAATTCTTAGGTAATTTTAGAAACCACTCCAATGCTTGCCCTAATAAGTTCCTTGGGAACAATAATAAGAGGTATATGTCATTGTAGGATACTATTTGGCATGCAATAAATAATTCCATCAAATGGGCATTGGTGTCTTCTTTCCCCTTGTATTTATTGAATTTTGGTGGTTTGTACCATGGAGGAAATGATATTTGTAGATACTCTATGTTGAAGGGATAAGAACACACATCATCTAACTTGACCTTTTGGGTCTATTTCCTAGCTTGGATGGCATCGACTGTACCCTTCATTTTTTAAAATTTTTGGGCTAGGACATTAGAGGAAACACAGACTTGAGGTGGAGGTTGGGCATTTAAAAGTGGGTTATTTTGACCTAGGTATAGTGGATACATTTTTTGGGGAACATTGGTTTAGTTTGGGAATGGATTAGGAATATACAAGCATGGATTTAGGTGTGATTATTGGAATCACATGAACTATAATGTGATATATTGATTAGGATTCGGTATATGGGCATGGCCTTGGGGAAATTATAGTTGAGATGGAGGGATATGGCTATATTATGCCTGTTGAGTTTGAATAGCGATTTGCTACCAACAAGTCACACTTGGATGATTCATGGGAACTTGTGAACCAAATCCCTATCATTGGATTTGTGTCACATTTGTCATGAAAAGAAATTATTGCCTAATTATTACTTATGCAGCACTAGAATATTTTAGTTGCATGAACCCTTGTTGTAAAGTAAATGCATGTTAAAGGTTCAAAATCTATCATCAACAAATACTGGTATGTTGTTGATTAGACATCATTTATGATTGTATTGGTATGTTGGTCTATGATTGAAGAGGTATGTTCATCACTACCTAATGAGGTGGAACATTGATTACCCCCTATTAAGGTGGAAAGATGTTTTTCCTTTGTTGTGTGGGTATGTTAGATTGTGCCAATTATTGTGGAATGTTAGTTGTTACCTATTATGATGGAGTAACATTTGGCACATTTTGTTGAGGAATGGCACTAGTTATTAATTGACTACTTAATCCTTATTATTGTGTGATAGAGGAAGCATCTAGTTAAGTATTAGAAGTAGTTAGTTATGGTTAGGATGTAGAAGTTACTACCAACTATGTTTGTGAACCACTCATTATGTTAACTAATGGAATATTTTTTTATGGATTAGTTTTTTGTGTGTTTACACCACTTTAGTCTGGATTGGATGATACATGCATATTATCCACTATGTTTGGCTCATTATCTACTTATAAGTAGAAGATACTTATTTGATGATAGGGGAATTGAACATGTCTCTAATTGAATTACTTTGCACAAATGGGTCTATATCTTGATTTTATTGGCATATCAATTCAATTAAAACTCATGTTGAAAGAGCTCACTCAATAAGAGTAGTATTTGATATGGTCATATTATTGAAGTTGTATGCTAAGCTCAAATATTTTCGGTATGTTATCTACATTTATATGAAGTGGTTCTCTATGAGGACCTTTCTTATGACAAGCATAAGAGGGTCCTAATATGGTATCAACAATATAGCATGAGGATTACTAGGAGAGGCATATTCTTTGGTTTGATTATAAGTCATGTTGTAAGGCCCTCTTACTAGACTTGGTATGTTTTCATGGGGAGAGTATATCAAAAACATATCCACTACCTCCACAACTCTAAATAAGACTTCAACCTTGTTTTCAAGTAAGCGGTGATAAAAAAAATAAGGTTCAAAAACCTATGGAATTATAACATAGTATAGTTACTATTGGACTTGTTTTGCAACCAAAGGTATGCTAGCTAAGTATTATGTCATCTATTCTTGGTCTTAATTTAATTATAGAGGCGTGTTGGCCAAATAATGGGATAAAGGATCTTGTATTTGTTACCCCATTTGGGTGTTGTAAGGTAGATAATGAACCATCTCACAAACATCATCTCCATAGGGGTATTGAATAAAGTAATCTTGTGTGACCACATTACTATATCCTAGATTATACATAGCTACGCTAAATGTATAGTGAGATATGTTTGAATCAATAGTAAATTTTTCATGATAAAATGGATTAGAGTTCTACAAACTCTAAAAAAATAATGTCTAAAAAGACAAAAGGTTCAAACTCGATCTAACTTGGTCAAAGGTATGGATTTGTTTCTCTAAAATGGTTTATGACAAAACTTGGTATAAAATAATCTAATGTAAAATGCCTAACACTAAATATCTCACACAAAAATGTCAAGTGGATGATCTAAACACATAATGCCAAACTCTAGGTTTAAAGTGTTCTAAATAGGTCTAATCTAGGAAAAGTAAAGGTTGTTAGTTATTTTGTCCAAACTCGGTGTCAAAAGATAGGCTCAAATAAGGCATATGCTAAAAATTTTGGCCAAACATGGCATCAAAAACTAGACATAAAACAAAGGGGTATTTAATCTAACAAACTTGAAACACTTTGGCATAGACTAGGCACTTTAGTTTAGACATGAACTTGGTCAATTTGGTTTGAGGCAGGACACAAAAGGCACTTGGAGATAAATTATTTTCTCCCAAATAAATGCAAAAACAAATAGTTTTTAAATTTGGGTAAAGAATTAACCTAAGTTACATAATGAAAAATAAAAATATCTATGTCTAAACCCAAATTAGACAAGGCATAAATATAAATCAATCAATGTTTGGATTCAAACTTGTTAAGGTTAAAAAAATTCAACTTAAGAAAACTAGAATTTTTGAACAAACAATTTATATAGAATTGAATGACATAATGACACTAAACAAAGATCTAAAAAGGCACACACGGTTTAATTTCAAATGTGAAACTTGGATATAAGGTGAGATCTGTTTATGAAATGATTTGAGTAGTGTAATGTTATTATCACTCTCTAAATATGTGTAAAATGGTATGTGTCAAGACTCTTAAGGCATAAAACTTTAAATGATTTGGGCAGCGTAATACTACCCATTTCAATCAAGTGAAACACATACTGTTTTTGACAAAAATACCAAGGAAAATGTATAGTTTCAAACGGATGGGATGATGCCTCCTAAAATAATGGAGTGATGTGGACATAAAACTTATTTTAGATTCGGCATAAATAAACAAATGTTTTAGACTTAAATACCAAACAAGTAAAGGAAAAATACAAAATAAAACTAAGTAAATCATCTTAAGTCCTAAATTGACAAGGTTGCTTCATGTTTCTAAAATCCATCTATATATGTGCTCTTGGGAGGATTTTAACTGCTAATCCAAAAATAAAAGTGCATGAAATACTAGTTTTTTTACACCACCTTCTCCCAAGAGATTGTACAGTGACATGGACCTTTAGACTACTTGCCCTACATCAAAAATATGTCTTTGGTAAGTGGATTTGTCTAAAACCTAATTTTTTGACCATCTAGATAGTCCCAAGTGTGATTAACAATAGATATACATCATGGCAATTGAGTTCATACCGATTAACATACTATGTAAGGGTCTATTCCTTTACATAGTGATTTCATCTGTGTACTTCTTAGTGGAATCCTCTAGTTACCCAAACCTAACTTAGGTTTTTGTTACAAAAGGAAAGGTTAGCCACTCAACCCCCTAGCTCTTGTAGTATGTGTACCCTTATTTATATACCCCACCATGGATTAAGGTTGGTAAAATGATGGGATATGAATTATCATGTAAAATCACCCCTAAAGAACTCATGAAGAAGCTATGAAATCCCCTTCACAAACCAAGTTTAATAAAATAAAACTAAAGGAAAAGACTTTAGAGATTGATTTTAGATCACCCAAACCATACAGGTTTTGTGGAGAGCCTAGACAACATTATTTTCATGCCTTGGACTAGGCACAAACTTTAAGTGAAAAGGCACTTTCTATCACCCAATTCCCTATAGGGGACTAGGGGAGAGCATACATACACTCTTCATTTTTCACAAATAAACAAGTAGAAAACAAACATTTTTTAAGAATTTGCAAACTAAGTGTTAATTCTATGCACCAAATGAAATGTTTGATAAAGTTCTTTGGCCATTTGGTTTAAATTTTTAAATCTTGAAATAATATTCACAAAAAAAATTTAACACAAAGCACCTAGGTTCCTTTTAATCACTTCAAACCAAATGTTCAAGACTTAAGCATTATTTTAGGCATCAAAATGAAGTGTTCAAGAGTTGAAACTTGTAAATTTATTTTCTAATCCTGCCTTGGTCCTAAAAATGTAAGAGAGTTTCCTTCTAATTTTAAAAATAATTATGGATTAGCAATCAAGTTTTGAAAAGACAACTCTTGAGTTCATCTATATTTTTTACACAAAGATTGATATTGATCACTTGTGATCGATACAAGTTAAAATGTGAATGATGCTAGTTGGATATGAACTGATGGTAGTTGATAAAGATTGATATTGAATATCTGTGAAACCAAATGAAAAACCAAAATGATGTGAAAAACATTTATTAACTCAAGTTAGTATGAAAACTCCATATAACCTATAATAAATCAATTAAAAATAGAGTTTACAAATCAATAAAACCAAAAATTAGTAATTAGAAGCTTTAAGAAGATTTAAAATCTTAGATTTTAATCTATTTCCTACCCTTCACATTGATTGATGATGGTTACCTAGAACCAATGATGGTTAGGCATAACCGATAATGGTTAGGAAAAATAAATGCCAATTATGTTTGACTGAAGTTAGTTTGTGTAAATCTGAGTTAGCATAAAAAGTAGAATACGATAAAAACAAAGATAAAAATATAATTTTTAAGTTATTCAATCATTTATTTGAAAATTTTGAAGTTTCTTCTTGGTCTCTTTTTTGGGTGGGATGCCTCTAGGTCCCATTGGTCATGCCATTTGTGATCATATGAATTTGACAATAGAGAGGAGGTTAGATCAAGTGTTAGTTTCACAAAACAATGAAATCAACACATTAACATGATAACATCTCTAAGCCAAGATCTTAGGGGGGGGTCATAATGGATAAAATGCAATTTAAAACCCAACTAAAATGCAAAGATCAATAATCCTTACCTTTCTTGAGAGCTCTAAATTATTTTTTTATGGCTTTCTTGGTTTGTGCTCAAAGAGTCTTTGACAATGGAGTATTCTTTGCTCTTCTCCTTGGGCACCATTGGATTGTGGCTTGATATGGATTGGATCAATATTTTATCATTATAATACTATTGATAAAATCATGCTACAAAACCTACATTATAAATTTATTATTTCCAAGCTCTCTTTTCAATAGGAAATGGATTGTATTTATAGGCTTAGGAACTAACCCCAAATTAAGGTGAGTTAAAGTGTAGGTTAAACATGGAATGGGTTCAATCATAGCTTAAGTGAGTTAATTAACCCTAGTATAGTTAATAGGTGTCAAAAATTAATGATTTTGAATGAACAGGCATGGGTAAGATAATCTGAGATATTTTCAAAGACTTGACAACTCACAAAAGGTAATCATGAAAAGTTAGGATATTTCATATTTTTTAATTTTCTTTTTCAGTAATTCATTAATTACACATGAATAATTAGACTAGGCATTTAATTTTATTTATCTTGTTAATTAACTATGCTTAGGCTTTTAGCATTTTCAAATTTTTATTTTATGTCCCTGTGCCCCACTTAATAGGTCCATAAGCCAAATTTCGTGTTGTGATGCCACAGTATGATTAGAGATGAATCTGTGAGAGGTTTTTATTTCTTACAATAGGATACCCGAATTAGGGATGTCTCAATGTGATTTTGAGATTCGATGAATGATACACAAGCAAATTTGGGATTTTTAATGATTCATAGGATTAATTTGCAAAGGTTGTTAGGAATTGGTCTAAAGTATAGTTAAAGGCCCTTGGTTGCCTTTTTTAGGTGTCTACATATATTATCTATAAGACAAAGACCAAGATGAGATTTATAATAAAACCATTGTCAATATTCTGAAGAAGATTTTTAATGACATTGGTTGTAATTAGAACTTGCATCTACTTAGCTCCTTATGGGCATACCATTCCACATTCCATACTCCAATAGGATCTACAGCGTATTCACTTGTTTATAAGACTAAAGCCATTCTTCTCATCAAGGTTGAATTTCCTTTTATCTAATTTTTGTTACACCACATTATCAATGATAAAGACTACAAAGTATCTCACATTCAAGAGATGGACGTACTTGATGGAAAATTCTTTGCTACCTTGAATAATCTTCAAGCATATTAGAATAGACTAAAAGGCCAATACAATTGGTGCATTAAGAATCATGAATTTGATATTGGTGACTTTGTGTTAAAGAAGAATCAAATGAATGTTAATGCTAAAACAAATAAAAAAGTAAAGTTCCAACCAAACTAGTTAGGCCCTATGTAGTTCTTTCCAAATATAGTTTTAGATCATATAGGTTTACTATGCTAGAGGGAGATGAACTTGAAAAAACAATGAACATCATGCAACTCAAATGTTTTTATGCTTGAGAGACTTGGATTATTGTCTAAAAGTATCATTTAAGTTCTACCACATTATACTTATTATTTTAATTATACCCCTTACTATTCTACCATGCCCTTAACCATTTTATATCCAATAATTTTTACCTAGCCATGCCTTCACATTTGGCATTAGTTCTTATTCATTTATACCTTAGGCATGTTCAGTGGTTGATGACAAATTCAGTTCCAACAATTATTTTAGAATCAAATGTTTGAATGGTAATATATGAAAGCAATATGACAAAAGTCCTAGCAATTTCATCCTTCATTTGTTTTTACACTCCCACTTCATGCTGCTAATTATAATTACGTATGGTAAAATTAGTACCACTAACCTTTTATCCCTATTTTATAATTATAACCACCTATGGGTAAATTAGGAGAAAAATATTTACCATGCATTCTCAAATAACCTTTCCATTACTATTATAATTTGGCTTTCCATTTGCCTATACCTAAAACTTGATGGTACTTTCTCCAATAGATGCCTTTTGTGAAGGTAGAACTATAGTGATTTGAGGTCCTACAGGACTATGTAGGTAGCACTCGATTCACATTAAGGTAAGATCAGTCCCCCTTTGCCATGCTCTCACCATTTTTCAAGAATTATTTAAGCCATTAATTCTCACCATTTTATGAGTTCAGACTATGTTGTATCTCTTAATTCTTGATTGATTTGAGATACCAAAAACATATTAAAAACATTGGAATCAATTTACCACTATCACGATTGAAGGAAAAACTATAGTGACTTGAGGTCCTATAGGATTATGTAGGAATCACTTGATTCATGTTAAGGTTAGATCAATCACCCATTTGCCACACTCTCACCATTTTGTGAGCAATTTAAATTTAAACTATATCACTTTTTTGTGAGCATGCCTAAGCTACACTCTCATCATTTTGTGAGCATGTATAAGCCATGATCTTATCATCTTATGAGTTGAAACATTATGTATCTTATAATTCTTGATTGAGTTGAGATGTTTATAAAATTCTCAAAAACATTGGTGATATTTTCAAAATCCCTAAAAATTCATAAATGATCTAGAAAATTATAGAAATAAAAAAATCATGAAAATTGGCTTAAAATTTCCATGTGAGATATAAAGTCATCAAAATTTTATAGGATGGACCATCTTATTTGTTTAGTTTATTTTTATACCACCTTGGTATTTTTCCTCTCACTTCTGGGAGAAACACATTGGCCTAAGGTTTACATAGACTATGTAGGTAGTACTTGGATATATGGGGTATTTTAGGTTAGCGTGACTGCACCTTCCTTTCTTTTTTGACCACTTCCTTGCATTAAGGATTCTAGGACTCCTATTTTATGAGTAACCACTTGTCATTTAATTTTCCCACCCTTACTAGCCTTAGCCATATTCTCTTGCCAATTTAGGAGTTAATGTTGTGAGCATTGTGAATTTGACTTTAAATCATCAATAATCACTTGGGTTTTATTATGCTCTCATCATTTTGTGAGTAGCCATTACCTACTTTATTTCCATTTTTTGAGTTCATTATCATTACAAGACTTAGATGTAGTAGACACTATAGATTACCCATTGATTTCATTTTTGGATACTCATCTCTTAAATTTTAGTGTATTTTTAACTTAAACCATACTCTCACGCTTGCATGATTTATTTGTGTTGAGGTTTTCATGATTATGAAACTTCATCCCCTCTTTTCTCATGCACTCATCATTTCATGAAATAATTCTTATTTTCCTCTACACATTAATCATGTTTTATTATCAATCATTTATTCTATCCCATATCCGAAGAAATCTAAATTTGGCATGAAGTTCACATTGGATATTGTGTCTATATAGCTATGTAGGTAATGTTCACTTGCCTAGTGCATCTAGAGTCAGCTCAACTACCCCTTCCTTATTCTTCTATTACCCCTCTTTTATTTGTGTTGTTTTGTTGTCTCTTATGGCCTAGGAGAAATGTTTGTGTCATTATTTATGTATATCCTAGGGGAAATTGTTAGTCTTTTATTCATGTGCTATTTTATCTATGTCATTGTTACTTGGCTTAGGGGTCACTTTTTCGCTAAGAGTAGCACCTTTATTACACATACATAAAAAAAATTGTTTTCTATTTGCACTAACATTGTGATTAAATTTTTTTTGTATTTTTATTATTTATTTAATTTTGTTTGTTTGTTTTTATGTGATTAGAGTAGTTTATTTACTGCACTTTTATTTATTTTTGGATTGTTTAGCTATTTTGATTGTTCTGCTTACTTTGTTTATTATTTTTGTTTGTTCATTTTTTTATTTTTATCTATCTTCATTTATTTTCTTTATTTTTTATTTTTTATATTCTTTGTTTAGATCATGTTTATTTGTTTATTTATTTATTTTTATTGGTGTTTTGTTGTTTATTTATACAATTTGTTTATTTTATTGATTTTTGCTTACTTATATTTTATTTTTTATTCATTTGTATTTATTTGTATGGTGTTTTGTTTGTATAGTGTTTGTTTTGTTTGTGGTTTATTTGTGTGTTTATTTTTATCTATTTATTCATTTTATTTTTATTTTATCTTGATTATCTATATCATATACTTAGGTTGTGAATTTTTGTATTTAGTCTTACACTTGGTTTAATTATTATATTTACACTTAAAGATTTGATTATTCATATCTTATTCTTAGGTTTTTTATATTTACATTTAAATTAAGTTTTCTATTTTTGAGGTATATATTGACATTTTAGTTATCCATATCTATCGTTCATAATATCACAAGCTAAAGTAAAATGTGAACATATAATCTATTATATCGATGCAATGGTAGTACTTCTCTAATATATCAAAATCAGTCGAATACCCAAACACATGTTTGAATCCCCAAATAATAAATAAGAGCAACAAATGATTTATTATGTATTTATATAGATCATCATATCTAAATAAGCATACATATGATTCATACAATATAATTAGATGATAACCAATAAAACATCTCATAAACATGGCATAAGTAATACATGAATAAATCATACATAAGCATAAACATTAACAATGCTAAACATCCATAATTCTAATCAATGTTAAATATGAAATAAACAAAATAATAAGCATGACATTGTATATATATCATAATAATATCATATACATGTACATTAACCTCAAAGGACCTACAAATGAATGTTAATGTATCTTAAATGTCATATATATAGATAATATATAAATACCATGATGGTGTATTAAAAATTCATAAGTATGTGGATACAATGATTATAATACCATATGCCATGTACCAAAACTATGCCAAAATTGCAAGGTCCCTATGACCATCTTTGGATCTATGTATCCATAACACCTGTAGATGAAGTAGGCCCTGATGTCCCAGATGGTCCTAGTGGTGGTGGTCATGGATGATGAACAGGTTAGCCTGAGGTAGCTATAACATGAGTCCTAGTCTATGATTGACCAAATCTAGTCACAATCCTCTATGCATCCCAAATCTCAAAAGTAACAACCTGATGATACCTCGGCATGGTAGACCCATAGGATCACCTATAGTATGATGCCTCATCCTTTCCTTGAAGGTGATCCATAACCATCTATGAGAACCCTACGTGTGTAACAACTCCTTGATTTTCATCTTGTTCTCATCTTAGCCAATCTATGATATCTAATGATTTATCTTGATCATTGATAGATTAATCTCTCTCAGTAGTGAGCTGGCCTTAAACCTACACCATCCTAGATATCTAGCCTTCATCTAAGTGATATCTATCTATAATAAAGTCATATCATCATCCATTATATTTAAGGTTCTTTATAAATTAGATAACTAATGTTATAGCCCTGAAATATCTCATACCCAAGTAATAATATCCTCAAGAATTCTATTATCCATACCTTACATAACCATGCTAGAGGGCCCTACCTATCTTGGATCCACCTATGTGCCTAAAGGTCCTGACTAGCCTAAGTTGACCTATCTAATTATCACCATTACCAAGCTAGGATCAAGTATCATCACATTATTACCCCCATATCCATACCTATAATCTCAATCTCCATATCCTCCATCATAGTCATCATCATTCAAGTCTCACTGCCACTCTCTTTCTAGGTGTTGCTATTATAACTCAAGGTCTCAACCTCCATCTCCTAGATGTTCATGGGAACCTGACCCCCTAATGGTATCATAACTATCAACCTCAAAGGGAAAAAATATACCCATCGATGTATATAATCTGGAGTATCCCTAAATCTATAGCTCTTCTTACATGGGCCCAATCAACCTATGGTATGCTGATGTAGCTCATAGTGGTCTCACCCCTCATAATCATGGTAGTATCCTAACTAATATCTCATATAACATGGGCAAATAATATTATCCCCTCATGAACATGTTATGCAAATCTAAACTACCAAAGTACTTGATTAGGGTGGCACTCCTCTATGATATGGGACTGTCTCCTAGTAAAAAATCATCTAATGGTCATGAAGCCCATGTACCATCCATCCCTAAACCACTGCAATTGATAGGTGAGGTAGGACCTCCTAATGAAGAATTAATGTGTTAATTAATCAAACATATAATTATAAAAAGGGTTATCCCCATATGACCACACCTACCATCTCCTATCTGAGCCCAACCATATGATACTAGATCCATAGGATCTTAAACTCTATGCATCCTAATTACTCACTCAATCAATATATACTCCTATCTCTAGACCATAATAAGCATGCAATATATAATGTTGCATCCACCTTGGTATTCTATAATGTGTAGGTCTTTTTATAACTATGTTAGAATAGATAGTCCCCAAGAAAAATGTGTAGAATCATCCAACATGATCCTAATGATGCCATCTAGGACTATATGGAAATATTGACCACTCTTATTAGGTAATAAGATGCCACTAAAAATGGCCATAATAATAACAACCTCTTGATTAATGAGAGATGGTGGTGATATATCCCCAATAGGTAAATCATTTGGTCAAAAATTTTAATAGTTATCAATAACGTCTATATCAACCTTCCCCTAAAACATGGGGATATCCTTATAGTCGCATAGATCATCAATAACAACCTACCATTCTTTTAGTGGTGTATAAAATAATCATTACCTATGCATCAATAACTTAAGGATACACATGTAACTTGAAGAGTAATGGTATCCTCTCTATTTGGCAAGTGAAATTTATAGATCTCACTATGCTAACACTCAATTAATATGCTAAAATAAGACTAATCAATTTGGATAATTGGCATCCATGCCATGGAATGTACATCTAACATCTAAATAAATATAACCATGTCCTCGATCCAAAATTATGGTGTCTTTATATAGTGTGATCATCTCTCATGATAGCTAATAATAGCTAATCAATTTTACAATTAAAAACATTAGCATTAGCCTAACTACATGCAGCTACTTTAAGCCTAAGCCTAGCTTATTCATTTTAATTGACCCTCTTTCAGAGGTTAGACCAATTTTAGGCCATCAAAACAAATTATTTTTGGATTATAGATTAAAGTAATTGATATCTATAGGTCAAATCCATCCTTTAGGTGATTTTACACATTTTAAGGCAAAATAACCATTTTCATTTTCACAAAAATGGTGACTTCGCCTAAAAATAGGTGAAATTGGCATTTCAATGATTTCCACCCTTTTCAGTGTTGCTTCCATTTCTAGGAATTATGACTTCAATTGATCTCATCATTTTATTTGGTGAAGACACCATTTGCCCTATCATGTAAATAGTGACTTTACCAATTTTTGCATTATCAAACATAATAAATACTAATTAATGAGCATTAATGATAATATTGAGGTTATTTACTAGTGGCCCATCATGTGGTGTCTACATGTGCTCCCTCATTAATTTTGATATGTGTCACTGAGCTCCTTCATGGGCCATTTTACCTCAGCAATATGTGTCAGAAACCATAGCTCAAATTTTATAAAAGCTAGTGTTAAAATGAATTATTTTCACCCCTAGGGTGAATATATAGCTAAAATTTTGAATTTTCACCCCTAGGGCCTATAGTTCACTTTTCACATTGTAGGAAGTGTATTTTTCACATTTATGGTCTATTTTATGCATCATTAGATCCTACAAGCCTTATTTTTTAGTTGTATTGTAACTAGACCACCTTTTTAGGCCTCTCTAGAAACCCATTTAATAGCACTATTTTTAAACCTATATCCCATGTTTGTTTAAACATGCATCTTTGGACTCACATTTAGGTTAGATAGGTGTTTTTATCCTTTGCTAGATCATCATAAATTTGTTTTATGAATTTTTCACATAATCTACCCTTGCCAATTTGCCTCATTATGGCAAATTATTTTTTTGATCATTCAATGATATATTCTACCCTTATGGGATATACATGCCTTCAATCACTCAATTAGAATGAAAGAATGATTATAACCTTTTTTGAGCCAATCATTCTATTTTTGATCAATTTAATGATTATAACTACCTATGGAAAAATCTAATGATTATAACCACCTTCCATAAAATCATTATTTTTACCTACTCCACCCTCCCTTTCAAGGAAAATTATTATGTCCTTGATTATAACCACCTTTGGAAAAATCAATATTTCTTCTTTCATTACTGATTATAATTGCCTTTGGGCAAATCAATATCCATCCCACCACCCTATCAAGGCAACTATTTGTGCCACGACTTATAAATACCTTTGATAAAATCATTGTCACACCCTTCGTTACTGATTATAATTACCTATGGGAAAGTCAATGACTATGCAACCATTATTATTTATAATCCCACCCTCATTTCGACTAGATCATGTTGTTTTTTCATTTTGAGGGAATATTTGATGATTCTCTTTTGTCACCCATTCCGTTGAGGGGGCATCAAGGGTTTATTGACCACCCTTTGGGGCATGAACCATTTAGATTAATGACTTTTACATTCTTCAAAAATATGTTACTATGCCTATGTCTTACAACACCTCAAAAAAGCATAAACTATAGACACTTATTTTGGCCAATTTCATGCCTAAACTAGGATTCAATTTTATTTATACAAAACAACACATTTTAATCCAATAAATCACCTAAATTACCTAAATTCATCTATATAATAGATTTGATTGCCTATAAAAATGAGGAGGCTATCTTATTTTACTTATAACCTTGTATGCACCAATAATAACTTGGAAATTTTACACTTTTAGCCTACCAATCTATTAATTCATAACATTTAGAACAATTGTCAAAAGCCAAAAAACACTAAGGAAGATTAATAACATTAAAAATATTAATTAACTTGCCTAAATAAAAATTCCAAATTAAATTAGTGAATTTCATTCACCAAAAAAATAATTTTTATCTAAATATGAAGTCAAAGGTCAAAAAAGCTAATAAAGTGATTTATTATTTCCTAAATATTCCAAAATTATGAGTCATAATATCATAAATATCTAAAGTGAATTTTCATGCCTCATAAATATCTGACATTGAGGTATTGAAATTTCATGAGTGCTTTGACCCAACCTAGGGTTAGCCTAACTCAAACTAGGATTATTTAGACTCAACCAAAGTTATAATTTAACCTAACCTCACTAGGGTTAGAGTTAGTTCTTAGAGCCATAAATATAAGTGCCCACACCATATGTCAATAATCTTTTATATGTAAGATCATTATGATAGAATACCTTCTTGAAGCCTTTGATAGTAGTGTTATAATGCCCAATTTATGCCAAGCTTCACACTAAACCACACGTGAATATTGGAGAGATGTTACTAGAATGGAACAGAATTGATAGAAGACATTAGTCATCATAGGCCAAACATGAAGTAAGAATAAAATTTGACAAAAGAGGTAAGAAATTTGTATTGTTTTTATCTCTATTTTGTGATATTGCTTATTATGTTATGCTCTCACTAGTTCTTAGGTAAAAGTGTTTAGTCCTATGGTATTGTTATGATTTATTTTTGTCATTTAGATTAATAAGGGGATAATCTACATTTTATTTACTCTTTGAACACCTAAGGTACATAATGTATTAGGAAAAACATTAAATATTGGTGATTTAGTTGATGAATATTATCAGACCTTTTATAATGTCATGAATATAATTGAATTAATTTTTTAAGACAAAGATAAAGCTGATTGGTTCATAGAAGGGATGTGACTAAGACATATATTTAAAATTGTGTTGACCTAGTACTTGATAAAATTTATATCTAGTGATAATGATGAAGATATTGATCAAGAAGGATTATTTGAACCAAAATAGGAGGTTAAATCAAAATTAGTTTAAAGTGTAGAGAAAGTTGAAGACTAAAGAATGTGCAACATAAACATCCCACAGTGGGAAGGTGAGTGTATTATATAGGATTCTCTACTAAGTGGATCAAGTATATTATAACAAGAACCCCTAAGAACGATTGAAGAGAACATTGGAATAGAGTTGGCTCCAAGCTTGAAACTATGGGAGACTATTATGAAAAGAACAAATTTTGGAGGCTTTTTAGCTCCTAAGGGATTATCAATATGTGTTACTAGCCAAATTATTATAATTAAAAGGTGTATATCCATCTTTGGGAGATATGCATATATAATTAAAAGAGTGCATGTGTATCAAGTAAAGTATACCAAGAACCCCTAAGAAAGATTAAAGAGAACATTGGAACATTATTGGATCTTAAGCTTGCATTTATGGGAGACTATTAGGGGCAAGAACAAGTTTTGGAGGATTTTTAACTCCTAAGGGATTATCAAGATGTGTTCTCAGTGAAATTATCAGAAGCAAAAGGTGTAGATCCATCTTTGGGAGAGATGTATATAGGATTAAAAGAGTGTGCATGGGTTATTAAAAAGTATATATATAGGCTCAACCCTAATATGAATATCAAATTAAATGTTGAAATAGATCACATGAAAGAATTTGGAATCATTTATCCAATTGAAAAAGTAAAATGTGTAAGCCCTATCATCATGCAGCCAAATAAAATAGGGGAGATTCAAGTGTATGATGACTACCACACACTCATTGATGCTTGTGTAAATGACCCATTTCCAATAACATTCACCAATGAAGTACTTGAGTCTATCACAAGGCATGAAGTGTATTTATTCATAGATGGCTTTAGTGGATACCATCATATTCTAATCAGAAAGTGTTGGATGGTAGAACCTGATCTTATTAGAATACCCAGTTCTTGATAGGGGGTCTAGGGGGAAACACCCCCATAAATAAAATGTTTTATGAAAAGTGCATTGTAAGACAATGTAATTTCATATTAGATCTATAATTTTCACTATCAGGTCATAGGTCTAATGGTAGAATTAACCTAATATATAATCCTGTTTTGATATGAGGGAATTGTGATCATGATGACACACTATGTGTGAGTGAAGAAGATATTTTAGTGGATGTATTTCAAGTTTATCCCTTCATTTATTGCACTGAATAAGAGAATAACTAGTTGTTTCTATGTGCAAATAACCCATATTAGGTGAACCACATTAAATATGTGTCTTTATTATATTGTGTTTTTTGCATTTTATTTCCATCTTTATTTCATTAATATTGCTCTACATTATATATTCTTAACACAAAGAAGGACCAAGCTAAGACTACCTTTATAACTGAATGGAGATCATTCACATATAAGGCAATGCCTTTTCGATTAAAAACTACACCCATAATATTTTATATGGCTATATTAAATACATTCAAACATATCATCCATGAATCTATGGAAGTCTATTTAGATGAATGAGTTATTTTCTCATTTTTTAAATAACATTTGTAAAAATTAAAACCAATGCTATAATGGTGTTGAACTTTTCACATTGCTTTGAATCTAAATAAATGTCTATTCTTTACACCTTTTAGTGTTTTAGTGGGTCATGTAGTATACAAAATGGTAGCTTGGTTGATCCATCTAAGATTGTTATAATTAGGAATTCCACCTCTAACCAACTCTACATAAATGCACATATTTCTTGGTCATACAAAAGTTTATAAATTTTTTATCAAAGGATATACAACTATATTGATGGCAATGGAAAAAATACTAAGTAAAGATAAATTCTTTGAATGGATGATATAATACCAATTGAAATTCATTGAGCTAAAATAAATGTTAGTAACATCACCAATTCTATTTTCTAATGACTAGATGAAGCCTTTCCATATACATGTGGATGCTTCTAACATTACAATAGGAGTTATTTTAACACCTGATGAATGTGAATTAGACCATCTCATGCATTTTACCTATATAAAACTATTAGCTATAGAAAATAATTATACATCTATCGAGAGAGAGGCATTAGCTATGGTGTTTACATTGTAAAAGTTTTGACATTACCTTTTGGCTACACCATTTGAGTTATTTACAAATACCCAAGTGTTGTACTACTTGGTTAATAAGATAATGTTGGGAAGATGCATATCTAGTGGATTATGTTATTTAAGGAATTTTAATTTCACATCAATTTTAATCTAGGTCAATAAAATGTTAGGCTAGATCATCTGAGTAGGCTACACAATGGGGAAAAATTAGAAGAATAAGAAGATGAATCCTTAGATGTGAAATTATTTAGAGCTATTATAATTCTAGATAATATAAAATATATTACTAATTTATTGGAGATAAAAAACTTTCTCTACATATTGTTTAGAAAGGGAAAAAAATAAATGGTCACTTAGGCTATACCATATAGTCTCATGAATATACTTTTATACAAGTTGGGTAAAGATGATTTGCTACACATAGTAGCACAAGATCTTGAATGACTACAACTTCTTCTGGAAGACAATCAAGGAATTTCATGAGGTCACTTTGTAGGTGAATCCACTATGAATAAAATCTTACAAAGTGGTCTTTGGTGGTCTATATTATTTCAGTATGAACATAGAGTAGCCAAGCATTATGATATATGCCAATAAATGGGCAGCCAAATTAATGTGATGATATGTCATTGATCCCAATAATTGTAGAGAAACCATTTAAACAATGGGTAATTGAATTTATTTGGCCTGTATCTCCTCCTAAAAGTTAAGTCATACATAGTATATTATTACTATAACTGATTACTTCACTAAATGGGTGGAAGTAACTATGACCCTAAATTGTGGTATGAAGGATGCTAATAAGTTCTTATATGAAAATATAATCACAAGTTTCAAATTCCCTATTAAGCTTATCAATGATAAAGGAACACATTTCCTTAATAATACCATCAAGACTCTCACTAAAGAGTTTATGATTTTTCATCACAAAAGCAAGACATATCATCCTTGAGCAAATGGATAAGCTGAAGCATCAAACAAGGTGTTGGGTAAAATACTAAATAAAGATTTGTAATGTTCAAAGGGATGACTAGGAGGATTTCATTCCTATGGTTCTTTAGGTATAAAAAAAAATTAAAATAAAACAACTAGTTTCACTCCCTTTCAACTTATTTATGGTCTTGAAGTATTAATTCTTATGGAATACATAGTTATGAGCTTGCATATTGCAATGATTACGAGGTTGGATGATCAAGACTCTCTAAAACAAAGATTTTTGAACTTGAGTAAGATGGAGGAAAGTCAACATAGAGCACTATGGACACAAAAAATACAAAAGTTAAGTCAAAAATCATAACATGATTGTAACTTGTGATCTAAAGAATTTTATTTAGAACAAGTGGTATTTCTATATGATAGAATATTTAAAGCATTCCTAGGAAAACTATACATTAGATGGAAAGGACCCTAAGTTATACATGAAGTTTCATAATAGGGTACTATTTTTAAAAATCTTTACATGGAACCATACTACTGGCATACATAAATAGCTATAAAATTAAGCCTTACCACATTTAATCTCTATCATTATACTGATAATATGAGTGGGTGTTGAGTGACACCATGTAGTTAGGACATTCTTTAATCTCTTTTTTTTGTGTGTGTGTTTTTTAGGGTAGTAAATTTATGTAATGATATTTTGGCATTAAAACACATCTCAACCAACAATAGGTACTTATATTTGCAACATTCAATGGGATTCTAGAGCAAACTAAGGATGAATAGCTAGAACCAACTAATAAAGGCCATAAAATAAGTTCAAGAAATCAATAGTGACAAGATAAGTATGGAAAAAGGACAAGTAATGCTCATTTAATACCATTAAAGACATGGAATTTCAAGATATTACATCTTTCTCAAGGTAGATTGAGTGGCAAATAGATAGTTGGAGTCAAAATAAATAGGGGAGATGGAAAGATGTCACATCACATAAATTAACCATTGAAGGATACATTGACAATCTTGATCTAAAAAGGGTCACAATCACATCATGAAATTATCAAGTCATATTTAAGTTAGAGTACAACTCATATGCACCCAATTAATTGCATTTAAAATAGTCAACTACATGAAATTGGGTGACAAAATTTATAAAAAGGATCTCAACAACACTCATACATTACACACTCTAGTCAACAAGAAAATTTTAAGATCTACCTTCAAAACACCTTGTCAAACACAAAGTACATACTAGAGTTCAAATCATCAAAGCAAGTGTTCATCTCAAGCTATAAAAATAACCATAGATCGATCCCAATTATTGACCCTTTTCACATATGCACATAAAGAAGAAATGGTGATTGGTTGGGTTTAAAATAGACTAAATAAAATGAACTAGATCCTTTCTATTTTATTGACCAAGAAAAATCTATGTTGTTTGTTCCAGGAACACAAGAAGCTACACAAGTCAGAGCACTAGTGATCTCACATCTTTTGTGAGGCTCATATACAAAAGGGTTGATAAATCTCACTACATTTGAGTAGTTAGATGAGGTAATGCTTACTCTTTTTAGTTGTTATAATCAAGGGACTATCCATTTGTCCCAAGATATTATAATCTCGATTGATGCCTTAACTATGGAAAGAGCCACAAGCCTCCCTAATCATGGGAAATATTTCCTTTAATATAAATCTACTACACCACTAATCCATTCAGACATTCAAGAGAAGTATACCACAAGAGTAGGTAGAGTAATCCTGGTTAAAATAATAGAGGATAATTTGGAGTGACTTTTGGTGGAATGCATCACAAAAATATTTTGGCATACTAATAAACATCCTAAATAGGCCAAAAAGGGGTAATTGATATTGTGAATCACATGATACATCTATGGGAGAACTTTAATCAGACTAAGCTTTTAGCACTAAATCTCACCACCAATATCAAGAAGGTACTTATAGGTGGTTCACAAACATTTCAATATCATGTTTACATTTTAATGTTGTGATTTATGTAGTTAAAATATCCACTAGGATCAGTCAATGTTACTCTATATTTTTGGCCTACCACTACCTTTACAAACATTGCACTAATGAAAGTGGGGAAATACTATGAGAAATTAGGTTAGTTTAATACATGGTGTATGGAGGTTCTAGCCCTGATTTGAATGCACCCAAAAATCCCTTAGATGTGATGTAATATTTGGGATAACATACATCAGTTACAAAGCTACATAATGGTATTCAGATCAAATTTAATGAGTTGGCCACTCCAACTACAAACCTAATTATTTTAATTAATTATAATGGTAGAAACATGGATAGAACTATGGAGAATAAAATATTTAGCTATGAATAAGGTTTCACCTCTTTGATTTATTCCTCAACAAGGGTAAAAACCAACATTAGAGCAATGACAAGCATAACAAAAAATGTAGCCAAGGTACCAATATAAACTTTAGTAGCCCCACCCCAACCCATGAAATGAAAAAATAAGGCACCTACGTAAATAGCCTCACATGCCCCACCCAAGAAGTGGTTGTGGTAAAAAAACATCATAGTTAGATAATCTACATGTTTAAAGTATAACAAATTAGTGTGACCTATCAAAAATGGGAGTATAAGAACAATATGTATTAAAGACCATGCTTGAGGACATCAATACTAAATTATATGACAAAGAGGAGGAGAAAAAAAAATTCTTTTGAAAATAGTGCAAACTTGTCAAGGGCAAGATCAGGTAATGAAATATCTTTGATTTGGCATCACAAAACCCCCTTTCCATCATAATTAATACTATAGGATAGGAATCTACATAATAAAAATTAGAAGCCAAGATATTTCACAGAGATCTAGTTGAGGGATCTTCAAATACACAAGAACAAGAGAAATAAACACAATAAAGTCCATTACAAGCTTTGAAGTGTAATTTAAGAACTCATTTTTTTAAAATTCTAGCACAACATGTTGACAAAAATATGGAGTCTTTTGGTGAAGCATTAAAAGGGAATAGTGAGTAGTGAACAAAAGCTTCATAGTAACAACAACAAACCAAAGTCAAGGAGTCCCTCAATCCACCATTATCAATGAATAATAATTTTTTTCCATGAGGTAATTTGATAAAATAAACTTCCTTAGAGGAAACTCAAATATTAATTGGGCTTAGTGCACTAGAAGAAATGGAGGAGATGGTAACAAAACGTTTACGTCAAGCTAAGTTACACAAAGAAGTTGCATAGAAATAAGAAATCTGAAAAGAGAAGTAGAAGAAGGATGAAAGGAAAATAATAAAAGAGGAGAAAAATTAAATTAAATAAGAAGCTAAACAACATGCAACTATGTAGGAGGAGTAATGCTAACAACACCAAGCTATGAAAGAGCAATAATAAAAGTGACAGGATACAAAAGTAGAGGCTGCATAGAAGCAGGATGAGGAAGTTGGGGCCACCAAAAATAGATCAAGGAATCTAAGGATATGAATAATAAAGATGAAGAAGAATTATCCCATAAGAAATAAGCTAAGGAAGTAGAGCCTCATAGACAACAAGATGAAGAAGCAAAGATAAGAAGAAATTAATATTAAGAAGCAGAACAAAAGGCAAAGGAGGCACAAACAAAGTAGGTAGTTGAGGACCAAGAAGATCTAAATAAAAAAAAGTTTAAGGTCAAGGCCAAATTTTAGGTTGAGGCAAATTCAAAATCAAAATATGAAGCCAAGGCTTAGATCAAGGTGCAAGCCAAAGATCAAGCCAAGCTAGATTCTAAAGACAAGACTGAGGCTAAATCCAAGAATGAAATGAAATCCACAACATAACATAAGCAAGTAACATAATTAGGTATGTAAGAGGATACCTTAAAAAAAAACCTCAAATTGATATCTAGTGGTTGTGACATTTTCGCACAACATCCACCCAATAAATCATGTTTTCTCTTCTATTGGCACAATTCACACTAACTCCATCTACAACTCTTACCATGTCCATGACACTTATTATTACTAATTTGGAAACAAATTTAGATGTGTCCTAGATACCATTGTTAGAAAAAATTAAAGGTGAAGTTGCGTTCTAAGATTTAATTACACAGAAGGCATCATACTTGGAACAAGAAGTGTTGAGGATACATGATCATAATATAAACCTCAATAATCAACTAACAAAAACATACCAGCTGATAGATTCTACATGTCCCAATTGGTTATGTAGGTGATAGGTAATCAAGTAATCTCTCTAGATAAACAACTCATCACCATGTTAACATAGATTACTAAAGATTGGTTGGTTGTGTTATGACTAAAAACATTATGCATATAAGGGTAGGCCTTAAGGATGTAGACAAAGGTAATTTTTGAGTTACTAGAAGAATATGAGCAAGTTGTGGAGATTGTTGTGTAGCAGGATAAATAAAGAAGCTAAGGAATGATCAATTAGAGGTATCACCTCAATTAATCATTAGCTAGTATGAAACTTGAGTTTACATCAGATGATAAATCCAAAGTAGTATTGGATGATCAAAAAGCTAGTCCAAACAAAATGATCACTACACTCAAACAAATGTTGGATGTCAAGGATAACACTATGTAAAATCTCCAAATATGGCATAATGAGATAATGTATAACATGTTTGTAGGGATTTAGAATCAAAGGGATATATACTGATTAGATGAGCTCATGTTGGATATTTAAATTGAAATGTCAAATGAAAAAACACTCATCTCCATTATGGAAGATGATTACATGAAAAATTGATGTTGATCTAGACTCCATTATGCATATTGCTTTCCTTGGTATGTGATGTCCTCATAGATTAGAAGATACTAAATCAAGATATTGCATAGATTGATATTTTATTACTTAAATGGTGGAGGTACCTCATTTAATTACACCACAATAAATCAAACAAATACTTTAGTGGAGTGAGGTAGTTGTGTGACACCCAACAACAATAACCTCCTCTAGTATAACCTATGCACCCAACAAATCCAATCATAGCCCAATCTAAACTAATAATGTCAAATCATCCACCTCACCCACTAAAAATCACACCACTACCTTCTCAATAGGTATTTCACACTTTATTTTTATATATTTCACCAGTTTTATATAAAGAATATAAGATAGTATTAAATATTAGAAGTGGGGCTAGACTGGTTAAAAAATTGTAAAGGGAAACCACCTAGTTATGATAGTCTATTAAAAAAATCAAAGGTCAATAGACTAGTATGTTACTTAGTTATGAACCTAAAAGGAAAGCTAAGTAGTGCATGATGGGTAAAAATTTGTAAACGACATCTAGAATGATTACTACAACTAGTGTCTAGGACTCATCCTCTTAGTTTTAGAGAAGATTCTAGGGTGAGACTTTTTCTTAGGATGAGACAACAAATTAAGTCAAGGAAAGTGTTGGTTATGGGTTGAGGTCATCAAAACTATAAATTATAATTGGATAGACATGTGCTTAAAATATATTATTTTGTATTTTGTATAGTTTTTCAAATGTGTTTGACCTTGTAAGCTTAATCAATGGTAGAATAATGTTAGAAGTCTTTCCTTTTGAGTATATCAAAAGGTTTGAATGTAAAGAGATAATTCTTTATAATGATCTATAGATATCACTCAAATGTAATGAAATATTGTTATGATATGATAAAGGTTAATAGAATAGTCCTAATATGGTTATTTGAATTATGTTTTATCATTGTACGATGTGCAGTGATTACTATGTTATGATTTAACATATATTTCTCATTTAGTATATGCTATCTTATTCTATATTTATTATTTCTATGCTTATTCCTTTAATTATTAAATCTATGTTTTCAAATATAAATCTATAATTATGATGTCTATGCCATATTTCTATATCTATGTAAGCTATCCTTATAATTAGCATGTTCTAGAGTCTTCTAGGAACACCTACTAACATAAACTCAATGTCACCTTGTTCTAATCAATCTTGAATGAAGTGAATTAGTTTCATGTATCTATGAATCCTATGTCCTTTGACATGATGGAAATCACAATACTCATTGTCTCTATACCATTGATTTTTTGATTGGTATTTGGGATAAAGGCTTTAGGGTTGGACAAAAAACCATGTTATATGTGACTAATTTCTAGAACACTACCTCAATAGGTTCACTAAGGTCATTAAAAACCCTATTTTGGTATTTATTCATTCATATATGTTGTCTTTTTAACGTGATAAGTGGAGTAAGTGAATCATATTAGACAGGTAGTGGTTACACCATCTGTACATGTATAGACTTTGTTACTCCATTTACTATAATATATATTTTTTTTAATGGATTTCAGTTTTTATAATGTATTAACTCATGTTTATGGAGGAGATTGATATTATTACTATCTTGAATAATATATATTGATTAGACCTTTGTCTATAAGTGTCGTTTCAATCTACACTCCATCTATAATCTCCTCAAATGTGTATGCACAATAGAGACTCAAGTCATGAGCCACATCTAAGTTTATATTGGATGTAAAAATATCAACTAATTGTTTATTAGGTAGATTATGTGGAAAAAGGTTAGCTAAGCATAGCCATTTCTTTAGATATGTGTTATACTCAACACACCTTATTATTATTATTTTGAATAGGGACACAATACAGTCTTAAAACCTAGGCCTATTTTGAATATCTTTTTTCATTAACCTTCATATACACACCTAGCTAAGCTCAAAACTTTTTTTAAAAAAAATAGTGGATGATTTTTGTTATGTGTTGATCATGTATAAATGTAATTGCCATTCCCTCTAGGTTTTTACTGTATGATTTACTTAGACTAACATATTTATTATCTTTAGGAGTTGTGTGTTTGTGTGTGTGCGTGTATGTGTGTGTGTGTGTGTGTGTGTGTGTGTGTGTGTGTGTGTGTGTGTGTGTGTGTGTGTGTGTGTGTGTGTGTGTGTGTGTGTGTGTGTGTGTGTGTGTGTGTGTGTGTGTGTGTGTGTGTGTGAACTACATATCTAAAATCCAAAGTTTTATACCTCACATATTTTGATACTATAAAACTTTTATTTAGAAACTTTATCTTCAAAAACGTTATCTTCATAGGATGTGTTTGCAACTCTTAGTTATTTGAAACTCTTGTTTGTGGGATGTGATTGTTAGTAGTTTTTTTCTTTACATATTTTTGGTATTTGCAATAAATATTCATTGGGACCTATGTTTGTTTAAATTTTTAGCTTTTATGAATTTTACACTTTGTGTATTTTGGTATTTCAAGTTTTTATGTAAAATGTGACTTTTGGGTCTTTAGAACTTTTGTTCATGGGATTTGGTCTTCATAATTTTTTTTGGAAGTGTGTTCAGGATTTTTATTTGTATGTTTTATTATTTATAACCTTTGTCTTCATGTTTCACATATTTTAAGTATCACGATAATTTTTTAGTCTAGTCTCAACAAAAGTTACAACACCCAACTTTTTAAGGCATGTCATATGTCACACCTAATTTTGTGTAGAGTTAATGACAGGGTGATACATATCCAAGGTTATATCATGGAATTTAATTTAACATATATAAATTTTATGTGGTATACCCACCAAATTAAAGTGGAAATATTTGTATTAAATGAGTAAAACAAGATTGGAGACATTGAGCATTAATGACACATGAATTGAAATCAAAGTCTTATACTTAAAATCTATATCAGTGAATTTAGAAAAGACATTATGTCTATTTATTGCTAACAAGCTCAAATTAACTTGTCATATAGATAGAATTTAAAGCCCTAACTATCTACATTCAAGTGTGAACTACTTCTATCAAGGGAGCAAAGAGTTATTATTTATAAGAACATACATTTTAACAATAACATCATCATCTAAGGTGTTAAAAGGAGTATTATCACCATCAAATTTCTCCATCAAGGACTCCATAGAATACACAAACACTATCCTTGATTCAATAGTGTTTAATGACCACTATGATAACTATACATCTTTATGGGACATACTAAATAGAGTACATGCCTACTCACATGAAGAAACTATAATGACTAAGAATAAGAAGTTGATAGTAAATTTAGTACCACTAAAATGCTAATAATTACATTTTCATCTATCAATCCTGATGTAATGCCCTATATTGACCTACTTCAAGACTTGTTATTTATAAGGAAGGTGACTGGCAGAGGATTCCTACACCACTTGAACCATAAGAATATTTTTGCCTACATATATGGGGATATATTATAAAGATACCTATGACAACCCATCATAAATACCACATTCTATGGACACATAGTCAAATTATGGACTAAAACAAGCACAATAGAGAATACATTAAGGAATTAGATTTATCTCGAATAGATGATCAATCTCAAAGCCAAGGAGCTTGTGCCAATAACTAGTTTTAGGATGGGAGTCTACATTGGGATGGCTCTATTAAATATACTATATGGTTACAATATCATTCTTTTCCTCCACCTATAAGGGGTTCTATTGTTGGACCTATTAATGAAACTTGATCTCACTTTTGCATTGGGAGAAATAATCAACACCTAACTCTAGGAGGAGATGTTTAAAAATAGTAAAATGCCCCTGGAAAGCCACTTCTACATGATTTAATATTTATTAGATGTATTCATGACCACCATCTACATTCATAATTGAACACTTTGGAAACCTACACCAGACTACATTAAGAATTAGGTATGTGACTTTTATTAAATCCTACACATATTTTCTTACATGAGGAACATTATCTTAATAGATAAAAGCATCTACTCTAAAGTGTGGAGGAAAATTCATGAAGAAACCTTGAACTTGATATATATATATCTGTGTCTGTGTGTGTGTGTGTGTAATATAGATTTTGGATCTAGATGAATAAATGATGGCAAAGAGCACATATAATTGACATAGTAGATAAACATTTAAAGTGATAAATCCTCTCAGAGGTAAAAAACCCATGAAGGTGATATTCAATACATTGAAAAACTCTACACCCTAATACAAGGCCTTCCCTTCTCACTTCATATAAGCCTTCATAGAACCTTTGTAAATATTTTCCACATGAAAATATCAAATTCACTAAGTGTGTTCATAGTGAAAATAAAATAGGGCTAAAACCCTATTTATAATAAATGGGATGGGAGGTGACTATTGTAACAAATGGGTCCATCCTTCTTAAGAATCATTTAATTTAATTAGTTAATAATAAATCATAATATTTTATTATTTATTTACATGAATTTTTCACCTTGTGTCTACTAAATAATAAATTATTATTATTTAATAATAAATCAAAGTATTCGAATGGTTTAAATTAACCCGCTTAGACATTAAATGTTCTAACACTCCCATTTAATGCTAAGTGGGGATAAATGTCATAGACACCTTAATACAAGAATTATAATAAGTACACAATTGAAATATTTAAAAACCTTCATCCTACCAAACATCACATTTTGAAAAAAAAGGAATTATAATTCATAAACTATTATAAAGTAAGTCTAGGAAAGCATGATCGTGAGACTACATCTCATAGTTTCTCATGAATAATCATCTAAGCATATTTAGAGCATTTTATAACATAAAGACATCCATTAAAAGGTATGTTTTTATGTATTGGGGTATAAAAGTAAAACTTCCACATGAAGTTTACTTAAATCACATAACTTCCACAAGAGATTTATAATGCTTTACAACGAGAACAAGAATAGAGAATAAGAAGGAACACATGGCCATTACGAAGTGCCACTATCTTTCACACTCCCCTCAATAGTAACTCTAAGATTCTTAGCATTACATAAAACTGATAAAACATAGTAGTACCAAGTGGTTTTGTGAAGATATTTACCACTTATTCATCCATAAGACATAATTGTGTATTAATATCACCATTAAGGACTTTTTCTCAGATAAAATACACATGAAATTCAATATGTTTAGTTATTTGGTGTTGTAATATTTTTTTTTGAGAACTATACAACTTTGGTTATCACAATGAAGGATGGTACTATGAGAAAAATCCAAATGAAGTTCTCCTAATAACCTTCATAACCACATGGATTCTTTGGAAACTTCCATAACTCTTTTGTACTCTGATTCAATATAAGAGAGAGATAATGTGTTGCTTCTTGTTTCTCTAAGTGATAACACCTTCACTAAGCTTAAACACATATCCAAAAGTATATTTACAATATATAGTATCACCATCATGGTCAACATAACAATAACCATATAATTTAGCATTATTAATGAAAAAATAAAATAATCCAAAATTAATTGTTCCTTTGATATACCAAAAAATTCATTTAGCTAATTTCCAATGATCCAAATATGGATCCTTCATAAATCTATAAGCAACACCAACAACATATGAAATATCTGGCCTAGTAATGGTTAGATAAGTTAAACTACCAACAAGCTATCTATATAAATTAGGGTTAGCTTTTTCAAATTCATGTTTACAATCAAGTTTAATACCAACTTCAATAAGATTAGAAGTAGATTTATGATCAAGCATGTTAAACTAAACAATAATATTATGTGCATACTTATATTGTGATACAACAATTTAATTTTTATCTTTAAATATAGTCATTCTTAAAAATTGATGTAAAATGCCTAAATCAATCATTTTAAATATTTGACTTAGTTTATCTTTATATTTATGAATTAAACTAGTTATATCGTCAGTAATTAGGAAATCATCAATATATAATATAATTAGAATTAAATGATAATTTTAAACTTTAACAAAGATATCATTATCTAAATAGTAGTTAAAAAAGCCTAATTCTTTGAAAAAAGAAGAAATTTTAGAATACCAAGCTCAAGGAGATTATTTTAAACCATACAAAGATTTTTTTGACTTGCATACATAGTTTTATCTATTAGGATCATTGAATCATTTAGGCTGAGTCATGTAGAATTATTCTTATAAATCACCATTTATAAATTCATTCTTGACATCCATTTGGTGGATAACCCAATTATTTTGGGCTTCAAGAGAAATAATAAGCCTAATAGTACTCATTTTTTATAGAAGAACAAAGGTTTAAACATAGTCAATCCCAAGTTTTTTATTAAATCCTTAAGCAACTGATCTATCATTAAATTTTCAATTTTATCAATTGAATTATATTTGATCTTATAAAGCCACCTATAACTGAAAATATGCCTTTTAGGTGGAGGAGGGATAAGATCCCAAGTCTAATTTTTAATGAAGGCATTATATTTAGCTTACATAAAAACATTTCATTTATCATCTTGAGTGTCTTCATTAAATTATTTAGGTTCACATTAATACATAATCATTAATTCATGATAATAATGTTGACTTCTAGTTAATTTATTAAAGTTATCAAAATTAGAAGATTGAATTAGGGATTATAGCCATTTAGGTATTTTATATTGAAAATGAAACTATGGGGGTTATTTAGACTCTAATTTATCCAAATCTAGATCAACTTCCTTAAGGGAATAAATTTCATCATAATGAGAAACATGAGAGTCAAGTTCATCAACAAAAGAATACTAAGGAAGTTCCACACAAGGATCACAAAAGGATTTTTCAAGAATAAGAACATTCCTATTCCCAATGATATGCTGTTTATAAGGATAATACACTCTTAAAATTTTTGTATTACATCCATAACCTATAAAAAATCAAAAATAGGAAGTGTGATTGAGCTTCTTTCTTTTAATTTTAGGAATAGAGATAGAAGCAAGACTACCAAAGATCTTAAAATGAGCTAGACCAAGTTTTTTTTTAGTCCACATCTCTAACGAGGTATAAATATGAAAATATTATGTAGGGAATCTATTTATAATATTAATATTAGTATTCATGTCTTCATCCCATAATAAATTATGAATATTTCAAAATTGTAGCATTATTCTAACTATTTCTATGATGGTGCGATTTTTCCTTTCAACAATACAATTTTGATGAGGGGAATAGGGAGTTGTTAGTTCCCTTTGAATACCACAACTAATTAAAAAATAATAAAACTCTTTACTAACATATTAACCACCATTATTATTTCTTAATCTCTTAATATAATTATTAGATGCATTTTCAACACTAACTTTAAATTCCTTTAATTTAGACAACAAATCAGATTTTTTTTTAATGGAAAAAGATCAAATCATTATAGTATAATTATATATAAAAATAATATAATAAAAAGAAACCTTAAGATATAAAACTTCAAGAGGTCTGACAACATCACTATAAATCAATTCTAAAGGATGTGAGGAATTCACATCATGATACTTATAAAAGGGGTTATTATGTTGCTTACCACTTAAGAAACATTAACAGGTTTCATGATGAGAGGGGATAAAAGGAAGTCAAACAACAAGATTATTTGAATACATATCATAAAAACTTATAAAATTAACATGTCCTAATATTTCATGCCATAATTGAGATTCATTCTTACTATGCGATGAAATAAAACTTGCATAAGAAGGAGAAATATTATATAAACAATTCTTTTGAACACCTTCAATAATTAAGGAACTATAATGATTTATAATGAACCAACTATATTTAATTAATGTTACAATGAAATTATCATTTATAAGTTTAGGACAAGATACCAAATTATTTTTAAGCTTAGGTATATAGAAAACATCATTTATATTAATATTTGAAAAAATTGCTTTTCCCTATTTAGTTTCTTCTAAAAAGTAATTATCTCCTAAGTAAATTATTTTATAAATATCTCTAGAATCACACAAAATATTATATAAGCATACCATATATGCATTATGTATACACATAATATTTTCAAATTTTATTAATTACTAATGCTCTCTATCTTGAAAGAACTTGTTAAGTTTTAATCTCTTTCAATACATGCCTTAAGGGGTGCACTTGGAAAGGAATGGGTAGACCATTGGTGCTTTACATGATTATTGTCTCTTTTTCCACTTGTTATCCACACACTTGTCTCCTAAAAACCATTCTCATAAGCTTTGCCTCCTATTTTTCACCCTCCTCTAGTCATTATCCATTTCCCTAACCTAAACCCCTTTTTAGTAGTTTACATTACTATGTTAATCACGTAAACCCTTTATTATTATATAAAAATGTTACTAGGAACTAGGTCAACCATGGTTGACATAATTCATTATCTAGTTTGCTTTTTGCCAATTTCAATACTAAGTCAACTGGGTCAACCTTGTTGGCCTAAAATTTTGGAAAGGTTTAGGGTTAGATCTACCTATATAAAGACATTAATTTCACCATTTCTAAAATAAGAGAAGAAGAAGTAAGATATATTATACATCATCTTATCCACCATTCTACTTGAGGAGAAAGCTTAGGGTTTCATAATATCTTTGGAGATATGGATCGTGTCTTATGGAGATATATTTTATATGCATTGATAGGTTATATAGCCTAGATATGATTTATCCATATCATCCTTACATACCATAACAATCTCTTGCAAAACACCTTGGACAAAGGAGATATTGAGGCTCAGTGGGTTTGTCTTCGAAAGTAAGTATTCCTAACTTTGTTCCTCCTTTTTAAGAGTAGATAGATATGAATTTGAACTTTTCTTCCATAAATTAGGAGTATGTATATATTAACATGAGTACATGTCTTCTATTCACATTTAATTTTAATGTTTATTACCCCCACTTTGTGCCACAAACTTTGTTGAGCACTAGATTAGATTTTGGTTTACTTGTTATTAGTATAGTGAATATGAAAACATACAACCTACTTAGGGTTATTATGTAGTTTTTCTTGACTAGAGGATTTTGAACCCTCCTTAGTGATATTATTATGATAAGAGATCCCTTGGATAGGTCTATTGGATCCATATTTCTAAATTTTATGTACAAGTTTCACACATAGTCATATCAAAATAAATCTATTCTTTCTATTAGGTCTTCATCAGACATAGGTTACTGTTGGGGATCAACCAACAATGGATTACACTTATGAAAGCAATCAATGCGGAAATAAATCAGATAGATAAGTAACTGAAATGATAAATAGCACAGAACAAGATATACAAGAAAACACCCTGAAAACTTGTATTAAAAAACTCTTTACAATAGGAATACAAATGAAGAACTTTGTTCTTCCACACCTCTCTCAGATGCACACAAGATCTCTCACTAGATCTCTATTCCTCAAGAGCTTTCTCTGAAGTACAGTCCTTCAAACATTCACAATGTTCTACTTCGTACTCAATTACACTCTCATACACTTCATCATTACAATAGCTTAGAAGATCTCTCCTACATATAGAAAATAGGAAACTTAAGCATGCTCTTACAACAAACAGTTAAGCCTCTTCAACAAGGGCTCTAAAAATAACATTGCTAACAATAGAGACGCGAGCATGAGTCTACAACTCAAACTCATCATGCAAACACTCGCTTCTGTCCTCGGAAATAGCTCTCTGGACACGTAGGTAACCGACGTCGGTTCCTGTCTGTTCGCCTGTGACCGTCGCCGGCCGACCATACTGCCGACGTCGGCGCCTCTGAACTGCAACTGACCGACGTCGGTCGCTCCTGACCGACGCCGGCGTCTGTGTAGACCCGAACCTGTTTGTCTATGCTCCATGGTGAAGCTTTTAGCTCCACATACCTAACAATCTCCCACTTGGAGATAAACCAGCTGCACCAATACCTGTACAGCAAGATCTTCTAGCTCCTCCATCTTCAACTCAATCGTGAAGACCAACAGAAGTTGAATGAAGATTCAACTTCTCCTTAGTAACCGGCTTTGTTAGCATATCCGCAGGATTCATGTCTGTATGGATCTTCTCCAGCTTCAACTCACCATCTTCCAATACCTACCGTATGAAGTGGTACCTTAGCTGTATGTGTTTGGTTCTAGAATGGAAAGCTGAGTTCTTAGCCAAATGGATTGCGCTTTGACTGTCACTATGCAATCTGCAACTCCCATGCTCCCTTCCAAGCTCTTCCATGAACCGTGTCATCCATATCATTTCCTTGCTAGCTTCTGTAGCTGCAATATATTCTGCTTCTGTAGTTGATAAGGCTACAACCTTCTGCAACTTAGAAATCCAACTAACTGCCGTCCCACCTACAGTAAAAACATAACCTGTGGTGCTCCTCCTGCCATCCAAATCCCCTGCCATATCTGAATCTACATAGCCATGTAGAGATGTATCTGAACCTCCATAGCATAAGTGTCTGCTGCTGGTTCCTCTCAGATATCTAAGGATCCATTGTACTGCTTTCCAATGTTCCTTTCCTGGATTGGCCATATACCTGCTTACTACTCCCACTGCTTGGGCAATATCTGGTCTAGTACACACCATTGCATACATCAAACTTCCTACCGCGGAAGAATATGGAACCTTGTTCATGTACTCTACCTCATCATGTGAATTGGGACATTGTTCTTTACTTAACTTAAAATGTCCTGCCAAAGGTGTGCTTACCGGTTTCGCATCCTGCATGTTGAACCGTTTCAACACCCTGTCCACATAATCTTCTTGAGACAATATCAACCTGTGATTTTCTCTGTCTCTCTTAATTCTCATGCCAAGGATTTTCTTAGCTGCTCCCAAATCCTTCATGGCAAACGTTTGAGCTAACTTCTCCTTAAGCTCTGAGATGTCCTGCATGTGAGACCCTGCAACCAGCATGTCATCTACATACAACAATAGAATAATGTATCTACTGTTATCAAATCTCTTAGAGTATACACAATGGTCTGATTGACACCTACTGAAACCATGCTCAGTCATAAACCTGTCAAATTTCAAGTACCATTGCCTTGGAGCTTGCTTGAGGCCATACAAGCTTTTCTTTAACCTGCACACTAGTTTCTCCTTACCCTTGACCTCGAAACCTTCTGGCTGTTCCATGTAAATTTCCTCATCTAAATCTCCATGAAGAAATGTTGTTTTAACATCTAGCTGCTCGAGATGCAAATCCTCAAAAGCAACCAAAGATAGTACAACCCTTATAGAAGTCATCTTAACAACTGGAGAAAAAATTTCGCCAAAGTCAATACCTGGCTTTTGTGCAAACCCTTTTACAACCAATCTGGCCTTGTATCTCATCTGACCATCCTCACCTTCCTTCAACCTGTAAGTCCACCTGTTCTTCAGTGTTCTCTTACCAGCCGGCAATTCAACCAAATCCCATGTTTGGTTCTCTCTTAAGGACTCCATCTCCTCAATCATGCCATGCTCCCACTTACTCCTGGACTCCACCTGTAAAGCTTCTTCAAAACTTTCTGGTTCTCCACCATCGGTTAGCAATAAATAATATAAAGAAGGAGAGTATCTAATTGGAGGCTTACTTACCCTTTCAGACCTCCTGATTGGTGTCTTGGACTCGTTTTCAACAATCTGTCCATCCAAATTTTCTGACAGTGACCGACCTCGGCCACCTGTAGACCTGTTACTGGCCGACGCCGGTTCCTCCTGGCCGACGCCGGTGCCTGGTCTGCTGACGTCGGTCTCTGTATGACCGACATCGGTTTCTGTACTACCGACGCCGGTGCCAAACCTGCCGACGTCGGTCTCTGTGTTTTCCTGTAAGTGATTATTTCTTTTTCCCACGAGCTCATTTTGGACCATAACTTTGTCCAACTCATTATTGCTCTGCCCAACTTGATCTAGCTTCCTTGTCTGATCACTGTACATCACTCTTTCGTTGAAAACAACATCACGGCTCCTGATTACCTTGTTAGTTCCTAGATTCCAAAATCTGAAACCAAAATCATCTGAGCCATAGCCTATAAACGTGCACCTCATAGACTTAGCATCTAGCTTCTTTCTATTTTCCTTATCTATGTGCACAAAGGCTTCACAACCAAAAACTTTGAGATATGAAAGATCAACCTTTTTACCTGTCCATGCCTCTTCTGGAATTCCACCATCCAGAGCTGTAGAGGGTCCTCTGTTGATCAGGTACACTGCGGTGTCAACTGCTTCTGCCCAAAACTCTAAGGGCAAACCTGCATGCAATCTCATACATCTAGCATGCTCCATAATAGTCCTGTTCATCCTTTCAGCAATACCATTCTGCTGAGGTGTCCTTGGAACCGTCCTTTGTCTACGGATCCCATTTATGTAACAATACAATTTGAACTTAAGACTGCAGAACTCACCACCATTATCGGATCTCAAGCACTTTAATCTTTTGCCTGTTTCATTCTCAACCATGGCTTTCCATATCTTAAAAGTCTCAAAAACATCAGATTTCTTTTTAATACAGTAGATCCATACCTTTCTTGTGGCGTCATCTATGAATGTAACATAGTACTGTGATCCGCCAATAGAGGCTACGTGAGCCGGTCCCCACACGTCTGTGTGAACAAGCTGCAACTTTTGCCTTTTCTTAGTAGATCCAGTCTTTAGAAAACTAACCCTTTTCTGTTTTCCAAACACACAATGCTCACAAAATTCTAGATCCATACTTTTCAAATCTGAAAGCATACCTTTAGACTTAAGGATAGACATCCCCTTCTCACTCATGTGGCCAAGCCTTGAGTGCCACAATTTAGCATCCACATCTGAAGTAGATAAAACTGAAGGAGATTTGTTAGTAATACAATTACACAAATAGAGAGTACCTTCTCTCTTACCTCTGGCCATAACAAGTGCACCCTTGGTCACTTTCCAAGAATCTGCTGTGAGAGTTACTGTACAACCCTCATCACCAAGCTTACCTGCAGAAATCAGATTTCTCTTCAAACTAGGAACATGCATCACATCCCTCAACACCCATGTGTTGCCATTCTGCATCTTTAGCTGCACTTTACCTTTGCCAATAATCTTGCAAGGCTCATCATCCCCTAAGTATACTATTCCAAAATCTCCATGGACATAGTCACTGAAATATTCTCTGTTAGGGGTAGCATGGAAAGACGCACCAGAATCTAATACCCAAGATTCTATGTTATTATGCAAAGAGAAAATAAGAGCATCCTGTGCAATACCTGCAACCTTTGTCTCTTCCTTTCCTTCGTGCTGATTGTCCTCCTTGGGCTTTGACCAGCAATCTCTGCTTATGTGCCCCAACTTTCCACAGTTCCAACATTGTGGCCTTCTGCCATTCCTGGATTTGGATCTGCCTCTTCCCTTAGACTTAGATCTTGATCTCCTCTTGCTCCTTTCTTTTTGCCTTCCTCTGCTCTCGAAATTTAAAGCGTTCCCGGATGTCCCAGAAGTCTCTTCTGTGCTTTTCCTATGTATTTCCTCATTCAAAATAACACTAACCACATCCTCTACTTTTAAAATATTCGAAGCAGAAGCAGTATTAGAAACTGCCATTACCAAGCCATGCCAGCTTTCAGGCAAAGAACATAAAATTAAAAGAGCCTTTATTTCATCTTCAAATGAAATATTAACAGAACTTAACTGATTAACAATACCATGGAAATCATTCAGGTGATTAGAAACAGATCCACCTTCTTGCATATGCAAATTAAACAACTACTTCATTAAATATACCTTATTTGAAGCGGAGGGTTTTTCATACAAATTAGCTAACGTGGTCATTAACTCTACCGTAGTTTTTGCTTGTGACAAATTGGATATCACAGTGGAGGCCAGACTCAGTCTTATAGACCCAAGAGCCTTTCTGTCAAGAACTTCCCATTCTTCGTCCTCCATGTCCTTGGGCTTCTTTGCTATCCCACCTAACGGTAAGTAAAGATCCTTCTGATACAGATAGTCCTCTATCTGCATTCTCCAGTGCTGATAGTTCTTGCCATTAAACTTTTCCATTCTCAACTTACTTTCCTCTGCCATTGCTTCTCCCACTCAAACAGAAATCCCTGTGAGCAACCTGTAATCCGAACACACTACACAGATCTGAACCACCTGTTAGTGAACCTGAGCTCTGATACCACTTGTTGGGGATCAACCAACAATGGATTACACTTATGAAAGCAATCAATGCGGAAATAAATCAGATAGATAAGTAACTGAAATGATAAATAGCACAGAACAAGATATACAAGAAAACACCCTGAAAACTTGTATTAAAAAACTCTTTACAATAGGAATACAAATGAAGAACTTTGTTCTTCCACACCTCTCTCAGATGCACACAAGATCTCTCACTAGATCTCTATTCCTCAAGAGCTTTCTCTGAAGTACAGTCCTTCAAACATTCACAATGTTCTACTTCGTACTCAATTACACTCTCATACACTTCATCATTACAATAGCTTAGAAGATCTCTCCTACATATAGAAAATAGGAAACTTAAGCATGCTCTTACAACAAACAGTTAAGCCTCTTCAACAAGGGCTCTAAAAATAACATTGCTAACAATAGAGACGCGAGCATGAGTCTACAACTCAAACTCATCATGCAAACACTCGCTTCTGTCCTCGGAAATAGCTCTCTGGACACGCAGGTAACCAACGTCGGTTCCTGTCTGTTCGCCTGTGACCGTCGCCGGCCGACCATACTGCCGACGTCGGCGCCTCTAAACTGCAACTGACCGACGTCGGTCGCTCCTGACCGACGCCGGCGTCTGTGTAGACCCGAACCTGTTTGTCTATGCTCCATGGTGAAGCTTTTAGCTCCACATACCTAACAGTTACTACATCTAAAAAGTTGACATAGTAATCTTATTTAGTTTCATATTAAAAAACTAAGTCAAATAAGTTGACTTAGTCTTTTAGTTATCATCTAGATCAACAAACTAGATCAGGTGGGTCAACTTAAACTCTCAATCAACATCCAGATCAACAAACTAAGTTGAACAGGGTGATTTAGTCTTTTAGTCAACATCCAAATAAATAAACTAAGTTAAACAAGTTGACTTAGTATTTAAAGCATCATTTAGATAAAAAACTAAGTTGAAAAGGTTGACTTAGTCTTTTAGTCAGCATCCAAAATAAAAAACTAAGATTTGCAGGGTCGTCTTAGTCATCATATCTTGATTTAACACATAGGGTTCTAAAGAACTAGGTTGAACCAATCGACTTAGTTTGAATAACTTGAAATAAGAATTCAAGATAATTGAGTACAAAATTTTCAATCTCTATTTTATATTATTTATATACAGTGTCATCTGAATTGACTCTATACCATTCTTAATTTGGGAATTAATAATAATTTTCTAGTAATTAATTCACACTTTAATTTTTAGTTGTTTACATTCTTAGAATATCTCACATAGTGTACTTAGGTAGTTTTTCAAATTTCCATTTAGTTACACTTTTTTTTCTTTTTGCACACATTACCAAATTACACTATTTAAAACACAATTAATACTTATCTTCCCAAGGCCTACCTACTTGGATTTTATCACCAAGGGGGAACCTAACTTGGTTTTCTAGCCATGTATAAACACATTCTTAATGTTATATATTATAAAAACACTTGACACACTTATCACTATAGGATTGTGAAGTGAGGGGGTAGGCCCCATTACCAAGTTAGTACCATTGCCAATATAGATCCCTTTCAACATAAACATCCTCTAACCATTCATAGATTAATTTTTAGTTCCCTATTTTCATCAAAATTCCCTATCACACTTAAAATTACACTTTATAATAATATAACAACCCTCATGATAACCACTTAGTTATAACTTACTTTTCAGTTGACTACTTGCTCTTTGATCATTGAGTGTTGTATTGTAAAAACTTGCATTATATAATATTGGTGTAAGATTTTATGTTTTGTACCCTAATTGGATAATTTTTTTGATCTAATTATTTTTGTTTACTTCCATTTATTGATTCAAATTACATTATAAATTTTTCCATCCTTTTAGTACACTATCATTCTATTTGACATAGTCTCTTACAAACTATGTTTTCCCCTTTCTATAATACTAAGTTGACCTAGTCGACCTTGTATTCTATTTTTTCAATCAAGTTATAATACTAAGTTAACTTGGCTGACCTTGTATCCTTATCAGATTATGTTTTTCCCTATCTATGGTACAAATTTGACTTAGTTGACCCTATACCTTTTTTTTCCAATCAGGTTATATTACTAAGTCAACCTAGTCAACCTTATATCCTTATTTTCTCGATTTCTTACCCTATTTATATTACTAAGTTGACTTGGTCAACCTTGTACTCTTATTTGTCCCTTAGATTATAGAAAATAGTTGACATTGTTGAGTTTTTATCCTTCTTATCTCTTTTCTTTTGTATCGGATTCATCTTCCTTAAAATTTCTTCCTCATCATGAACTTCTTATTTGAAGACAACATTGAGTTGAATTCAATAGATATAATGTGCTTTACCAACCCCAATAGGTTTTCCCATAAGAATCTTATGCATCCTACCCTAGATGGAACTAATGTGCATGTAGTAACTTGCACTACAAAACTATGGGACCCCTCCTCATTCCTCTTCCATTCATAATCCTCTCTTCTCATTTAAAGATCATCCTAAATTAAAGTATACCCAAAAAATAATCTTCTTCATAAATTATTTTCCTCAACACTTAGGAAAATATCTTTCTACTATTTACCATCTCATGATAAGTGGTCAACTCAAATAATCTCATTCAACTTCTCCCACATTCTCACATGGATTTAGGGACACTAGATTCCATGCTTCTCAACCTATTCCATCTATTTTGACCCTTTATCATACCATACCATGACATCTTCTTTGATTTTTTCAACCTCCATACCTAGTATCTCTACTAACATGACAGGTTCCACACTAGTGGGCCTCTTCTAAGACCCAATCTTCTAAAATATTCCACTATTACATCAATTAATACCCATGGTTATCATACCTCTAGTGATACTTATTCTCATCCCTCTAATATTACATATTTTTCCACACAAGAAAATGATGCTACTAGTGCCCCACTTACGAAAAATTCTTTTCAAGCTACTATTAACACCCATAGTGGTACACAAGCCACTACTACCAACTCTAATACTTTAAATAATGCTAATAATACCACTTAAACCCATCAAATTATATTAAAAACTCTTAATCAAATGAATGTTTTCTAATCTAACAATGCAAATCAAATGATGCAATTGCAAAATCATCTTATCCATCTTCAAAACCACCCTCAACAAGTTCCATGGGGAATGCATAACCAAATGTTCCCCCACCTCCTTTTAAAGATTCCCATGGTAATCTTATCCCTCAACCTCCCCTTATTAACAAAATAACCAAGCACCTTCAAAATGACCCTCTTACAGCTTAAATTGTTAATATCAATATAGGAGGTATCACCCCTATAATTACTTATAATGGATCAACTGATCCTACTCTCCAATTAAAAACATTTAGAAATCTATATAAATACTAGGTCAAGTTAAATACTTTTTCCACTACCAAGCTATTAGAAAAAATTCTCACGTGTGATGCTTTAGATTGGTATAACCAACTCAAATCCAATTCCATCACTAGTTTGGAATATTTAGTCAATGCTCTAGTCCAAGAATTTCAAAATAGTGATCTCCTTGAAATACCTTGGCCCATTTTATTAATTATAAGTAACTTGAGACTAAAAACACATAATATTTCATCAAATGATGAAACACCTTATCTAATAAATGTGAACATAATATGGTAGATGAAAACCTCTTTCATTTGTTTACCAATGCTTTTTTCCCCAAGTTATAATAATGAGTCTGAACTCTCTCACCATAAACTTTGGAAGAAGCCATTGACCAAACAAATCATCAAGATTTCCTCATGCATCAATTCAAGCCATCCCAACCTTCTATGGGTACTCACATGCTAATAAAGGACAAGAATCATCATGTTTCAAATAATGATGTCACTAATTCTTATGATACCATTCATACTATTCAATCTATTATTCCTAACTAGGATTTACAATAAGCTTCCACTCCAAACCACATCACTAATCCTCATTTATCTTCAAAAAATAACATCAATATTCATAAACCTTTATCCTTAGTAGAATTATAAACATGTATACCAAGGCCTCTTCCATGATAACTTGATCTCACTCATCCCATGAAATCTTCATATGATACTAATAAATTTTGTTAGTTTCATGCTAGTTGGGGTCATTCTCATGAGACTTGTAGGAAACTTCATAATTTAGTTATGGATTTCATTATTTGTCTTAATTTTGGCCATGATTATATAATTCATAAATTTCAATCTTATGCCATTACCTTAAAATACCATGAAACACAAACTAAATCTCAAGCTTTGAACCAAGATCATGCTCATTTGGCCATCTATAAAGATATTCTTCCAAATCACTAAGATAACCTATACAAGCCTAACCCTTCTACCAATAATGTTAACAATATTATTGAATTAACTCCTAGAGATAATATGATCAATATGACTAATATGTAAAGGGTGGCTACTTTCATTAATCCTCATTCCATCCACACTCCTTAATTGTCTCACACATTTCATGTTATCCAAGACTCTTCCCCAACTCACTTAATAGAGTTAGGGCAAGAAGATCTCATATCTTTTATTTAACCAATTCCAACATCTCCTTTGGATAACACTTTTCATACTATTTATACCATTCATCTAACCTATTTACCCATTACCAATGATACTCAAACTTATATCAAGACTTACTCCAATCAATATCAAACCAAACCTACATTAATTACCCCATCTTATCAAGATAATCAAAAAATTTGTCCTCTAATTAAACCTTCCACATCTTATCAACATAAATTCACATGTATTTTGGATCCTCTTTCTGAGGACATTCTTCAACACTATGCACCTCTTTCCAATAGTCCCCTTATTGGTTATGACAAATGGGATCCTATCACAAAACTTACTCATCTCCCATCTCAAATTCCATTTTTTAAACTTATGCAAACCTCTCCATATCATCATAATCATATTATGAAATTTTTATTTGAAATGAACATCCCTCATCCTCCATTAGAAGGATCTGAATCCACCTTATCTGGATCATAAGATAACATTTTACAATAGTGCAAAGATATTTCCATACATGTTGATGAAAAAATGGACACTTCTCTTTCTCTCAAATTACCCATTACTTCTATGATCCTCGATGAGATTCTACTTTGTGTGGATGATCTTCCCATTTTTATCAATGTCCAAATTGGTGATATCCAAGTCAATTATGCCTTGATTGATGAGGTTTTAGGAAATTGTATTGCCTCTCTAGATTTTATCAAAACACTTGGATATTTTAAATCTATTCTTAAGTCCACACATAGCACGTGTCAAAGATATGATAAAATGCAAATGCATCTCTTAGGCTATGTGTGGCTCTCTATCATCATCCCACCTATTTCCATTAGTGTGAAGGTGATTATTTTCAACTTTCATCTATCTTATAACATTTTTCTTGGTAGGATATGGACTCAACACATGGGAACAGTTGCCTCTTTTGTTTGCCAATGTGTCAAATTTCCTCATAATGGAGTAATCTATAGGATTCAAGGTGACACTAACCCTTAAATTTTTTAACAATTCCAAGACCATGGTGTATTCAATATTCCCACCATTTAACCCTTACCAAGCATTTCATTTTGTGAATCTCAACAGTTTAACTTTCTTATCAACTCCACCTGAGGTTGCAATGGTCACCCTAAAATTATCAAGAATATACCTCCTAACCTCCTAGACTCTGATGATAATGAACCTAATGAGATCCATCTCAAGATTAAAACCTTGGATCTCTCAACTCATCTCATTTCATAGATTTCCCCTTATTTTAAACCTCATTCCCATCAACCAACTAGTGATGATATACCCATTGTATTAACTAAGACTTGACATTCATTCATCACACCACATTAGATGACAAGGTCATCCCTACCAATGTCATTGATCTTTATACATCTAATTATGATGATGGTTATACCTTAGATGATCTATTATTAGGTCTTATTCAATCCTGTGATGTTTATATTATTCATTATCATTCCTCTTTACTTTAGTCTTTCAGTATTTCTTCTACCATTTCATATTATATCATTCTTAATTTTCACATTTTCCCTCTTGATCATAGGGTAGAGATGATGCACATACTTCCAGTTTCTAAAAATCCTCATAGGAATATGCTTATGGATCATGTTATGAATAGTATCTACCATTTTGATTGATATGAATACCACTCTAGGTAACTTATCCTTGAGATGCTTGTAACTATCCTTTAGGATTATATGCATCATACCCTTCCCTTAATAGATCCTAGTTTAGATCTTATTCCCACTCCCTCTCTAGCTGAGTCTATTCTAGTTTTAGATCCTATTGCACCTTTAGTCAAGCTTTTCTTAGTATCTCCACCAACCCCACCTTCTCTTGGTGATGGTTTACTCCTTTTATTATAACTTTCTCCTTTTCATGCCAAATGGGTTGATCAACCATATTATGATATTTATAACATTGCCAAGTATTAGAATAGATACTATTCATTACACCAACCTTCCTCAAATTCCATTTACACTCCTCTTGTTAGTACACCTACAAATTCTAATAATAAGCATCTCTATTGATTCCATAACATAGATAATCATTCATCCATGCATTGTCATAAGTTAAAAAATATATATTGACACCTTGTATCCCATAACTCGTCAACTCATAGATAAGGCTATACCTCCCCTAAAAGTATTACCTAAATATCTTCCCAAATATGGAGAGGTATCTTATCTCTTGCACCATTATGGTACACATCCCACTGATCATTGCCACATCCTTCAAAAACATCTCAAGGATCATCTCATGACCATTCCTATGCCTAATAACCTTCCTACCATAAGTCTCCCTCATAATAAATCTCCCCATTCTTCCCACATGGATCTACCACCTATGGTCCCTTATTTACCTACCATTTATCCACCCCTTATTCCCTCACTCGTGGTTCCTCCTTCGTCGATGTCCCCTTCTTCATCTACGACTCCTTAATATGTGGCCCATTCCCAACCAATGACCCCTTCATCTCCTATAGCGTCCACTCCCATTCCTTCTCCTTAGCATCCCCTGCATGATATCCCTCAACATGATTCTTGGAGCATTCCTACATTTTCTATAGAGGAGACTCATTGTGAAGTATATTCTTAACTTTTAATGAAACATTGGTTGCAGTCTGAGTTAAACTTCATAGACACTTATCATATGTTATAGACATTATGTATGGACAAATATATCAGTATTTATGAATATAAGCATAGTGTTCTTTCTTTTTTTCTTCATTTGGATTAGACGTGTGATCCAACTTTACTTTTATCTATCTTACATCATATGACATTGTGTCAATTTTTCATTTATCTTATATGATGACTTTTATCTTCCATTATATATTTTTTAAATTTTTATCTTATGGATTTTTTTTCACGATTACATATTATAATATAACTTAGGAGGGGCATAATAGTAGTATAATAATATAATAAGTAATATAATAGTTAATAGTTCTACATACATTAGAATGAAGAGTTACATAGATTAAAATAGTATAAATAAGAAGGCATATGTCATTGTAATACATCAAAGAAGAAGAATTGTAATTGATCTTGCTCAAATGAGGTAGTCTCCTCAAAGTGGCAAGTGATTCAGAGTGATTCCTTCTATAAAAGTAATATAATATAACATATTCAATATTTTTAGTTATATGAGAGTGAGGTTCTTATCATCTAGTATCAAAGCACTTTCTAGGGCCATATTTATGATTGTGATCCTTATTGTTGTTGCATACATATTTTATAGAGAAATATTTAGGAGATTTATTTTATCTTGGTGGTTTTAAAAAGTAAGATACATATATTTATTTCTTGTTCCAATCCATTTGCAAGTGTATGTTGTAAATATTGTCATTGATGTCAAAGGTTTAGTATTATTGGTGATAAAGGCCCCATTGCATTTAATGTTGTTTATCTTGGCTAATATGAGTTAATATTTATTTAATATTAATGAATATATTTTTGGTTGCATATGAGACAAAATAAGGGCCCATGGAGAAGTCAAAGAGTCACAGGATAAAGATAAAAGAAGGATGGGACGCATTTTCCCATGAAGAGTCATCTTGGGGAATACCAAGAGTCACCAAGTGAAGACAAAAGAGTAAAGGGCGAATTTCTCATGAAGGGACACTTTAAGGAATATGAAAAGTCACCAAAGATAAAGACAAAAGTGGGAAGGACGTTTTTGGTCTTGAAGGGTCACCACATGACTTTTCAAATGCTTGGATATGAAGGGTCATCCAAGATTGGTGCCATTTTCCATGAGGATTGAAAGGTCACAAAGGGGGAAGGCCAAAGGTCATTTGGAAAGCTATAAATAAAGGCTTGAGTAGCCATTTGTAATGTGAATGTGAGAGGTTGATTTTATATTGTAATATCTAGCTTAGAAGAGCAATTGTGAGAGATGAATATGGTTTGTATTTTTTATATCTAGCTTAGAAGAGAAAAGGTGAGAGAGAGAGGAAAAAGATGTTGTATTGATCTATCATTTGTTGAGATAGCAACATTGAGAGATAGGTGTGTGGTATACACAAAGGGGTTGGTGCTCCTATGGGTTGGTGCTCATGAATTTTTGTTGATTTGGTGCTTAGCAAAGGGGTTGGTGCTCTAATGGGTTGGTGCTCATGAATTGTTGTTCGGTTGGTTCTTGGCAAAGGGGTTGGTGCTCCTATGGGTTGGTGCTCATGAATAAGTGATAGGTTGGTGCTTGGAAAAAGGGTTTAAGCTCCTATGGGTTGGTGTTCACAAATTGTAGCTAAGGTTTGTACTTGGTAAAGGGGTATGGTGCTCCTGTGGGGTTGTTCTCATGAATATATTTGAGATTGATTCTCTGTGGTTTTTCCCACATTGGGTTTCCACGTTATATCTAGTGTCTCTCTCTATCTTGTGTGTATGTTTATTGTTTGAGTTTTATTGCATATCTTAAACATTTGATTAAGTGGAATTTGGTTAAAGAAAATATTTATAAGATATATAATATACTGATTCACCCCCCCCCCCCTCTCAGTATATTACATGCTTAATAATTGGTATTAGAGCAAGTCCCTTTTTGAAAATTTTTACAACTTGAAGGTAGATCAAAAAAGCACGATGGCTCGGTCACAACAAGGATTTTCTAAAAATAAGGCACCTTTGTTTGATGGGATGAATTATGCTTTTTGGAGGATGAGAATGAAGGTTTATTTGATGGCCCTTGGATTCAACATATGGAAATCAGTGGTGGAGGAATATGAAGAGCAACAAACATCTAGAATTAATCCAACAGAAAAGAAGGCAAGTGAATGTAATGCTAAAGCTTTAAATGTTATTTTATGTGGTTTATGTGAATCTAAATTTTATAAAGTTATGCAATGTAAATCTGCTCATGAAACTTGGGTAAAACTTGAGAATATTTACAAAGGTGATGGAAAGGTTCAGCAAGCTAAGTTGCAAACTTTTAGAAGGCAGTTTGAAAGTTTGAATATGGAAGAAGAAGAAGAAGAAGAAGATATATCAAGTTATCTCTTACGAGTTTATCAGATAGTAAATCAGATTCAAGGTCTTGGAGAAACATTGGAAGAGTTAATGGTGGTGCAAAAGGTTTTGAGATCTCTACCAATGAGATATGATGCAAAGGTTTCGACAATCGAGGAGATGAAGAATTTAGCCAAGCTAAAGATGGATGAGCTTCATGGTATTCTCATGGCATATGAGATGTGGATAGAACAAGATAAACCCTTAAAGAGAGAAGTGGCTTTCAAGACATCAAAGAAGGAGAAATCTAAGATTCAAGAATCAAGTGATAGTTCTAGTGATGATGAAGATGACAATGAAGCACTTTTCATTCGCAAGCCAAAAAGAGGAATAGGTAAATATCAAGGAAAATCACCTTTTAAATGTTTTAATTGTGGGAAGATTGGACATTTTTTAGCTAGATGCCAAGATAAAGTTAAAGATGATGAAGAAGAAAAGCCTACATACAAGAAGAATTTCAAAGGTAAATCTAAGAAGGGATTCGATAAGAAGATCCTGTATTCTAAAGATCCTAGCTCAGGTAAAGATAGTGGAGTCAGTGATTTAGAAGAAGAGGAAGAGATTATATTCATGGCCATACATGATGATGATCAAGAAGAAGAAGAGGAGGAAGCTGAAGTAGATATGGAAGGAGAACTCAATTGTGCCCTAGAAGAGTTAGAAGCTGTTCAAAAGAAGAATCGACGGTTGAAGCACCAAATCAAGAAAAATGAACAAGAGTCAAAGGAAATGATTGAATATCTACAAGCACACTTTGAAGAAGCCAAGAAGAATGAAGAAGATCTCAAAGCACAGTTGGAAATAGCAAGAAAATATGGTGAAAGGTATGTTATTGAAATTGCCTCTTTAAAAGAAGATATTAACAAAGCAGTTAGTGATAAAGTAATCAGTGATTCAAAATTTGAAGATAGCACTAACATGTTAAATAAGATATTAAAAAGTCAAAAAACATATTCAGATAAGATAGGGATCAGTTTTGAAAAGAAAAAGAGCTATGCTAAAGCTCTGACACAAGAAGAAATAGAAAGGGGAGAAGTGAAGAATATAAAGGACATTCCAAATAGAGAAGGCTAAAAGGAACAAAGCTACAAAAGGCAATCAGGTCAGAGATATATAGACAAGTCTTATTTTTATGGCTATTATTTTTATTGTAATGGATATGGTCACAAGAATGTAGAATGTAGAAAAAGAGCTAAAAATTTTAGAAATAAGGAGAAGGAAAGTCAAGTAGAGTCAAAGAGAAGCCATAACTCTTTTGCTCCTCTATCAAGCTTTAATGAAGAGACCATAGTATGTTACAAGTGCAACAATTTTAGACACATAGCTCAGTATTGCAGAAGCATGTTCAAGTTAGTCAAGAAGGATCAAAGGTTCAAAGCTCCATTCATCAAAAATAAGGATTAGAGTTTCAAAGCTCCATTCATCAGGGAGAAGGTTCAGACATGTTCATGGTAGAAGAAATAACATGAAGATTCAATGATGGTGCAGATAGCTCTACATGTGGGAGGTAAAGATCAGCCATGGTTAATTGATAGTGAATGTTTGAGGCATATGACAGGTGATAAAAGTAAGTTCATTTCTCTAAAGAAGATCAATGGTGGTACAGTGAGGTTTGGAGATAAAACCACTGTTAGGATAGTTGAAAAAGGTACTTTGAGTTTGGATTATGGTAGAACTAAGACTAAGAATGTTTTATATGTAAAAGGTCTTAAGCATAATCTATTGAGTGTTAGTCAAATTTGTGATCAAGGATACACATTAAGGTTTTATGCTGAAGGTTGTGAGATTAGAAGAAAAGATTGAAATGAGTTGATTGCAGATGCTCAAAGGACAAGGAACAATGTATATATTTTGTTAGATATCTTCTCAAAGGCACGATCAAAGGATACATTCAAAGATCAGCGAGAGGAGTTGGGATTAATTTCTATTACTTCCTGCCATTGATGTTTAGCATCAAATGAGGGGGAGCTAAGTGTTAGCTCCAGGTAGGCCCTTTACGATTGATGTCAAAGGGGGAGACTAACAAGTAAAGGTACATGTGTAGAAAATAGGTACAAGGAATAGGTACAGGTTGCTATAGTAAGGAGGAGTTACTATATGTTTTAAAATGATGGTATGTGCAGGTGACATGATGTGGCAGTTTCAGGATTGAGGTTGCCATCAATGACAAAGGGGGAAGTTGTTGGAAATATTGTCATTGATGTCAAAGGTTTAGTATTATTTGTGATAAAGGTCCCATTACATTTAATGTTGTTTATCTTGGCTAATATGAGTTAATATTTATTTAATATTAATGAATATATTTTTTGTTGCATATGAGACAAAATAAGGGCCCATGGAGAAGTCGAAGAGTCATGGGATAAAGACAAAAGAAGGATGGAATGCATTTTCCCAAGAAGAGTCATCTTGGGGAATACCAAGAGTCCCCAAGTGAAGACAAAAGAGTAAAGGGCGAATTTCTCATGAAGGGACACTTTAAGGAATACGAAAAGTCACCAAAGATAAAGACAAAAGTGGGAAGGACATTTTCGATCATGAAGGGTCACCACATGACTTTTAAAATGCTTGGATATGAAGGGTCATCCAATATTGGCACCATTTTCCATGAGGATTGAAAGGTCAAAAAGGGGGAAGGCCAAAGGTCATTTGGAAAGCTATAAATAAAGGCTTGAGTAGCCATTTGTAATGTGAATGTGAGAGGTTGTTTTAATATTGTAATATCTAGCTTAGAAGAGTAATTGTGAGAGATGAATATGATTTGTATTTGTTATATCTATCTTAGAAGAGCAAAGGTGAGAGAGAGAGGAAGGAGATGTTGTATTGATCTATCATTTTTTGAGATAGAAACATTGAGAGATAGGTGTGTGGTATACACAAATGGGTTGGTGCTCTTGTGGGTTGGTGCTCGTGAATTGTTGCTGAGTTGGTGCTTAGCAAAGGGGTTGGTGCTCCTATGGGTTGTTGCTCATGAATTGTTGTTGGGTTGGTGCTCGGAAAAGGGGTTGGTGCTCCTGTGGATTGGTGCTCATGAATAGGTGTTGGGTTGGTGCCCAGCAAAGGGGTTTGAAGCTCATGTGGGTTGGTGCTCACAAATTGTAGCTAAGGTTTGTAATTGGTAAAGGGGTATGGTGCTCTTGTGGGGTTGTTCTCATGAATATATTTGAGATTGATTCTCCGTGGTTTTTCCCACATTGGGTTTCCATGTTAAATCTAGTGTCTCTCTCTATCTTGTGTGGATGTTTATTTTTTGAGTTTTATTGCATATCTTGAATGTTTGATTAAGTGGAATTTGGTTAAAGGAAAGATTTCTAAGATATATAATATACTGATTCACCCCCACTCTCAGTATATTATGTGCTTAACAGTGTAGATTATATTTAGCCCTCAAAATCATGACTATTTTTCTTCAAACTACTCTTAAACTATAATAAATAATATCAAACCATTTTTGGGTGTTGTGTGCCTTATTCCCAATTTTATAGAATGATTTGTAGTTTTATTTTTTTGTATTTTAAAATTTATTATAGTTTTAGTGATTACCTCTTTTGTAAAAAATAAAAAAGTGATTGTTTTTTTCATACTACTCTCACATAGTAATTAATTACATGAATTTTTTTTGAGTTTTGTGCACTTACATCTTATTTTTCTAGAACATTTCAAATTTTTAAATTTCCTTTAGTATTATAGAAGATATCATAGTTTTAGTGACTCTCTCTATTGGAAAAAATAAATTTAAAAAGAAAAGAAAAGAAAAGGGATCACTGGAAGTCTTTAGGTAAAGATGCATTTTTAGTTAAATCCAACATCCAATTAATTATAATCATAGACCTTCATAGTTTATCTATATCATTGGCTACACTTCATCAAACTATTAGGGTTTGAGAATATCAAACAATATTTGAACACCTCACACATCAGACTGTGGGCTTATCTAATAAATTCTTTCAACATTATTTCATTAGTGGAACTCAATATGAGTGTTGATTAGAGATTCAAATATGGCAACCTCAATCCATGATAGAAAAATGAAGCTTAGCTAAACTATCTAAAAAATGTATCAACTATCAATGTCTCCACACAACACCCCCTTTGTAGATTGTAAAAGTATTGGAGCATACACCTGTAATACCTAAGCCAATAATAGAAGTGACCAAACAAGCCCTTGTTGAGCTTGAGGTAGCATTTCAAACATTCGATCAAGCACCAAAAGAGTTCAATAAGGTACTTGAAGACCCTGAGCAAGCACTTGAAGTGCTTGAGTAGGTCATCAATCACCCCATATATAAAATCACCATGCTCAAGTAGGCCCTCAATGATCTTAGACGATAATCATATCTCACAAGTAGGGAACTGAGTCTTCAAATCCCTTAAAGAAAAATGTTAAGGGGGATGGCATGTATCCTCAATTCATTCATCAAGATGACTATTTTGATCACCCTTAATCTAACTTTGAGGATATGATCATCATGGTATAACTTTCACTTAAACCTTTATTTATAGTGCTCACATTCACCTTGTTGATGTACATATTCATATCCAAGCATAGGTGAAGGAAATGGAAGTAGAAAAAGGCACATAGGTATGTCTCTACTTAGTCATGTACATATTTTTGATATGTAATTATTTACATGTTTTGAGGATGAAGCATTTTTAAGGGGGATGGGATGTAATATACCTAAGGATGGGTATAATAGTAATATAATAGTAGAATAACTAATAGAATAGTGAATAATCCCACATGCATTAGAATGAAGAGTTAGGTAGATTAGAATAGTATAAATAAGAGGGCATATGTAATTGTAATACATCAAAGAAGAAGAATTGTAATTGAGCTTACTCAAAGGAGGTAGTTTAATTGAAGTGGAAAGTGATTCAGAGTGATTCCTTCCATAAAAGGACTATGGTATAATATATTCAATATTTTTAGTTATATGAGAGTGAGGTTCTTGTCATCTAATATCAGAGTGCTTTTTAGGGCCATTTTCATATCATGATCCTTGTTATTATAGACATATTTTGGAGAGGCATATTTGGGAGATTTATTTTACCTTGGAGGCTTTTAAAAGTAAGATACATATCTTTCTTTCTTATTCCAATCCATTTGTAACTGTATTTTATTTTTAGCCCTAAAAATCATGACTATTTTTCTTCAAACTAATCTTATACTCTAATAAATAATGTCAAACTATTTCTAGGTTTTATGTGCTTTGTTCCCAAATTTTTATAATAATTTGTAGTTTTTAATTTTTTTTAATAATTTAATAGTTATCATAGTTTTAATGACTACCTATTTTGTAAAAAAATAAAATAAAAAAATAAAAAATGACCATTCTTTTGTATACTAGTCTCACATAGTAACTAATTTCATCAAAAAATTTCTAATTTTTGTGTGCCTCTACCTCATATTTTCAAAACATTTTCAATTTTTAAATTTCATTGAGTGTTATAAAAGTTATCATAGTTTTAGTGGTTATCTCTATTATAAAAAATAAATTAAAAAATGGGGTCACTGGAAGTCTTTATTTAAAGATGCATTTTTTATTTAATCTAACATAAAATTAATTATAATTAAGGACCTTCATAGTTTATCTATCTCATTGACTACACTTTATCAATCTAAAATGGTCTAAGAATATCAAATAATATTTGAACACCTCATGCATCAGATTGTAGGCTTATCTATTGAATTCTTGTAACATGGTTTTATTAGTGAACTTCAATATGAGATTTGATCATAGGTTCAAATGTAGCAACCTCAATCCATGATGGAATAATGAGGCTTAGATAAACTCTCTAAAGACCACATCAACTGGTAATGTCTCGAAATAATACCCCCTTTCTATACTATAAAAGTATTCGAGCATGCACTTGTATCACCTGAGCCAACAATAGAAGTGACCAAACAAGCCCAAATTGAGCTTGAGCTGGCATCTCAAACATTGGATAAAGCACCAAAAGAGATTAATAAGGAACTTAAAGACCTTGAGAAAGCACTTAAAGTACCTGAGCAGGTCATCGATGAGCCCATTCAGGAAATCACCATGCTCAAGTAGGCCCCCGATGATCTCAAGCTAAAAATCATATCTACCAAGTAGGGAATTGAGTCTTCAAATACCTTAGAAAAAAATGTTAATGGGAATGGCATGTGTCCTCAATTCATTCATCAAGATGACTATTTTGAGAACCCTTACTCTCACTTTGAGGATATGATCATCATGGTACAACTTGCATTTCAACCTTTAGTTATAGTGCTCATATTCACCCTATTGATATACCTATTCATATTTGAGCACAAGAGAAGGAAATAGAAGTAGAAAAAGACACATGGATGTGCATCTATTTGGTTGTGTAAATATTTTTTTATATATAATTCATTTAATTTTTTGAGGGAGAAACAATTTTAATGGGGATGGAATATAATATACCTAAGGAGGGGTATAATAGTACTATAATAGTAGAATAACAAACATTGAATAATCCTACATGCATTAGAATGAAGAGTTAGATAAATTAGAATATTATACAGAAGAGGACATATGTCACTATAATACATCAAATAATAAAAAATTTAATTGATCTTTCTCAAAGGAAGTATCCCCCTCGAAGTGGCATGTGATTCAGAGTGATTACTTTCATAAAAGAAATACAATATAATATATTCAATATTTTTAGTTATATGAGAGTGAGGTTTTTATCATATGCTTTCCACATGTGAAAATTTTTACAAAGATATATCCATATTTCATGTGTTACTACCACACACATGAGAATTAAATTTCTTGATGATTGAATACAAATAATTGAATTCCATTATTATGAGCACTAAATAGATTGTAATTGAACTAGGTAAACTATTAACTATCAATATTTGGTTAACTAACCAGTAGGAAAGAAATGTATTTGATATTTTGGTAAAACACACAAAACCTTTTTCTTGGGATTATAGTGACATGAAAGGAATACATCCTGGTGTTTGTACACATCATATCTATACAAAAATATTAAACCAGTCAAACAACCATAACGAAATATCAACCCAACCTTGAAATAAATTGTCAAGAAGGAAATAAAAAACTATTGAATGTTGGTTGTATCTATCCTATATTTGATATCCAATGGGTTTCACCCCAAGTTATTGTGCCTAAAAATAATGGGAAATGGAGAGTTTTTGTAGACTAGAGAGAACTAAACAAAGCCACTATGAGGGACTATTTTCCCTTGCCTTTCATTGATCAAGTTTTGGATAATTTGGTTGGAAAACAATAATTTTATTTCTTAGATGGATTCAATGGATACAACTAAATATGAATAACACATAAATATCAAGACAAAACAACATTTATCTTCCCCTAGGGAATAAATGCTTATATAGTCCTTATTTTTGGATTGTATAATGCACCTGCTACCTTTTAGAGAGCAGTGTTAGCAATATTTTATGATCTTACAAATTATTATGTGGAAGTGTACATTGATGATTTCACTATCCATGGTACTACATTTGATGAAGCTTTGAACAACTTGAAAAAAATTCTTACTAGATTTGAAGAACACCATGTATCTTTGAGTCATGAAAAATGCATTATATGGTTGATGGAGGGATGGTATTAGGAAATCATATCTCTTCCCAAGGAATACAATTAGATCCTAAAAATGTTGAGGTAATTTCAAACTTCCCCATTCCACAAACACAAATTGATGTTAAAAGTCTTCTTGGTCATGTAGGATATTATAGAATATTCATTGAAGGCTTCAGTAAGATAGATGCCCCCATGTTTTATTTCTTAATAAAAGATAGTGAATTTTTATGGATTGATAAATGTCAATAGGCCTTTAAAACATTAAAGAATAATCTTGTGACTACTCTAGTCTTGAAAGGACATAATTGAGAAAAACTTTTTCATTTTTATATTGATGTTTCCAATACTGCATTAGGATTAGTCTCAAGTCAAAGAGATGATGATGGAAATATGTATGCTATTTATTATGTCAATAATAATCTTACCTCCATAGAGAAGAACTACACTACCATAGAAAAAGAGTTTCTTGTTATTGTCTATTCAATTAACAAGTTTAGGCATTACATTATTAGTTATCAGGTATTTATCTATATAAATCACTCAATAATTAAGTATTTAATGAATAAACCATTAGTATGTGGAAGAATAATTAGATGGCACTTGTTGTTATAAGAAATTGATATTACTATCATAGATAAACTAGGAAAGTACAATGTTATTGCCAACTTTTTATCTATATTTATCGCTACAAGTGAAGATGAACCTATAGAGGACTCTTTTCTAGATAAATAGTTGTTAATCATATCCACATACTTCCCATGGTTTTCAAACATATAAAATTAATTTATAATAGGGAAGTTTTTTTTATTATTTTACCTCTAAAGAAAGAATACATTTGGTTAGAGTTATTTCTCATTTAAAATAGTTTAAACACGTGTTTAAAATTGGACCTAATCATATACTTCATACGTGTGTAAGAGAATATGAGCTTTGTGACATCATCATAACATGCCATAATAAATCAAGAGGAGAACATCATTCAATAAAGATAAATATTTACAAGATCCTTGGTGTAGGTTACTACTGGCCATCTATTCATAAGTCTGTCAAAAGGTATGTATGGTAATGTGATCCTTACCAAAGGATGGGTAATCCTAATTTATGTTTTGAAATGACTCTTCATCCTCAAATAATTTTACACCCATTTAAAAAATGTGGTTTATACTTTTTTGGACTAATCAACCCATCATCTCAAGGAAAATTGTATCTATTAGTATGGATTGATTATGTTACTAAGTGGGTTGAAGTGTAGGCACTCACATTTTCTAGGGAAGAAATGGTTGTTGATTTTATATAACATAAGATCATGATAATATTTGGAGATCCTAAATCTATTATTTTAGATCAAGGACCCTAATTCATTTCCAATGTGATCAAATGTTTTATAGAGTTATATTACATCAATCATAAGAAATCTTCACCATATCATCCCTAAGCCAATGATTAAGTGGAGGTCATTAATAGAGAATTAGAAAACATCATAACCAAGATTTTGAACAATATAAAAAAATATTGGACAAAAAAAGTACCTGAAGTAGTGTGGGTAGACAATACAACCTAGAAGACAACTATAGGATTCTCTCCATATGAACTTGTGTATGGAAAGAAACCTTTGTTACCAATAGAATTTGAGTTACAGAAATTGAAGATAATAGATGACATGTTAATAAATATTGAAAAAGAATAAAAATAAATAATAATGAAACTAAATAGGATGGATGAACTAAGAATGGATGCATTCACTCAGACCAACATGATATATAAGTAGAGAAAATAGTGGCATGACACTCACATCAAAGAAAGATAGTTTCAAAAGGGTGACTAGGCACTCTTATTTGATTCTAAATTTTATAAATTCAAGGGTAAGCTAAGGAAAAGATGATTTCAACCATACCTAATCAAAACCATTTTCAGTAATTTCTCTATCCAATGTTAACCCATTGATGGTGACCAAAGGACACTTATAGTCAATGGTCACAAGATTGAGGTGTACAAAATACCTCTCAACAAGGAAGAGTTTATTGAGCATAACCAAGATCAATTTGAACTTATGCAAAAACTTGGTTCTTCCAATAAGGACAAATGATCTTCATTATAGACATCTAATAAAGGAGTGTTGAAAACTATAAAATGAAATTTCTCCTCCCTTCAAAATTCAAAAAATATATATAAAAAATGAAAAATAAAAAACATATAAAAAATAAAAAATACTGAAAGGTGAAAACAAGTAAATGGAATTTTTTAGAAGAAAAACTCTATAATAAAATAAAAATTGTTGTCAACTAACCTATATTCTCAAAAAAAATATATCTCTATAGGACACATGGCATCTCTTAAAGATAGGCATGGAATCTTATGAAAAGGTACAATTATATTTATTTACCAAAGGATTAGGCATTTTTCTATTTTATATCATGCATGTGTAATAATTAGGCAATCAACACTTTTCACATGGACACATTTTGGTAAATGCACATGGGTATGATGAGTCAACAACATCATCACCACATTTCATAAATTGATGTGATAGTATTGTCAAAATATATTCTTTGATGTGATAATGTTTTCAAATGGTCTTTTCAAACTGAATTGATGTGACTATGTTTTAAATAAAGATTCTTTCAAAAAGATTTGATGTGATGTACAATTCATTGTGATTATTGCTCTTAGTACTATAAATAATGGCTTTTATGCCACATCATTAGTATTTGATTGGATAAAGCACCTTCCCATTATATTTAACATGCTTTGAAGAGATAACCATAACTACTACCATAAGTCTTATAATAATCACATAAAATACCCTACTTTGTTATTCATTCTTGTATTCTTATTACTCTCAATTATTGCATTGTATCATCAACCTTTTTCCTTCCCTTATTTCTTGTGAAAATATAAGATCTATTTTTCACAACATAGTCAGATTTTTAATTAAATAGTGTTTTATTTGAAGATGGGTGGATGAAATAGTGAACCAGAGTCCTTTAATGCATTATTGCAAGATGAGGTAGCTAGAGACATCTTTTAATCAACAAGTTGGTTGAATTTCTTAAAACTATTTTATATATTTCATGAAGAAATTTTACATGAATTTTATGAGAATTTTAATGAAGATCATGATGTTATCAAAGGGAAGAACATTCCAGTGAATCCATCTATAATCAATGTTCTCTCTAGGATTTTGAAGTAGGGGTAGTTATTATTGATAAGATTAGTTTTTCTAACCTGATTCTTATGTTTATTGAAGTAAGTGAGCACTACCCTAGACTAGATAAATCCCCATAAGGAGTGGTCAGAGGTATCATGAGGGAAATCCTTCGTCAATCTTGGAAAAATGTTATTTTCTAAATAATGATATATATCACTTATGATGGTTAGTTTATAGTAGTGGGTGGAGATGTTATGAGACAACTTCTTCACTTGAGGAAAGGAGATGTTAGAGAAGAATATAAGGCCAACCTTCCATCTTTCCTACATAATGCTTTGATTAATGTTTCTCAAAAGTTAATAAGAGGCATTGGGTCTACATAACATCATGGGTTAGTCACACTTATCTATCAACATTATTTTCTCATTAAACCAAGGGGTGAAAAGGCTTGGTCCTCCTTCCTTTGAAATTTCTCTCCATTTTTTATTAAGAAAACACCATGCCCTACCTCTCCTCCTTATATCAAAGTCTATATTGAAGAATGACCATCTTCACAACCTTTAGCTCCAAATATATTGTGTCAAAGATCAAAGAGACAAATGGGAATTTCTTTGGATACCCCTCAACCTCCTCCAACTAAGCACTAACACAGTCACTAAGTTATTTTGTAGGAAAAATAATAATATGTGTATACTGTGGAAACTTTAGGAATCCTAAGCTCTCCTATTAATGTTATAGATGTTGAAGTAGTTGTTGTAGAATAACCTCATCAACAAGAAATTAAATTTTTAGAAGAAACCCTTTTAGCATATATTTTACCTCAAGAAGTAGAGCATTTTTTACCCTCTATTACTAATAATGGTAAGGTACCCTTGATTGAAGAAGGTTCATGTTATCCTCATTCTATTAATGAATAAAAAGAATTATAGCATGACCTAGATCTATCATGCCATGAGGAAACAATCAAGAAAAAATAATTAGAATTATATGTTTTTTATTCAACTTTAAAAGGTAAGGACATGATGATTTCTAATTTGGAATAATGATGGGAAGAATATATTGCTACAACTAGGGAACAAGAAAAAATGCTTCTAGGGTCCATAATTTAATATTTTCACACACTTAAGAGTTGAGTAATTTTCAAAATTCTCTTGCTATCAAGGACACCTAGATTACTGATTTGCAAAATGCTAATATTGTTAAGAATAATTAGATTAATATTCTAAAATAAAATATTTTTTATGGAATTGCTTTGATTATACAACATACTAATAAAATAAGAGATCTCACCACTCAAAATTTTGAGTTACAAGCCTCTATTCAAGAAATGTATAGAGAAACATGAGAAATTGTAGCTTAGATAGAGGGATCGACTAGAGTTGTTCCCTTTTTCCCTATTCCATTACATGGAATAATCTCAGTCTTGCATAGTAACCAAAAAAAATTCAAAATTTGAAAGATGAAAATGTTAATCTTAAAGAATAATCTTAGAAGAAATTATCATAATCCCAACACCAATTGCAAAAATCATGGGCATCTATCAAGCACATTTGTCCTATTTTTGAGAAACTATTAGCATGCAAGCAACCTTCATCTATTTATGTTCTCTTTTTACATGAGCAGTTTTATAAATGGTAGATTTAGTTAATCTCCCTTGGTTTTTCACACATCATTAAGGACAA